>JAAGVU020000035.1:21590441-21605671 GCA_011763525.2 Mormyrus iriodes | reverse complement strand
CCACACTCGGTTAGATTCACAGATCCATACAATTCCATTAATGGCAGCAGGAAACGATGATGATGTCACGCGCCGGTGGCAGAGGCCGCGCTGAGGTGTAGCCTGGAATACTCTGCCATGTGTGCCATGGCCCTCCTCGTCGTCCTCAGTCACGCGTCTCCTTCTCACGTACCCCACCTCCGTTATTCTGCCAGGAGCGTGGGTGCGAAACCTGACACCGAGGAAATGATAGACTCCCTGTCATTTCCTTATCTGCTTGATGTGATTGGATTAATTATGTATATATTTTTTAAAGTGCTACTAAGACTTACTAGTTGGAGATAAAGAGTGGTATGTTCTCCCTCACCTTCTCGTCAGGATTCAAGGCTACAATTCCGGCTAAAATTTCAGCTACAATTCCGGCTCTTAATCCTCCAATTCCCATGCAGGACGCTCTGCTTATAAGTTACTTGTTAGTCCATCCCAAACAGCGACCACTCCCATCAACCTACTGGGCTGTCACCTTGCCCTCCCCCACGCCTCATTCATAGTGCTCTAAGACACTGTTTCTCCAACCAGTCCTCAGGGACCCTCAGACAGTCCACATTTTTGCTCTGGGGGGGAGCAAAAAATGTGGCCTGTCTGGCAGAGAGCTGGGAGGGAGCAAAAACACAGACTGTCTGGTGGTGCCCCAGGCCTGGGTTGAGAAACTCTGCTCTGAGACATGTCTCAAATCATGTGAAATAAACAGCCTATTCTGATTGGTCCCTCAAAGCTCCTCCCACTGCCATTTACTCAAACCCCACTCAAAGTGTATGTAGCCAGCAGCATTATTTGGCCACGTTGCTATAATTGTTATAATTTGCTGCCGTAAGGAAACCAGATATCTACATTTTACTTGCAGTATCTCAGTCGTGCCTCTTCAGGTCACATGACTTACCTCTAATAACACTGGTACTGAAATGTGTGTCTACAAAGTATGTTATTCTGTGTATCACCGCATCTCCACGCTTGCGCCTTTCGGCCGTGTGGCCTGACAGGGCCTGCTCGATGGTGTTACTCTCACCTTTCCACTGTGCTGTGCTGTAAATTATTTCCATAGGGGTTAGAATCCTGGTGTGTTGCTTCAGGCCCGTTCCGAGGTCGCTCGCGTGAGTGAGAGGGAAGCCTGCCTCGGTTCACATGCCTGCCTACGGTGTATGTGACGTGTTCACATTGGGAAAGCTGTCAAAAGCTTAACAGCTAAAAGGCTTTACGTTCACATAAATATTTATAAGAAAATCGAGTAAATGTCAGTGCAATACAGGAGATTTGTTAAGTTAATCTCTTTCTGTATGTCAATCCTTCCATCATGAATCTATCTATCTATCTATCTATCTATCTATCCATCTTCCATATCACTGCCAGTCACTTCCCAGGAAATATACAGAGACATATTGGCTAGTAGCATTTAAAAATCATTCAAATGGTTTATACATTTGATTATATTAGGCTAGATCTTCTTTTTTGTGTGTTAAATACCCCAGTGTCCGGAAAGCTCCTGTAAACTCCATCCGTGAGAATCCTGTGATCGATGATCTCAAACACTGCAGAACCATCTATAATAATCTTGCCTTTCTACATCAGTTTTTCTCCCATTCTCTCAAAAGAACAGCCAGTACAGCAGCAAAAAAGGCCCTCGTACTACCCCTATCCACCAATCTCTTCCAGATAACATTCTGGAAACAGTTTCAGGTTCCTAACCATACATATTTCACATATTGCTTTACTTTGTCATCATAATCTCCGCCAGTGATGTCTATTGCCACAGCCTACGATTAGCGTTGATCTGTGAAGCCTCAAGTGGTCCTTTTTCCATCCTTTTTTCTAGGTAAGAGAGCAACCATCCAAACAAAAGCAGCTCAGCTAATTGCCAAAAATGAATGAATAGCCTGTTTTGCTGGAGATCACATGATTGTATTTGTTTACTTAGTAGGAACCTTTGCTCAGGGCAGATGGCTGTCGTGGAGGAAGTTGGGTGAACAATCTTGGGGTGTTTATCAATATTTAATAACAACGGAACCTCATATATCATTGGCATTTGTGTTGGCTTTCGGAACATTCTAGAGTTACGGCGGGGGAGCCATTTTATTTACTGATGGTAATCAGGTATGATACGTGAGCCCCGTATGCAGTGCGTCCCTTAGGCAGACACATTAACAGGACGTGAAGAGGGTCGCCTGGAGGTAACACGATATCTACACCAGTTTTGTTAAAAGCTGCACAAAGGATAGAAATATGATGAATGTCTAAATCTCCTCTATCATAGTTTGCCTGTCACTGAGTATGAGATCTGTGTGAATGTAAACATTTTGTGACTAAATGAAACGGGCAGAATGTTTTATCCAGTCACGCTGCTGAGTTGGTGATGCTTAATGGAAAGTGTGCACTAGCCATGTTGCTGAGAGGCATGGAGGCGTGATGTGCTGGAGCACCGGGAGTTTTCCCGAGATGGGACAGATACGACAGTCCCGTTCCTCTAGAGGAAACGGCATCAATTCCCCCATCTCCATCTCACAGATCCACCCAGCCCCCACCCCCCCCAGCAGATTTGGCTTGTTCCACTTTTCCATCTGTCGGGGGTGTCAGTAATGCCCCCTTCTCTCTTGTGTGATATCCTCCAGAGGGTGGAGGACTGGGCCAAAGACCGACTGAAATGCTTCCAGTTTGTGGTTCTTGGGTAGATGCCTGTGCAGATACAGAGGCTCAGTGTTGAATCGGATCAAGATGGAACCACCACGATGACTAAGAGAAGCTTATCTGGCTGAACAACTGCCACTTCTTCCGCTTAGATGAGATATCTTACCGAGAACTCAAACCCCATTCATTTGCCTGAGAAACTCATATTTACCTTCAATGAAAATTTCATATTGATACAGGAAATCAACAGTCAAGCTTGGAAGCGACTCTTCAAAGTTTCCTTTGAAGTCTGTTCGCTTCTGTCACTGAACTCTGAAGATTGTGAAGAAGCCCTTCAAATCCCCACCTGGGTTTTCATTCTGCTGACTCATGATGTTCCTCAGGAACCTAGAAGCTGACAGTGCAGTGTGAGAAGCTCGGGGCCAGCCGGAATGACAGGCTTGCAAGCCAGTGTGCAATGATATCTTCATGATAACTCCAGCTACGACGAACAGCTCAAGAACTTCAATCGGCACATAGTGGCTAGAACCCCAGAAAGGCTTCTTCTCAAGGTGGATATACAATACGACAGAACCACCAGAGGGCACGAACCGGAGGTGATTGATGAAGGAGAGGAAGATCTGAAAGGACAGCTGTGGCCAAGCGGAGTGAGGGTCCCACGAGGGGAAGCAGGGATCAATGGGCCGTCCTCATTTGATGGCGCCCTGGGTCCTCCTCTGGGCTTTTTGTTTTCTGGATTGTCCTGTGTCTTTGATCATGAAAGAAATGCCACCAGCCATTAGACCTAATAGGTGGCTTGGAGACACTAATGCTTGAAAGAAGCCAAATCCAGCCGAGGGGCATATCTTAGCATTCGCAGTCCCCGATGTCCTGCGTCTGAATGAGAGCCCCCACTTCACCCCCTCATGTAGTCATTCTTAATAAGTGCACTCATTATTAATAAGCACATCACTGTATCATTAATGACTGTCACCATTCTCTACCTGCAGCCTTTTCTGATAGGTTCCATGCTTCAGTTCTTTTAGTCTCTATCTATCTATCTATCTATCTATCTATCTATCTATCTATCTATCTATCATACAGCTGCTTCAATATGGATAGAATGTTTGTTTTCTTATAATTTTGACTTCAGGTTTCAGATCAGTTGCTTTCTGGGTCCATCCAGTTTGGCTTGGCACGTGTTACTGACCCTGTGCTAATGAGCTTATCTGAGCACTCCAGGGTGGGGTGGGGGGGTTGTGAGGTGTGTTCGTGGTCAAACGCCCAGAAGCCGAATTGGGAGGTGGGGGGTGGGGTATGGAGCCAACAGGATCCAGGAGTTGCCGCCATGGCGATGGCAGGTGCGCTCGGATCCGCCATCGTCGTTTACATGGTTGCATCATGCTCTAGTCTGCAAATAAATAAATAAATAAATAAATAATGAATTACACAAAGAAAGAGGGCAGACATTTAATTCTGGATAAAAAGAGTTGTATCATAAAAGATTCAGCTCTCATGTCGGATAGCTCCTTTCACAGCCCTGCACAGGCATTAAACCTGAGCGTTATTCTCCGTGTCACTGTGAAGTTTTCTGCAGCTGTGACAAAAATAATTTGGGTATTAGATATGAATGGGAAATGGGAGCTGTGTGTGCTTCTGCAAACAGTTTCTGATCTATTGTGGTTCGGTTCCATGAAATCCATGAATTAGACAGACAGACAGACAGATCGATAGATAGATAGATAGATAGATAGATAGATATTTGCTTGGTCTTTTTGGTCTTTCACACTATTTAATTAGTTAGCTGAAGCTTCGTTTAAAGCAAATTACAATGTTCACACATTAATACAGCTGGATGTTTTGCTGGGGTGATGTAGGTGTCATGCCAGGTCTGCTGACTTGCATCGGGCTACTGCAGCGGGGCAGATCTGGGCCTGGCTCCAGCAGTCTGTGGCTTAGGAGCCCATGTTTATGGCTGCTGCCTGAACCTGTCTTCCTGGCGGCACTGTTTACAGGCAGGGGGCTGGGGGCCGCTCCACCATTATCACACAGACCCCTTTATGTCTTTCTGCACGACCACCCCCCCCCCACACCCTCCCTTGCTGAGGCCTCATCCAGCCGTGCATCACTTTCTGATCTCCATTGACTCCTTCACACATTCTGTGTTTCACGTTGAGCTGCCATATATCTCGCAATCACTAATATAGGGCTACGGGGTACAGGAGGTGTTTTGGATACAACCTCCTACAATTTGGACTGCAAGACGAACCTGGAGAACATGAAAACACCACACATGCAGTGCAGGTGGGATTCGAACCACTAACTCTGGTGGTGTGAGGCAACTGTGCCACCCCACTGCAATAAAAATCCCAATTCGCTAATTTTATGTAATTTTAGCTAGTGATTTTGGTTGACTAAATAACAGGAAGCGAATTGTCAAAACAAAAGATTTAATGCAATTTTCCCCGTAATGCATTTCACACTGATTCAGAAACCAAGATGTCATGTTTGCCTCGGGGACCTACCACCACCACTTGCACATCCCTGCGGGCGGCCAGGAGTCCTCTCGATCCAGCCCTGGCACAGTTTTATCGTTGCATAATTTTTTTATTAGTAAAGCAATAAAATGGCGATTGGCTACATGTGTACAAGGGTGTATAGTGTAGGAGGGCACAGTCCCCAGGTTTATAAGGCTGATCCCAGGGGTCTTAGGTTATATTGGGCAGGGATAAATGTGGATAATACGGAGCGGTTTTATACCAACCATAACAAGGTTACAGATGTGATTTCAAGCACTTAAGAGGGGGAATAAAACTCATAATGATATGCAAATGTGCAAGGGGCTGGAATCCTCTCAAATTTCAGGTCCTAAACACAGGAAAAAAGCGATTAAAGCCTGATGAATGTAAAATTAAGGGAATTAACAACCTTTTTCCTTGCCAAGAAGTATTAGATCTCTCAGGCTGGAAACCCGACCCTGAGTGTAGTTGCTTTGTGTTCACCTGGTGAATATTTTATACCTTTATTTTTTTTGTGATTGCCTAGAGGTCTTTTCTGCCACATGTCCCCCCCCCCCCCCCGCCAGCACAAGAATGTTTTCAGGCCAATTTTTAAATGATTGAATGCAACAATCGTTACAGATTTACAGATTCAGCTGGTTTGATTTCTGATCGCCGCATATCTCTTCCCTCTGTTGTCTGCAGATTAATATGTCCCAGGGCTCGCAGTGGGAAAATAAAATCACGGGTTTGATGTTCAGCGTCTTCGCCCGCGGAAAGGCAGCCGCTGGAACTCTGTCAAAGGGATGCTACGTTTATCCCCCAGCCGCGCGCCACAGCCACGCACCATACCAAATGATGGCGCCCGGCACAGGGCCTGGCAGTAGTTGCTTGGGAAACCGTACCATTTGTCAGAAATCTTACGTACCGCCCAAATCTCATCTCCCTTGATTATGCGACTGTCATCGACTCCACTCAAAATCTGCTTTGCTGTTTCATTTCCTGGCTTCGTACTACTGTGACTCTGACTCATATTTTGTACTGATTGTTTTGTTGTTTTTTTTCCATGAGAGAATCAGGATTTGATCATTCTGTTGTTTTGAGTAATTGTCCTGTATGATTGGCCCTTTGCCCCCCTCCGATGCCTCCCCCCGTTTGATTATCTGGACCCTTCCGGATCCTTCCACCAGCACTGCACAGCCTGTAGAGTATTTATTGTCTTGCTATAAAGTGCTGTCTTCTCTAAAGGACTGTAATCACCAGCAATTCCTCATCTAACAACTGCGAGCCCATTTGCAATTCCATGCATCTTTAATTCTGTTTGGTCATCCCATATATTTGATTTTTTCCCTTGAAAACTATCCATCCATTTTCTGTAACCGCTTGTCCTATTCAGGGTTATGGGGGGTCTGGAGCCTCTCCCAGAGGCTATGGGCGCAAGGCAGGGAGCAACCCAGGATGAGTTAATAATAAGAATAATAATAATAATAAGCTATGCTGTCTTACACTAGACAAGTGGAAAGAAAGTGTCTTTGTTGAAAATGATTAAATTAATTGATATTCCTGGATTTCCTCTGTTGTGCTATGGTCAGTGGACCCAGGGGATCTCACTTTCAAGTGCAGGTGTTCCCAGAGGGAACAGAAATTGATGGCACCAGGAAGGTCCCACCAATGACGTATATTTACTAGACAAGACAGGCAAGTCTCCAGCTATCGGCCAGCGGGCGACGGGCACGACACTCTGTCAATCGTTTGTATGTAAACAATATAAGTGACATACAAATTTCTTGCAAATATCATACAAATGAAACCACCTACAGTTATAATTATTAGTTTGTATCGGGAATATGATTTCGAAAAATAATCAAAACCAGGGCCCACGTCGATATAAATGCATACATGTATGTATAGATGTCTGGACCATTGGTCTTTAAATTTCAGTATATATATTTGTTTTAGGGGTCACATGTTCACATAATATTTGAATTTTTTTTGCGAATTTTAGTGTCGCTCTGCTAAAGAAAGTAAGTCTGTTGCTAAAACTGTTAGTAAGAAGCAGACTCACAGTTAACACGGGTCCCCTCTCAGTACACTCTACTCTACTCAGCCATCCATCGCGATTTTAGTGCAAACAATATTATATAATTTGCTTCCTATTGAAGCCTTACAGCTGTCATTTCGGCTATGCTGCAGTTTGCAAATGATCGTTTGCAAGGGAACATACGATGATCAGCAAGCGCGCTAACTGGTGGAAGGCTACATCACCGGAGCAGCATCCACGGCTGTTTGTGCAGAGTAAAGGGCTGCTTCCACTTCAGCAATATGCTAGTCAAATCGTTGCACTTGCAAACACGTGAGAGCAGGTCTAGTAAATATATGTCATTGGATGTCACAGTTAAAGAGCTCTGGTAGCAATATGAGCAGCCAGACACAGGCAGTCACAGCTCACCCTTTATATCGGGATTCTATTTAGATGAAACTTCTGGTTGCTTAAATGGCAGCTTATTGTTAGGTATATTGGTAACACTTTACTTGATGGGGCATGAATAATGTAGTATCACACTATTACTGTTGTATTAATTAACCACAAACTAAGTCTTAGTTACATACTGATCTCATGTTAATTCATCATCGATGAATCGTGACGCATGTTTTATCTCAAGCAGAACTGCTCTGTTAATTCTGTAAATCCTTGTAAATTACTGAAAGAACTATTGAAGGAACAAGTAATGAATAACACAAGTGAAATAGTGATCTCATGTTTGTTCATCATTAATGAATCATGACGCATCTTTGATCTCAAGTAGCTGCTGTAATTGTTCATGATTTTGTACTTCAGTAGTAACTGAGTTATTACTAATTATTTGTGCCCCGTCAAGTAAAGTCTTACCGGTATATTTGCTCAGTTTGGTTACTCTGAGCCTTAACTTAGATTAAATACTTGGATCTGTTGGCCAGTATTACCTGTCAATTGCTTTTGTTTGCTGTAGTGTAACAGTCTGTTATGTAACACAGATAATGGCCAACGGGACCCAGTCACAAACACACCCTGTCTGCATGGAGCTGAGATTCATGTCCTGGCTGCTCTTTTGTGCTTGTGCTTCTCCGCTGGCCGTGTCCCCCCCCCCCAGAAATGGAAAAGACACTTAAGAGATCCAGAAGTAGGAAATGGTAATTGTTCTACCTTGGAGCCAAATAATTTGCCATTTTTGGGGTCACCCTGACTTGTGGTGACCCTCTTACTTCCACTACCACTGAAACTAGCCTTAATCAACCCGCCTCCCCCCCATTCTCTGTAGCCCCCAGGCCCTCTGGACAACCCCCCTCCCCCATAAGCACAGATGCATCCTCGCCATTCCCGTGTATACCAGCCATGGGGCCACAGTTAATTGCATTAATTGTTAACATAATGATGCGTTTATGTTTAATGCGTACCTCCTGGTAATTAGGGGAGGGTTCCCCCAGGCCAAGAACAAGGTCCCCTCCTCTGTTCTCGTTGTCATCATCAGTTCTGTTCCCTTTTATGGGATTATTGTTTCTGAGAGGCGCCACCCGCCGCCTCGTCTCAGTCCGGCAATTCCCTAACAGGTGTTCCGGGCTGAGGTGTAATTAAAATGGTGGCCACTTCCCTCACATCCGAATTACTTCCGCCGACGCTTTGAAATTCTGCTGCACGGAGATATAGGATTTATTTGTTTGTAAAACCAAATTCCCCGAGACGATTTTCAAACAAAGGGGCCCCAGAATTGCTTCGAGGAAAAGAAGGGAAGTTATAAAGGAAGGAAAAAGCACACAAGCATGTACACACACACACAAACACGCGCACACACACACACGTACACACATGCGCGCACACACACGCACACACATACGCACACACATGCACACACACACACATGCACACACACATATGCACACATACACACGCACACTCATGCACACACATACGCACACACATGCACACACACATATGCATACATACACACGCACACACACACGTACACACACGCATACACATACGCACACACACATACATACACATACGCACACACATGCACACACACATGCACACACATATGCACACACACGCACATACACACACATATGGACACACACATGCACATACACACACACATATGCACACACACACACATACACACACACACACATATGCACACACACGCACGTGTCAGGTTGGTGTTTTAAAGGGCCTTTGAATGTGAAGAGGAAGGAAAAAAAGGAGCAACAAAGAAAAATAGCTGCTCCAATTTAAATCCGCCGCACTTCTGCTTTTTGGTGAGAAATAATGAGCTTGGAACAGCTTCACGTTGTTCTGGGACCGGGGGACTTGTTACAGAATACCTGACTAATTCTTTCCACACATTAGACCATCAGCACTATTCCAGTGCGCGCGGCTCCTATGGCGAAGCCGCGATAATTACCCATACGCGTCACACATCGCTGCCGCTTCTCTCAGGACTTCTGTGCGATGATTCGCTTTTCGCGGTGGCGCAGACATCCACCGCCACGACGGTTCGGCCTGTGTCCGTTCATCGGTCCTCCATATCGGTCAGGTCGGTTCTTAGGGGGAATGATTGGCTGATGCTGTTTAATGCCCCCCCCCCACACACACACAAATACTCGACGTCATGTGACATTAGTGCAGGGAGGGGCATAAGGCTGTGGTGCCACAGGTCACATGTCTGACGGACAGCACGGGAAGCGCATGCCAGGCTTTGGGCTTGCCTCCCGAGGCAGCTGTGAAAACAGCAAGATTGACACTGCTTCTCGTGGTGAAATGTCGATGGAGTGCCTCTCCGAAATTTAGGAGAAGCCCTCTGCTCCGTTCTCGCAGTGGCTGAAAACGATAGGACGAGCGGAAGAGATAAAACTCTTGAGTGCGGTTCGCTTGGTTTGGAGGGGGGTGAGCGTAGAGTGGCACCCCCTACAGGTGCAGAAATGTGGAATAAAACCATGTCACAGCTGCCTTTCGGAGCACTAGCTGAGCCCTCCCCGCAGCCCTCGCACGCTGGCAGGCAGATGCCAAGTTAGCATTTAAAATATCCCTGCAATCTGTCCCATTCTTGTAGCGCCTTTTGACTCATGGTCATTAAAATGCTCCATTTCGTGCCGCTAGCAGTCCCCGGCCTTGTTCTATCAGCACGCATCGAAACGGCCTGCTACAGGTGACCTTTTCAACCCTCCGATCGATACGGCCCCAGTGTCGGGCTCCATTATACACATGCGACCTCGGGGATACACGATGCCTGTCTTCTGGGTAATTAATCAGTACTTTGTAATTAGCAGTTAATTAGATATAAAGGTTATTTAACGCAGGGAGGAGAAGGTGTGGAGGGAGCTTGACTGATGTCTCGTTTCAATGACGTCCCTTGCGGGGGGGTGGGGATGGGTCTCGTGGACGCTGGACGGGACCTGGAAGAGTGGTTTCTCCCATCGCTGGGGTTTGACGGTTCGAGGGAGATGCTCTGAGGACTGGCTCTTTCTGCACCAGCACCCCTCCTTGGCCAGAGGGAGCAAACAGACTCCCCTTCACACCCAAATATCCTCTGCTGAAAGCTCCATGTGTCCCTCTGCTGCTCCGCGGGCCGATCCCACGCCATTAAATTCACCCTGAGCCATGGTGGTCAAAATACATCTTCTATATTTAAAAGGAAAATCAGCCTGCTTCTCGCTCTTAAACTTTATCACCTATTTTTACCAATAATTTCAATCCTTCTACAGCACCTACGGTGAATGGGCGATGAGTGTAACCACACAGCCCCTCCTGCACCCTAATCCTTCTCGACATTTAACCCTGGCTGGGGGGGGGGGGGGCTTCATTCCATATTCCGGCTGCTTCACCTGTCCACAGAAACGCCCGAAAAGATACATTAGTCCGAAAATCAATGTGCCGTCCAAAACTGGCTCTTTAATGCAGCCTCAATCTGTCACAGAGCACAGATCCCGCTGAAGGGGCAAAGCCCCCTCCGCCTGGCTCACACCTGCTGCTCCTGAGGGGAGGGTGCAAGGATGCCACATGCCCGGTGCCTCCCAGGTCCCTTTGCACGCCAGGTTACGGGCCGAAGCTCCCTGCCCATGCCTAGACAAAGCGGTTCGCTATGCCACTTGTAGGGAGAAAAAATGTGGACTGTATGGCACGGAGCTGGCAAGGAGCAAAAAACACGGACCGTCTGGGGTGCCTGAGGATCGGGTGGGGAGGGACTGTCTTAGAGAGGTTCAGTTCCTCTCCCAAGGGCAGAAAGCAGGGAACCGGCCGCTAACATCCCTATTGTTGTAGCATCCGTAAAATGCGGTCCTTGCTGTCATTTAGGAAAACACACTTCAATCTTTTTATAGCTCCAGAAATAAAGGCAGTTGTACTGCCAGCTAAGGAAAATGTCAAATGTAAAGATGAAAGAAAGAAATGTATTGTGCCCTGTAATGGGTTGGCCCCCAGTTCTGGGTTATTCCCTGCCCTGAGCCTGTAGCTTCTGGAATGGGGTCCAAAGCCCCAGGATCCTGCATAGGACAAGGGTGCATGGATGGATGGATGGATGTGTAATAATTGTGTTTAATCTTCATGCTAACACCACAGTCCTCAGCTCAGAAATCGACTGCAACATTAGAGTAGGAATTCCTGTCTGCAGGGGCTGCTTACGAATGCGTATGGTGCCAGATAAAGAATGGTGTCTGTCAGTACTGGTAACTTTTCTTGGATCGATTTCTGCGCCCAACTGAGAGGCAAGACCAGCCTTCTGCCGTTGTATGTCCTGCTGGGTTTGCCCCCAGGGACTCCCCAGTCGATGCCGTGCCATACCAGCACAGCCCCCACCATCCCCAGTAACCATTCTTGTGTTCTAATGAAGACAAATATCTGGTTGCTCACCAGCCGATACCCTCCAGTGCTAATTCTCACACAGAGAGGGATGCAAGCTCCCAGCAGGCAAATCATTTAGCAGTCTGACCGTTTGCCACGCCCATTTTGTATTTAGCCCAAACCCTCTTTTTACTTAAATGCTACTTGAATCTGGAACCCTTGTGTGGAGCTGCACACCCCTTCTTTATGGTCCCACCCACATGGATGTGGCCCGACCCATTTAGAAAGCAGCCCCACCGCCTTTCTCTATGACCCCATCCACATGCATGTAGCCCCACCCATCTAATAAACAGCCCCACCCCCTTTTCTATGGCACCAACTACATGCATTACTATGAGGTCCCTAACCCCCCAGATTTTTGGTGTGTTTGGTAGCAGAGAGGCCAAAGTTGATGGACTCTTGAGTGGGAATGCAGCGAGTTTTCTGCTGCTCGATCCCCCCCCCCCCCAGATTATCTAAGCATCTTTGAATGAAGTTTGAATGACAAATGACCACAAGATGCATGAAACAATGTGACCTTTGGCTGACATTTCCCCAGTTGTTATTGTACATGATGGCGTGTGGTTTATGAGGAAGCTATGTTCGTCTCATGTGCCCCAGGGCTGGTTACCGTGGTGAAAGCTGTGCTTTATATCAGTTTTTTTTTCCTTTTTATTGGCGAGCATGAGATAAGTAGACAGTTTTGGTATGCGTAAGTGAGCCCTGTAGGCACTGGGAACAATATGGATGCCTTAAATGCCCTCCCAGTGGCAAACTGAGCACTGTTTTAGGGTCCTTTGTATTCCAAAAAAGTTTAATCCACATAAAAGTTTGTTGGGTTTTATGTATATGTGCAGATGGTTGTTCATTAATGGGGCAAAACGACTCAGCCAAGGGTTTATCTATGAGTTACTCATTAGCATTTATGCTAATGAGATTGTGGTTTACCGGCGGGGGGGCGAAATATTACAGCTACATGCTGTCAGATTGTCGGGGTCTCATACCCATCACCTACTGTACAGGGCGGGCAGGGTAAGCAACTGCCTTAAGCAGGAGGTCTCAGGTGGATCGTCTCAGAACGTTTCAGAGAGGGGCTTAGTTACCCCGTTTCGTGCCAGTGTGTCACTGGTTAAATAACGGGTTAGGGGTAAATCGACAGTGGTCCGGTCAGGAAATAAATCACGGCACGTCGGCACGTGTCAGGAATGAGCCGGCCGGCCGCCGCCTCGCAGAAGAATCGGCCTATTCACAGTGGAGCCAGCGCGCGCCGGCATGCTGAGGGTGGCACTTCAGGGCCACGTGGTTGGACGTGGAGGAAAGTCAGCGCGACAGCGCCACCCGGGTGCACATGGCATGCAGCAATTAGCAACAATTACAGGCCACACAAAGACACTCCTCATCTGGCCCTGAAGTGCAATTACCACCCCCCCCCCATCTCACATTGCACACCCCCGACCATCCGCCCTACGGATCCCACAACACCTGGCGCACGCCGCCGTGTTTCCCGGGGGGGGGGGGGGGGTATGAGGGGACTGAGCTCCGCGTTAATAAGAGCATGGCCTCTGTCAACGCCGCAGTTAGTGGGTACTGCCGCGTACCTGCTGGGGGGTTTATTTTAACAGCCTCCATGCTGCGCGTGGCCTCTGGAAGTTCCAGGGAAAAAGGAAGGAAAACAACAAAAAAACGACTAAATGGCCCCCCCATATGTTCTCAGCACAGCCCACATTACTGAGGGCCAACTACGTCCCAGCTGGCCACCTGCGGCCTGTAACCAGCCGGTGATTCGTGGACCCTTGGGGTGCCCGAAATCTTGCCTGAGCGGGAATGTCATCCCTTCTCGCACGTTCTCTCGGGCAGCGCTAACGTTAGAGGCAGTGAGCGGTCCTAAAAAGATACATATATATAACAGCGCATATCACGGGCATGGTTTATGGGAACAGCATCAACCAGCAGCAGTGGAGCAAACTGGTCCACAACCAGTATTTAAATGCCAGAAACACAGTGTGACACTTTGCTATCGATATACCGTAGTAATAACGTTGTGTTGAGTTAGCGAGATATGTGCATAATAACAGAGACGAGGGACTCGCTCGGTTTTCCTGCGGGCAAGCAGGCCGCTCCCCGGTAAATGGCTTGTTCTTGATGGCACGGAGAAGGTGCTTAGTTTTACACTGGAGGGAGAAAATAAACAGGATGAGTCTGATTGGTCCGTGTAAACAACAGTGCAATCATGTCCAAATTGTTGGCTCTGGAAAGCTCAGCCTGAAAGGCGCAGTGACTGTAATCAAATCAGGAGGAGCGATACGGCCCTTGGGCCGGCGTCCTGCAGGAGCAATGGCTGCTCTGGAAAATAGGGACAGAATGAACAATGCTGAACCCCCCCCCCCCCAACCCACAGGACACACCCAGATGGAGTGCAGCAGAGTGCAGACTGAAGGAAAGCGCAGGATGAAAGATAACCAAGGGGAAACATGCAACATTATTCTCCTTTTTGTGTCAGAGGGGTGTGGGGACGTCAGATGGGGGCAGCATGGGAAACGTGTGGGATGGTGGAGTGAGTCAGGTTGGGGTGTAAGATCAGAGAGTGCGGAATGAAGAATGTGAACTTTTTTTTTTATTTCCCGCCATTTGAGGTTGGTCCTTTGCTCCCAGTGAAATACAAATAATAAGAGAAACAATACTGGTGTGTGCAACATTAATATTAAACATGGCCAGAAGGGGGCATAGCGGTTAACAGGGACTTAACGCTATGCCATATGAATCGGTTCACTAAACATCTAAGCGCATGGAGTTGGGCCGTATGAGACACCCTGGATTAAAAGCTCCATTTAGCAGTTTGAATGATGATATCCAGGGGGGGGCGGGTGTCCTCTATGGTAATGTGATTCCAGCGATGACGACAGATGATGGTCTTCTCTCTGCCAGAGGGAGGGCTGTGGTGGGACCAGAGCCCCTGAAGGCCAGGCGTCTGGGCGGGCCTCGCTCCCTTCCCCATCTGCATCCCGCCCCCCAACAGGCCGGTGGCGTTTGGCACTGGAGCCCGCCGGCCTCCATCTTGCGCCCGCGCCTGTGCCCTGCCTTCCCATTCGCTGCCGCTTAACTAGCCAAGGTGGCAAACGCTCACATGGGGCTGGGGAGGGGCGGGGGTGCTGCCGGGCGGGGGGGAGGAAATTATTCAGCGGTGCAATTATTCTGAAACGCCCCTGGCCGGACGTGCAGCGGGCAGGGAAGCGACGCAC
>JAAGVU020000035.1:21573673-21585984 GCA_011763525.2 Mormyrus iriodes | reverse complement strand
TGGAGGTGGGCCATTTCCGCCCCCTTTTTTTTTCTTTGTCAGGCAATCACGGGGGGTGCATTGCTGGGGGCTGGGGGGGGGGGGGGGATCGTCCCTGGAGTAGAAAGTTTCAGGAGGTCATGGGCTTTTTTTGGTTCGCCTTGAATAGTCCAGCCACAGCATTCCGGATCTGCTTCCGTGGGGGCTGAATGTATATTCATATGCCCCTCCCACGCAGAAACTGGGATGGCACAGCCATGCATTAAATGCCGTATCAGACATAGAAACACAGAAGCGGATTTAAAAGTCTTTGCGGGGAAGGTAAAATACAGCTGCCATGGCAGGATTCCAGTCATTCTTGAAGTAAAGTAGGAGGTAGCAGGCGGAGGCGATTGACCATCCAGCCAGCCTCAACTTCGGCGCGCGTGATACCATGCCTGGGAATGGACGCACCCGGCCTCCTGAAACACGGACACCCCCCCCCCCCACCTCACAAGTCCATTACCCACTGCGGAGTAACACTGAGGTTGACAATCGGTCTGTCGCTCCATCGCCTCTGGGATTAGAGGCTGATAAAAACAGAAGGGAAACAAAATAATAAAATATAATTTATAATAACTAATGCAGGGGTTGAAAAATGAGAGAAATCCTTTGTGATTTTATTTTTATGTATTGCCACTCCATCTTTTGTAATGTTTTTGCCAAATTTTTAACACGCATCTTAGAAAAAAAACAAAAAAAGAAAGAAACATTTCTCATCTGAACGCGGGACAGCCATATGGGGAGGGGGAGGGAGTCCTCTAGCCTGTTTGCTTTTGACAACCTTTTGTTTTAAAAAACACGGATATAATGCAGGCTTTTGTTGATAGATCTTTATTGGTTAGCATTAAATTGTCTATTTTCGCACAATCGATCCTCACTGCATTCCTAACGATGCTCCGTCTGGTGGCCCCGCCCACTCTCACGGCCTGCGTCTCCTGCCACGCTCTCCACGCTCTCCACCATCCCAATTGCCGGAGCATAGCCGCTGAATTTAGGGGCAAGCAGGCAGTAAATTGAGTGTCTTTCCTTCAGAAAGTGGTTCTGAGCAGAGGGCAGCTCGTTCAGAAGGTTCTGTCTGAGCCACAGATGGAACCCACTAGGAATACCAGGAAGAGCGTCTGGGTTAGCAAGAAAGCGTAGCCCTTGGTGCTGGACCCTGGGAAATATAACAGCACAATGGGTTCCCCTCCAGACACTAGCAGTAAAGGTCAGCTGGCACCCCCCCCCCCAGGGAGCAAAGGAATCTGTCACTATTCCTTCATTTTGTCTTGTGAATTTTCCTGCTCATGTCACCACTGTGGCCCAGATGCGAGTCCCAGCACTGTGCCAGCTGGTGGATGTCCAAGGTCAGTCTGTAAGGCACGACCTTATGTTCGCATAACTCAGTCTGGTTTCTTAAATGTTCTTCCACATCAGTCTATATCCACTAGGTCGGAGTGTACTCTGGCACTGGGATTCTCTGTGACGTCATAAAACCCCGCCCTCACACCAGATGCGCCAAACATTCCATCTGCACGGGTGAGCCAGAAAGAGGCTCTCGTGTTTTCACTTAGCAAGAAGACCCCGACCACATAACACAGATAAACGGCAGATATAAATATTAAGTTCTGTCTGTGTTTCACAGAGTATTGTCCATATCACCGAAGAGCTCAGATCGGTTGTAAATATGGAGCTTTTGTGTTCTGACCTCCATCGCATGGATAACGGACCTCTAACCAGCCGCTCCTCCTGTCCATCCCGCCAAGTGCAGGTAAATCCCGCCATTGGATGCACGTGCCGACAGATTCACGAGGGCGTGACCCACCCTTGAGCCCGCTCTGTTCTATATCAAAGTTCGGAGCAGCTTTAGGCCAGGTAAATCCATGTGTCTTACCGTGAAAGGTATTTTATAGGGTATAAAAATGCACTGATGGTAGATAAATAGCCTGAGTGTTTCTGTTGGGCCCAGTCGGGCTTCTTACTGCTCTGTGTACACCAACATTGTGTTTCGGTTTGACGGTACAGCAGCCATACGAGCTGAAAGCCTGTCCTGTTTCTCTGACGCACCTATAGTAGATCACGGCCTTTCGCATTGATTTATGGGGGAAATGAGTGCAGGCACTGGCTGGGGCCTCTGAATGCCTTTGTGGGGTCCTGCTTGTGTGGCAGCGGGCGTGTCTGTCGGCAGGTTCCCAAAACAAACACGGCGGCCCTCTCGAGAGGGTGTCTGTCGCCCACCCCTTCCTGCATTCCCAAAATTCCAACCTCACACACGGGTTTACCTGGCCATAAATGCAGACTACAGAACAGCTCATATTTATATATTTATTATTTTCACCAGACAAGAAAATGATCTTCCAGATCGTTCCCTAATTTTAGGCACCTTTAACTCTCGGTCATTGCGTTACACTCTTACTACCGCACTGCTTTGTAATCACAAAAACACACCATCCTCCTCCCACCTGGTCCCATCCGTTTTCACTACCTCTCACTATCAGCTTATGAATAAATAAATGATTTCCCCCACACCCGTTGAGTCTGTGTATACACTGGATTCCTTTGTAACAAGGTAATCAGTGAATAAAAGCCTGGATTTCGGGCTCCGCTTGGGGCAGAGAGATAAAGCAACCGCACGTCTTCGAAACACCAACATGAAAATAATTATTGTAATCCGTGGTCTTTGACTTCATCTCAAGCGATATTTAGGGGCGGGGGCGTGTCCCAAAACACACCACAGGTCCCTTGTCAAATTTTTGACAGAAGCGCGGGCCAACTCAACACATCCCATTTGCCGTTCCTTTTTTGGAAAAATCCCCCTTTCTGTGCAAGAATAAAATCAGTATAAAGCCTCCCCCCCCCAGTATCAGTGGAAAATATCAGGCAGAGGAGGAAAGCCAAATTGATTTTGAAACTATACTGTATATTTTTTGAAGTTTATTGTGAAAGGTGGTGGGGGGAATGTTATTGTCAGGAGTGGAAGTGATGGTAATGTGAATATTTTGGGACTATGAAACAATCTTCCATTAAAAAATGCTTTCCAGAGGAACTGGGATGCATTGTACTGTATTCTGTGTGGTTCTATGGATATCCTGAGTAGATGAGTGTATGTTTGGCGGTGGCCTGTGATTGACTGGCATCCCATCCAGGGTGACCTCAGCCCTCTGCTGCCTGGGATGGGCTCCAGGCCCCCCTGAGACCCAGACTAGGATAAGTAGTTAGAAAATGGACGGATGCATGGAAAGCTCTTTAAAACACAAATATACCTGGTTCAATACTATAAAGGCCTTTGATATGGAACAGAGCAGGTTCAAGGGCGGGTCACATGATTATAAATCTGTACTTAGAGTCAGAGACAGCAGGACCCAAAATCGCACTGATTTATTACCAGTGGGCCAAGATGAGCATACATATCAACCAATCAGATCTCTGCAATTTGAAGTGGGATGGCCTGAACACAATCCCTTCAAATTTACAGTCAGCTAGGGCTTAGCAGGGATACGGGCAATAGAGTATACACACAAAGGCAGCGGAACGTTTGATTTACATCTGCAGGAGAGCTATGGTATGTAGTGAGGCTCTGAAAGCTAAACGAAAGCATGAGTGCCGCTTCCTGGCTAATACATGGAGATGAATTGTTGGCTGTTTCTAACATGAGGGTCCGATTCTGGGACGTTACTAAGTAACCAGACGCTTGATCACACTTCAACATAGATGGATGTGAAGGAGCATTGAAGGAACTAGGCTTGTTATGTGTTTGAGTTATGTAGGACCAGGCCTTACAGCGTGGGCGTGGGCACTGCCCCGATCATAGGCGTCACTAATATGGTCATCTGTACCATGCTGGCTAGTAATAAGCTTTGTTTGAAGCCCTCAAAATCACCCCATCAGTCAGGTCGGTGACTGTAAACCCAGGATCCCAGCATTGTTCAGAATTTGGTACCTTTGTAGGTTGTCTGTCTGCCATAAATGCATCACTAATAAGTCAGAACTCTAAAGAAATATTATAAAGCTATGATCTTTTATGGTGTCAGTCGACATTTTCTAGTCTGAGTCTTTGCCAGCAGGATGAGGAAATAAAAGGCTTGGTCCAGAAATATCCAGGAGGGTCTTACTACTGTACTTCAGCAGAAGTATCCAACCATCCATCCATTTACAGTCAGCAGAAACATACATCTATAAAGGTGAAGATGTCCACTAAGCATGTGAAGGAGCAGGTTAAATGATAGGTGCCGGCAAGGACACAGACGCAGGATGAAGAGCCGTCTGGGATACGCAGTAATTAAAAACCCGAGAGCTTCTCACTTGTTAAGCGATGTCACATTTTACCCTGCCCTTTATGTCAAGATTATCGCCCTGGTACTGTTGTCGAGCCGAGATAGCGATACATATCATTTAAATAACAAGATACGAAATTGGCAGTAATGGAGATGAATGGATTTAACATGCAATTGTGATTTTACGCATGTATTTATGCTATATACTGTTGGAGGTGCTTAATTGAATTGCATTACCTGACAGGAATTCCAACTAGGCACAGCATTGTGTCATGGAAGCAAAACACAGGCTTATTGTAATGCTGCAGGCAATCATCCGTGTATGAAGGGACACAAACTGCTAATATGCATATCGGTCGATTTAACATTCAGTAACATTTGACACAAGGCATCTCTAAAGGCAACTGTTTAGGGGACTTGCTTTTGTCTATCAAACCATATTAGCAACATAAACAGGCAGTGTTGCTAGGCACGTTGACTTCGCATTAAATAAATGATTAATGGTTCACGGCAGCACATTAGGGCAATCTTGTACTCGGAAAATGGCAGCCCGTCAAAGGAGAGCTTCCTTCAATGATACCTTCCTTGAACGAGGAAATGGCTTTTATCCCAAAACTGCCAAATATCACATTCTCTGTATTTTTATATATAGTCATAAATCATTGACTGGCTTCATTATACTGATAATCAACAAAAATGAATTATTGAGGTTCTTATTGTTGAAAAAATGAAGACTCAGAGACTTGATTAACACTTTGTCATGATAAAGTTGGGCCGAATTGATTTATTAATCATTTATGAGGGCCTCAGCTTAAACTTCACTGACACGATGCTGAGGCCCTGGCAGGAAGCAGGACACTTGTACCCATCCAAACCCCAAAGCAGGATGTCTTTGGGGCCCAGGGTGGAGAGATGCACGCTTCTGGTTCTGTGCAACCGTCGATTAGCACAGAGCGATGTGTAGCGCCCAGTCTTGGCCTTAATGGCTGACGTGCCCCAGGATCTGCAGTAAAAGAGGCTGATTCTATGAGCAAAGCACTGAGCTGTAGCACCATATGCTTGTTTATGCCCAACAGGGGAGATGGAGTACGCTAAGTGCTAATGCTCAAGGAGCCTCATTAGCCGTAATGGAGTGAACAACAGCGTGGCCTTACCAGGACAGTCCTCAGCAGCTCGGGGAGCTGGCGGCCTTCTACGCAGGCAGATATGCAGCTCTGGGGAAAAGACACAATAATGGCAGAGTCTTATTAAGCAAAATGTGAGGGGATCACGTGTGAGTGGGTTAACGTACCTGAGTCCCTCCGAGGGGAGCTGTTTGCGTCGATTTTGCAGGGACTGCTTCAGAAGTTCATAGCCTGGCTGTGGGTGTGTGGATCACGCGGCGCTGCCATTCTCTCGCTAACAGGAAGTCGTGAGTTAATTCAAAGTGTCTTTCTGGAAAACCATTACGCGGGTCAACACCTATGTGGCCACAGTCTCTCGGCTGAAGGGCTTAGAGACCCCCCCTGCCTTCCTCTTTCAGACACATCAAAATAACACGTTCATTACTCCAATGCTGGGCCTTGGTGTACTTCAGGAAAACGGCGCTATAGCATTTAAATGTGTACATACACACATAGACCCGGTTCTAAATGCACCACTGTCATTCACTTGGGGAGCAATCCTCACGTTTCTCCCTAAAACCGTATCGTGTTGTAGTTTGCATAGTGCTGTTCTCTCCGAAAGATTATCGTGCAAATACGAACGGGATTTCACGTGGTATTGGACTTGGGTACTAATATATCAGTTTCGTTAGAACAGATTCGCAGAGTGATATCAGACATTGTAGCAGCACAGACTGTGTACAGGACAGTAATCCGCCAAGGTCATACGGGTAACGTGTATCTCCAGCAGTCTCTGCCGTTTGCTGCATTCAAAACAATCCAAAACAACATCAATAGATGGTCTGGTCATGAAGAAGTGATAAAAGGATCCAAAAAGAAGAAGGAGTAGAACTTTGTTGTCATACGAATATCTTCAGTAAGTAATAGCTTATTTATGATCGATTCTGGCGAACGTGTCAGCGAGGTGCATAAATCCTGCCAAATAATGAAAGACGAGCTTCCTGCCGTCCAGACTCCTGCTCGTATCCCAGTCCCGAGTGTTTCCGCTACTTCAGCGTTCCGGAAAGCGTGTCACTGAATGCTGAGTGCCTGATTATCTTTCTCCACATCGGCCCAATCACTTAATAAAGTTTAATCTGGAATCTCTGAGGTCCCATTAGAAGCTTCATACCTAGGGCAGGTTCTCAAATAGACCAGTCACTGGAGTCTTACCGACTCGGTCTCCATTTCTAATTGGTCATTTTGGTCCTTGATGACATAAACTGTGTCTGACCTCAGAGTCAGCTGCCATGCAATAGCCAGAGTGATGTCTTGAGTCTCTACACCAGGGGCTGTTTTGATATTCAACCCGCACGGCTCCCACTTATCTCTGCTAGGCTGTAACATCCCTCCGGGTTTTGGCGAGGGAGTGGTGGTCTCACATCAACAGATGTCGCAAGTAACAGTTTAACTATATAACAAGCCAGTGGATGATTAGGTTTCCTCTTGACTTCTGTTGGATGCTTAATGTTAAACGTAGACGCCATCTCACTCGGGGCAGCGTGAGCGGGTGCCGTCCCCAGGAAAGGCTGCTGGGTACCAGGGGAGGAATCTAAGCCTCCTGGATACTACTGCAGCCCGAGGCCTGGCAGAAAAATATCCGCCCCCAAAAACAGATTCTGCCTGGAAACCCTCCACCTCCACACCAGTCCCCCCCCAGCCCTCGTCGGTCTCCGCTCTCCAAACTCCAGCCATTACCTCACCAGGCCACACCAAGCTATCCCCAGGCGGGCTTTGGGCGTCCTTGGTCTGTGTCACCAAGCGAAGGATTGAGGAGCTCTGACACAGTAATGTGATAAAGTTCTACACATATTTTGGCAGTACTTTTGAAAGGGGGAGGGGTCTGGGCTCAAGGCCCACATGATTGGGGTTTTACAAACACTTCAGAGAGCAGCACAGAGCTAGGGGCGCAGCTAAAAATTCTGGACCTCCTCAGTAGGCATTTCACTGGGATCACAGTGTCAGATATTGGGGCCCCTATAAAGTGCTGCCCTCCCCTGAATCTGCCAGAGTATCCATGCCCCTCCAACACCCCCGCATGGACCTTCCCCCATCATCAGGAACACATGAACGCTGCTGGGCCCTCGGTCGGATCCGCAGCTTACGCCATGAGGACAGCTTTGCCGGGGCAGGGTCGGCTGTGACAGACGCGGTCGCATTCTTGGCCCGCAGCACCAGTGTTTTCGTAGCAAGGGCCGTCGAGAGACATGATGAAAGAATAACAGGCAGGCTGGCTGGAACAACAGACCCGGAGGGAGGTGGGGGTGGCAGTGACACTGATGGGGTTTGTGTAGCATTGCAGTTCCGCGGTCGAGCCGGGGCGAGCCAGTCCGCTGTCCGACTCTGAAAAGAAAAACTCATCCTTATCTCACGCACATCAGCCAACCCTTCATCAAACTCCAAGACACATTCCAGTCCCTGATGACGGATGATTTTCCAGCTGTCCAGCTGAACTTGTATGATACGTGGGAACTACACCTTCGTACCAGTCGCTACGTGCTCGCGTTAGCCCGCCTATCTCTCACTTCGTTGAGGTTCCTCCGTGCCGCCGGCGACTCACGCTGAGTACATTAGCCAAACGCGTCACAGCCATCATGCAGCTGACTGGTCATATATTTTCCACGGAAGAGTAACAAAATTTGTGCAGAGAGGTGGGTATGCGACCCAGGTGACACAGTCATCTCAAATCCATTTTGTGTGATGAACCTGGGCATTGATACAGGAAGGAACATAAAATGGCTGCCCTTCCTGTAGTGTACTTTTTATGGCTGGGCTGGGATCTGGCGTTGGAGGAGAGGAATATAAAGTCATGCCAAAATGTGATTCGGTGAGGTGCAGCTGGCTGGTAACAGACATGACAAAATTTCCAAGAAAAATAAAGATTAAGACAAACTCTACAGCCTACAGACTACCCTATTATGATAACTAATTTATGTCAAAGTATTTTAATTAATAGCACATACATGTTCAGTAATTCCTTTAAGTAATTGAAATAATTAAATGATTATCAAAAGTCATTGTGGTGCTGGCGAATGCAGAAATTTGGGAGCAATCGTGTTCAGGTTCGCAGGTGGGCCAGGCTTGAAAGTTAGCTCACTGAGAAAAACAAACTATATTTCGGAGATGAGAAGTACCAGCCTTCCAAAAACATGGAGGGCTGCGGGGCCTTCACCTTACTGTGCGAGTTGTCCGCAGTCTTAAAGGATGATAGCCTCGAGCGGGCTCTGGCTTTCTGGGAAATGCTCTGTGCTCACCGGCTATCCATTTAGGAAAGCTGACAGGCGAGGCAAACACAAAATGATGTAGATGTCTTTTTTTCAGACATAATTTTTCAGCAAAAGCAGGGACGTCAACACCAACTCCTGAGTATATCGTGCTTTTTGAGATAAGACCTTCCTCTGTAGGACTTGTTCTACTGCTCCCCACCCTTCCCCCCCATAAGCAGTGATGGAGTCAGGATGAGATGGAGGGGGGCTTTAATTTCAGTTCCCTAGAGGCCCAGCAACATAACAAAGGATTCTCATAAACCTGTCCCCAAAAAGCACCTGAGACTAGGTGGTACACTTTAGTCATTAGGCCCAGGCAAATGGTATAAGCTCTCCCATTGCTCCATTCACACTCATTACGGTTGTGTGCCTTGAAGACAGAGCTTTCCCATAGCAGGCCAGGCTGTGAGTGGCTTTGCATGTGCAATTACTGCTGTTGCAGTTTTCAGCCCAGATTCTGCTTACCGGTGAAATCAATTAGCATGTAGCAGCGACCGATGCAGTCAAACAGGAGCTTCCATCCAGCAATCTCCAGTTACCTGCTCCTTCTCTCTGGCCGCAGGCACCTGTTGTTGTCAGCTGTGAGATGTGATCAGTGCGTTATAGATTTTTTTTTTAATCTTAGCCACTTTACAAAGATAAATATTTCTGATTCTCCCTCCAGGTACCAGGTTAGCTTTTAAGGCTATCCGAACACCAAACAGTCGACATCAATCGACATCCCATCAATCTGTTTGACTCCAGTGGGCCCTGAACACACACGCTGAGCACAGTACTGACTTCAGGTGATGGGAGACGTCATGAACATTCATACTGGAATCTTAATGACTTAAAAATCACGCATCTCGCAGTAGAATTCATCTCAATTTGAAAAAACCTCTTCCTGTGTGATGTCTCAGGGGTGTTACACAGCGCACAGGTTATTAAATGGGCGCAGAATGACCTCAGGTAGAAAAGATAGATGAGCACTGAAATAATTATCATCCACAGCTGAAGGAATATATGATTCACATATTTCGACATTATTTATATGTAGAAAGCCCCCCCCCCCAACATCTCACCTTTGGCCAAATACGACACTTCCAGCAGACTCACCTAGCGTGGCTACGTACACCAAGATCCTTGCGGCTCCGCCACATTCCAAGCCGGTGCAGGATATCCTGCAGATTTCCGAGTGCTGGACCAAATCCAGTACCTGTCACAATACATAGATTTACGGCTCATTACAGATGTTAATCCCGCTCTGGGTTCTTGCAATACACACTGCCTGTTCTCTAGCAATGCAGCTGAACTAAGAAATGTGATTAGTTTATGAATAGGACTCAAATTAGCAGTAATTCCCCTGGCTACAATTAACTGACGCATCTACACATTGTCCTTATTCATTATGCTTTGAATAGATTACAAAAATTTACAGCGAGAATCAGTCATCTTTAAGAACCCTGAACTATCATGCGTGTGGCTGAGCAGGTGCTAGAGGTTACAAAATAAATTATTTCAGCAAATGCCAACGTGTGTTTTTTTAAACCACACTGGAAATATTTACACCAAGAATCTGTGCATTTGGGGAATTTCACGAGAGAACACAGAATAATGGAAAATCCCCTTTTTACAACAGCCATGAACACACAGTCTTCTGCTCCACTATTCTCCCTGTAATTACAGCGATTCTCTTTCCTGTTGTCTGTGCATAAAGAGAATTATCTGAAGCATATTCATTCATCATAAAATGTAATTAGTCACTAATTACACAGTGTTAATTACTTTTTCGCTGGGTATTCGAGGATAATTCACATCTGACCAGGTCTTAGGTCCCCTCTGTGCGCCAGTGTGTCAAGCACGTGATCTATCAACGTGCATGCACACCGCTAACAAAAACACCTCCCTCGTCCTCCTTTGGTGGACATAACCCCAGACTCACCGGGGAAACGTGGGCGTCGCATGTCATTGCATTAATTGCAGACCGCCAGGTTTTAGTTGCATTCAGAATGACTGAAATTACAGCTCAGACAGTGCCTGTGCTGACCTTGGGAATGATAAATACCTCCGCTAATCCGCTGTTTGCCATGTTTAAAGTTCATAATGGCTGTTTTACAGTATTTGGTGGTGTCTCGTGTCCACACTCATGCAAAAACCCAGCTCCCAGAGGCCACAGAGGCTTGCAGCTGACAGAGGACCTACCGGTTGCACGTCTCAAACTCTGCCACAATACTGCATCCCACAGACAGCTTTTAAATCCCATATAGTCGATTATTTTATTCACTCGCTGGTCCAAAACATCCGCAGGCATTGAGTCCACTGAGTCTACCTGCTGTATCTCTATCCCTGAGCCAGAAAATGTAAATGTGTAGAGGTATTGCAAAACATATTCATCCTGATGTTTATTATTTTGTACTGTAGTAATATCTGGCGTGTGTCATACTGAATAATACATGAAAAATAAGTGAAAGTGTAGTTATTGGTGGAAATTTAGTTTTTTGACCGTTGATGTAGCTGGTGTGATGTGGCTAAAACTGAGATATGAGGTATTTGGAAAGAGAAAAGTAAATAAGATGTGGAAAGGGTGGATGTTAGAGGGAGCCAGTGTACATCTGAAAGGTGGAGGCCCACCCCTCTGGGGATGACGGCTGTTTTTTTGGGTTGGGTTTCAATCTGTTAGCCATTGCGCTGAGGGGGCAAAGCTTTCTGGCCATGTTATGAAAGATGTCTTATTTTTTTCCAACCTATTGTGGTCTCATTCTGGCAGGTGGAGGTGTGAGATAAAACGCACGACATCCCCGCTATGCATCCAATTAGCGCTCCCCTAACGAGGCAGAGAGCGACACTGGACTCCAAGCTGCGTGCCAGATCGCAAAAATGTTACTGTCAGACTTTGATTCCCTAACCATTTATAACTGTGGACAGAATTTCATCGAAGAAAAGGAGCTGGAAGCGAGAAAGGAAGGCGACCTTGCTGTAGTCATGATAATAATATCCCTGGGAGACGGGAGAACCTTTTTTCGACCTTAAATGTTTATTGTGGCATCCTGTAAATGACTTTGTTTTTTCGTTGCTCTGGTTTCACCTGCCTCTTCTGCATGGGATGTAAGCATAAGCCTTGGGTGGTAGCCATAGGCGGTTTTAGACAGGGGCCAACAGGGGCCAGTGCCCCTGTAAAACTGGGCCTGATGTGGCCCCTGTGCCGAAGAGATAATAATTTATTAATTTCTTACGGTGATATGCGCTGGCACGGACGCCGGAACTAACACGACGCGGCGCTCCTCACGGACTTCTTAGAGCGCAAGGAATCACAAACGCAGAATACTGTTATTGTTAAAGGCTACTGTGTTGCAAATGCTAGAGGATGAGAGACTATTGTGCTTGATTTACCTTTTTCTTTCTTTCTCCTCAGAAACATAACAGAAACGGAATGGAAAGTGTGACTGTACATTTACGTTTCATGCTGTAAAAAAGTTGCTGTATAACAAAATAAATACATACCTACATAAATTTAAAAAAATAAGAAAAATAAAAGAAAAATGTCATTGTACAAAAAAGTTATTGTGCACAAAGAGAGAAACGTTACTGTGCAAAAAAGAAACTTTGTTTCAAGGTTTATTGTGCACATATGCAGTATGTGAAATCTTTTG
>JAAGVU020000035.1:21532107-21573573 GCA_011763525.2 Mormyrus iriodes | reverse complement strand
TTAATGTATTCAAAATTAAATATTGCCCTCTTTTTTGTCCTCATATGTGCCCCCCTGAAAAAACACTGGCCCCACCTGGTAAATTTGGTCTAGAATCGCTACCCTCAGCAGGTGCCCCTGAAACGCCATCCATCCATCGTGAAGTCGCTGCGTCTCCGCTCCTCGCCCCGTGTCCTATGCTCCGTCGCTGTCTGACCTTGAACGTGCACTCTGCCGTGCGGGTGTGTAAAACTCCCCCTGTGCCGTTAGCCTGTGACAAGCGGGTGCTTCGCCGGACCGGATCCATTTAGGCAAATTTACCGGAGGAGTTGAGGACAATGGAGAGTGTGTGTGGCACGCCTTGCATGGCTGCAGCGCCGGCAGTGATCCGGTGCAGGGGTGTGTAACCCCACAGGCGGGCTTTTCCGGCTAAAGCGGCGATGTGGGGTCCTCTATTTCTCTCTAATGTGACAGGTGACAGCTGCGGAGCGTTTGCAAACACGGCGCCCATCACATTTGGCAGGTTAGCCCAGCGCCGGGGGTCCCAGCTCAACGCTTAGTGCCCCCATTCGCTCTAAGCCAGATGTAACAAACTTCCATCCAGCCATCACCCCCCCCCCCTCCTTCATGGCTTGACGCTTCAGTCATTTAGCCGCGGGCATCGGTCGGCTCACCAGAGGTCAGGGATACTGTCCTGTGTGCATGGCGGACCGACCCGACCCAGTCTACACACCATCGCAGGCCAGACAAGCCTGCCAAGAAATATGCAGCATGATTCAGAATAATCCACAGTCTGGGGCTCCTTCTTCTATTTCCTGTAACCTTATAGTCTGTGTTTACCTTCCCCTCACTGCTGAACGCAGAAAGAGACCATGGCAACACTCGATGTGAAACAGGAGGCCTGCAGGAAAAGGCATGACTAAGTTTGCTAGCTGCACCTACGTTCCAGTCTTTAATTCAGACTGACATGCGGAGCTCCTTGTCTTATCTTTTGCTGGTGCGCAGGCTGCTCGTTACACCGCAGCTGCTGACAGTGAGATATCACAGTGCACAGGGTGCCTGCTGGGTTTTCATGCGACCGCAGTGCCAGCCCGCTTGATCAGCTCCCTCATGACCGAGCCCAGGACTCCTCGCAAGCGACGAGGGCTCCCACGCCTGCCGTTGGGTGTGTCACTTATGCTCGTGAGCGGCCGTGATCTTGTCACTGTGTTTGCGGCCTCCCGTCAGGTCCTGTTCCGCACCGTGCATTTCCCATTTGTTTACAGAAGACATGAGTGATAAAAAAATGAAATGGATTCCTTTCTCGTTCATTTCTATGCATCATACACGGAGCCTTTGGTAAGCCTCTCCGTATAAATAGGACACAAAAGCTCAGTGATGTACAAAGGTAGAGGGTCAATAAATTGCAGGAAGCGACCATATTTTCGGGGCCCTTTGCAACACAGTGTCTTTTGATGTCATGCAGAAGTGTGACTCTCTGACGAGATTTATTAAGCTTTTTTTGACCTGCCTGGTAGGCACGCTGTTCCTGTGCAGTACTGATATCAGGCTCTCTGGCGCCGGTGATGCGTCAATGCAAGCTTAGGACCCCCGTGTGATTGTCCTGATTTCACCAAACCAAATCCGGAAAGCTCCCGGCGAGAGCTGCTATGGATGTAACCAGCGGGAATGTGGTTGTAATGCTCCATGTCTCTCAACGAATCAGGCAACACGGCCAGTCTATCGCAGGTGATGTCACCAGCCCCAGGTGGCATCTCCCCCCTCCCCTGCAGAGTCAGGGATGGAATTTTGGGCCTGGGTGAGGGTGTGCCTTTGCCAGAAGGAGCCTGAAGCCATTTCATTGCTTTGTTAGCATCAGCAGATTTCTGGGAAATTACTCTGGCTGAATCATTCTGTTCCTCATGACTGGTATTCCTTCACATACATTCCACCAACTATTAAAGAGTAGTGCTTTCCACTTTAGCATTTTGACTCCACCTCAGGATGGAAAATTATTTTTTTGGTTAGAATGCTGGAGGGAATGAGTAGGTGACTGTAATCAGTACATGCTGAGCATATTAAGCTGAAATCAGCCCCCCCTGAGCAACGATGGATTTCCTGATGAGAGGGTCCCACCGTAAAGCCATGCTGGTCACGCCTCCCATCTGAATGCTACTTGGCTCCGCAGCTGATCGCCTCCCGCTGGTGACCAGCAGGCATAGCACTACCCTAATTACCTTGAGCACTTAACGGAACGTCTCATATGCATTCACCAAAGTCGGCTCGAGATGCACGAGTCAGCCGGAAACAGGAGCTGTCGTGGTGTCCTCTCCTACGAAAGGTCTTTCTTTGATACCACACTAAACTTCCCCGACTGTGTGATATATGAATTATGCAATATGAATTTTAGCTCCCTGTTTTTTCTGTGTTTTCCCAGGGATCTGAAAGTTGCAGACAGGTCCTCCTCCCCTTGGCAGGATGATACGAAGAACGAGAAGCTTTCAGCCACAGAGTGTGAGAACTTTCCCTCAGGAAGGGATCACAGCCGCGTGAGTGAGGGCTCTCTTTGCACGCATTCCCGTTCCCCGGCTTCCCGGTGTCTCCTCTCCGTTTCTGTTCCGTGTCAAACGTAGGAGGCATCAGCGCTCTTCCAGCTCTGCTTCTCTACGAGTTTCGTCACCATCCAAACGTGACTGTCACCCACGAAAGCCTGCAGCTCTCTCAGGTGCCTCTGTGACAAAATTTCTACTGGGTGCCTGGAAAAAAAAAGTCATTGGATAAGATAAGGATGACAAAACAAAGGCATCATGTGGACAGACTCTGATAAAGCGGCTGCTTGCGGCCTCGCCTGGCTAACAGGCTTCAGGCGGGATGCCGGTGAGTAAAGCAGCTTTCTGGGAGGCTCTCTCAAGGGTCTTCAGGACGATTCCCTCAAACGCTTCCAGCTTATTCATACGGCAGCCATGAAACCAAATCACCATTCATATTACCCGAGAATTCATTTGGGGCACTGAGATGCATAAACTTTAAACAACCTTCGCCCATCAATTTAAATTCATCTTTTCACTTTTCATGCATTTTTGATTTTATTTTTACTTGTTACTACGACTTTTATTTACTGGCCTACTATAATCAGACTGGATTTCAGCTGATAATCATTTCAGAAGGAAAAGAAGTATTTTTAAAATATGGCATCCTGATGTCTGAGGCGCATAAATCATAAATTAACATACATTTATTTGCCGGGCACCTGGATTTATTTTTCACCTCTCTGCTTGTTAATCTTGATCTTGGTCTCAGTTTCACATCACAATAAAAAAAAACAAACACTTCCAGTGTAATATTAATTATTGCCTCGCTAAGTGGACAGATTTACCCGGAGTGTTTTTACAGTTTACAACACCTTCATTGATTTATAAAGCTTAGATGCATTAACACAGAGATTCCTGTTAAGCACCTTTCCGCTGATGAGCCACATTTCCCTGGATTGTAACCGCAGGCCAAGGATCTGCTCCCCAACCACCAAAGCACCTGGTGCAAAATTCATCGCAAGGGTCCCCTGATATACCGCCATGTAAAAATGCCTGTTTCTTTTGGGGATTCTGGCCCACATCAAATGGATTGGCCACAAGCCCCCCCTACCTACCATCTGCTGTCGGCATGTCTGTTGCCAAAATGGAGTTAGAGGCGTTCCTTTCTAGCTGTCAGATCTTCGATCCACGCCTTTTCGGGGTTGAAGACTAGCTCTCCACATTACAAGACCTGCATATTTGTTTCTTGGATGTTAATAAACCTCCGGTTTCCAGGCACCTTCAGCCACTCTCTCAGTAGTGGATTCTAACAGTTTAAAAAAAAACATACTGAAGTGTAAAATAGTTGCGTTCTGATTTTTGGAGTTTCTGATGTTTCCCTACCCATGAAACCCGAACCAGGAAGAGCTTCTCAGACTCGTACGCTATTATTAACAAGTCAGCCTACAATTTGTTTAAAGAAATATGTCGTTTCCACCGGCTCCCATTACACGAGCTGTCGGACCATTATCACTTTCTCATAAATTTTCGTTCCAGTTTTGTTTTCATTACTTTGGAATGGATAATCCGTATAAACAAAGAGAAGTCACTAGAGATCGGCCTCAGCCAGCAAAGGGACCCCTGCGCCTTCCCTTCAAAGAACGTCCGCTTGAGTGGAAACAGGTGTGTCTGTTCCCCTCTTCAAGGTGACTCTGCCAGGGGCCATAGCGATGGGCTAAGCGGCCATGTTTAAATGGCTTCACCTCCCTCCGAGCCCCCGCTCAGCCCAGGGGCAGGGGGGCAGGCAGCAGGCGAAGGAGATTGATGACTTTTGTATTTTGTTGAGTCATCACTTATATCATCCAGACATCCCCTTTACAGCATCTCACCTGCTTTTCCTCCATGTTTCCCTTGCACTTCTCATCAAAGGCCAGGAAATTTTGCATACAGTAGTTGTTGGATCTCTCTCACCATGAGTTACTGTTCCATCACAAATGACTTCAATCTGTTTCTATGTATCGATGTCTATTTGTGCTATGTTTCACATTTCTCATCTTGAGGACGAAATGGAGTTACCACAGCAGTTTTCCCGAATTTCCCTGTCCCAACCTCTCACAGGCCTCGTCCAGTCCTCCTTCAGCCTCCATCTGACAACCCTTGCCTCCAACCAAGCATCACGCTCTTCTATTCTCCTCACATTCCTTCATCTGCCAAATCCGTGAGCGCCCGTTTCGACCGGCCGTGTCCCCTGCTCTCTGTTTCACGTCTCTGTGCCGACAGAATAATCCGTGTGAGGCATTTAGACATTTTTATTGCGAAACCCAGGGCGGAATCCCATCGCTCATTACACTTTGATAGGAATGCTTCAAGTACATAGCTGTAAGATTGCGTTACACAAAGCTACGTGACACATGTGTTTTTTCCATGCCTGCCTCGTACATAAATCTCTCACATAAGGCTTCTGCAAGTTTTACGATCCATCAAAACCCCCGAAGACCCTCTAAACTGTTATATTTAAAGCCAGACTCGAGGAGGGATTTGGTGTGGAGAGGAATATTCCTACGGTGCTCAGAAGTTATGTAAAAGGAAGGAGTAGGGGAACCTTTTATCTCGAAGCGCTATAAATTCCCCGAATGCAGGTGTTCTTGCTCAGTAGCTACGTCTGTTTTAGCTACAACGAATATTAGAGTTTGAGTAAAAAACGGGCCGCCTAGGGAGGCCGTCGTGAAGAATTTCAGCATCAGTGACACGGCCAGATTCTTAACCTTTTCATCTGAATCCCAATGTTGAAATCTGTTGCGTATTAAGGTTAAAACAGTTTAATCATAGTGTGAGGAGATCAAAGTCAGCCAACCATTCATTTAAGTATTAGAATTATACATGTGATATATTGATGCCAATTTCTCCAGCTGCTTTGTTCATGAGTTTCCCACTATTACACTTAACACATGCATTACAGTTTATTAATAAGATTGTATATATATGTATGTAACAGTCAATGTTCAATTGTACAGCTTTCTCTTCTCTTGGTCAGTGGAAATGTCTTAAAGTCTAAAGTGTATCTTAGATACCCATATAGCAGTATAAAATGCAAAGCAGAAGGTTTCTTTTTAACTGATTTTCTGGATCTATGCAGATCACCAAATAAAGCACAGTGTTTTTAAAATGGGCCGACATTAGCTGTAAGCGAGAGAGCAGGTTCACCACTTTTAATGTGAATTTTCTCTCCACAGTCGGTACAGTATGATCTACAATTGTTTTAATTGCCATACGTCTGGGGTTAATTACCATATAATTAATAACAATATACAACCACTTAGGTGGTATGTTGTGACTTGTACTTTTATAATAAAATCATTCACAGACTGCACTATAAATCTACTTCCTGCGATATATTTTCTATTTATTCGAACAACTTAGAACCACTTTTCCACAAGCATCAGAGTTCGTGGAAGGAGTGTAAGTTAATAAGGGTGTCAAGCTGAGAAAACCATAATAAAACTGGATTCATGGAAGCATCTTTATTAATGCAAATACATACGCTGTGCCATAAATAGCCAGAAGGAGCACAAAGCTGTACTACAACAAAAATCCATACAATAAAAAAAGGTTCAGGCAATGAATGTTACTTTCAGAAACATCTTATAAGGCATCCTGTAAAACTCAAAGCAAACGATCCATCATGGAGAACGATGTCTGTAAAAGTCTCGAAATTACTTTCAATTGTTTCAGTAAGTCATTATTAAACCTCCCCGTGATCCTGACCAGGACGAACAATTAGAAAATGGATGGATTGTTAAACCTACTGCACTGAGTCTTTGTGAAGAAACACATTATTTTTCTCATTGTGGAATGCGTTGACACATTTTCTGTAGAAGACGGAACCTTACAAGCAGCCCTCATAAATCTCCTCCATATTTCCACACTCTCACACCTGCTCAGCCATGCTCCTGCAGGTGAATATTCCTTCCATCTCTGGTGAATAGCAGGACACATGACATCTTCTCTCCCTGAAAGAAGCACCGTGTCCTCAGCACAGGACTCAGAACAGACTTCGTGTCAATCACACTCGGCGACGTCCAGCCTTCGATCTCGCTCGTCGTACCGGACACTAAACCACTGTCCCGTGAAAGCCATCCGCTCCAGAAGGCTGAAAGAAGGAGCGGTACCCAGGGTTCGTGTGGAAGGACACGAGATGCTGAACTTCTCCCAGCCTTGGAGAGAATATCCACATGTGGGATATATTTATGTGGATGATACCTGTCTATTAGTACGCCATTAGCTGACTGGCAGTAAAAATGAGCATGAAATTAGCGTGCCATTGTAGATCCATCAAAAGAGCTCGCTTCCATTCATGACAGACTAATAACAGATCATCCCTGATTTCCTGTCTGTGGGACCTTCATGGCATCGATTGATAGCTAGTAATTAAAACTTGATTGCAAACAACAGTCAGCTGGCTGAGAACGGAGAGGGTCATAATAAGGGCTTGACGTTAATTGTAACTGCTTCCATCCGAATGGCTTCACTGACCAGCGTGAAAGGCAACGGCTACGAAAAGTTGTCTGTTCCTGTAAAAGCAGATGTGGATCAGGATTAGCTTTTATTTAGTACTGAGTCAGAACATTAGCCAACAGTTCAGGTCCAGAAAGTACGAATCCAGGCCAAGCTTTTGTTTCAACCAACCAGTTGAGCATAAAGAGTCTCAGTCACAGAGTACTCAGCTGGTTGGTTGAAACGAAAGCTTGGCCTGGATTTCTTTCCAGAGCTGATATTTCCACCTCTGAGCAATAGTCATACTTAGGAAGAGGTGAATCCCTGGATATTGGACATACATGTGGTAAAGAAACAGTTTTGGTCTTTTCTATCAGTACGCTACCTACAATGCCAGCGGACTCCTTTTTTTCCTGAGGTAATGTTGTACTCCATCGATTCTTGAGCACCCAGCACTCCAAGGCTTTTCAATCCACAAGTAGCCTGTGTCTGCTAGAGGTCAGCGATCATATATTGAGTCTTCAGGCATCAGGAGAATCTCTGATGAATGTGCATCAAGCGGACACCCATCCTGGGGGGCGGTGAGGGCCGAGCAAAAGCTGTAGCGGTGTTGGATGGTGAAAACAAACAAAAATAAAGATGGCGTGTGAGAGAGGGAAATTACACGCTTTTAATGTCTGCCTCCATGCCTTGTTAATTGCTAAACATGGAGGATTTGTCCTCCGTCCCGATGGGAGGAAGTTAAAGGGTTTCCGGCGTGTGAAATTCCCCTCTCCTGGTTGCTTCGGCGGCAGGTGAGGTCCCCAGGTGAGCTTTGAGATGCTAACTCTGCCGTAGTCAAGGCGGAGAGTCGTTAGCGACACCTGCTTCACGCTGAGCTAAAAATAGCCCCTTTCCTTGCATTCACACAGGATGGTGAGTCATTATGAAAGGCGCTGAAACTTAAAAAAAAACTCACACGGCTGCTGACAGATCTAGCAAAAGCATTAGCTCATGCTTACCTACATGCAACAGGGACCACATTCAGCAAACATCCACACCTGCATTTTCACTAAGCAATAGAAGGCAGGAACAGACCCCTTTCATCACACCCTCAATGCCTTAAATCTATTTCTGATTTTTACTTTATTTCAAATGTCACCTTTAAGAAACAGGTGGTGATATTTTGTTGATTTGTTGATTAAATTAATCCCCGTGAGTGTTTCTTAGACCTCTGTAAATGTAATAGGTCTGCTGGGGCCTTGGGAAAGCGGAAGGTAAACACATTCATCTTTCAAACCCATGGAATACAGAGCTCTGCATGACCAGCCGTCAAATCTCCGTTTGTCCCAGATTGCCCTGCAGCAGTGTGTCCCAACTCGGTCCTCGAGGACCCCCCAGACAGTCCACATTTTTGCTCCCTCCTAGCGCCCAGTAGAAGCAAAAATATTGAGTGCCTGGCAAGGAGCTGGGAGGGAGCAAAGACGTGGACTGTCTCTGGGTTCCCGAGGACCGGGTTGGGATCCTTGACCCCCGACTGGGGCTGAGTGGAAAGCATACCTGGAAATCAAAAAGGACCTCTGGGCAAATTTTCAGGACACAGTCCCCTGAAGTTGGGGGGGGGGGGGGGGCGTTCTGACAGTGAGGGGGAAAAGTGGACTGAAATGGATTCTTTTATGCTATTCTGGGGCAAATAACCTACCTCCACCTTCCCCCTTTCCCCCCATACGTTTGTTGTCCACCATGACCATCATGACGAACCTGAATGCACCAGCCTGTCAGCGAGCAGCATTTAACTCCACATCTTTCTGTGCTCTGTTACATCACATTATTGTGGGGGGGGGGGCATTCCTCAGCCCTTTTGCCCCCCCGCCCCACCCCAACAAACACACACACAGTAATATAATACACCATGACAGGTCAGATTAAAACGTACTCCGGGAACCAGCACCTCAGGGACACCCTGAGTCAGACACTTTGCTGATCTTTCTGTGACAGTAAACTTAATTAAGTTTCATCACAGCACCATTGATGGTGATGTGCTCGGAATGTTTTGGGAATATTACAGTCGTTATTGCTGTTATTAGTAGTGGTAGTAATATTTTATTACTTTGCTGGTGCTTGCTTTCAGAGAGACTTTAAATCTTGCCTGTTTATCCTGGCTGATATGCACCTGACGTAAGTCGGGTCTTTTGCGTTACGACTACCCAGACGTGAGCTGCGAGGTCTCAGATGTCAGTTTTGGGTCTTTAATCACCCCTGGTGAGCGCGTTAGCTGATCGAGCCAGTTTCCAAGCCAAGAAGGGCCCGAGTCATTCCATCGCGGGGTAAACGGCGGCCGTGATTTCAAGTTGTGCGGCGTAAACTCAAGAGCAGGACCCCGCGATCACACACTTCATTTGCAGTGCTTGTTTTAGCTCGGGGAGGGGAGCTCGAAGAGTTTTGCAATACAGGTAAAGTGCCCTGCCAGAGTGGGCACTTAGCCTAGCTGAGGGCTTTAATGAGCTCAAAAATCTGAAAGCACTAAATAAAAAAAGGAAAAAACTGTGATTTCACAATCAGCTGAAAAGAAATTAGGGTGAAATTACACCAAAGAACAGAGGATGTTTAATTATGCGCGGTGCAGCAAAACAAGCCTGGAAGAAATGCAAGGACGGAGTGCAAATTGCATCTATGACACCTAGTGTTCGCAAGGCCTGCGGTGAGTACATCTGCGAGATAGCAAGGGCACGTGCAACACATGGATGCACGCGTACGCCCCGGGTGCCCGTGTGCTGACAGGCAACTGCAGTACGTGCTTGGCATGTACACGATCACAGGCATGTGTCCGGCCAGGCGAGGCTTCGCATCTCGCCCAGTTTCCACAACATTCTATCGCAGACACATTCTAACGGGGAGGTAGCTTTCGTGCTCACTTTGCATTTCCATAGTGGGATATTTCTCCCGAAGCAGTCAGGTTTATCCCTTTCCCCAGGAGGACAATGGCTAGGCCCTCGCCACAAGTCCGTATTTATAAACTTGGTACCTGCAGCCCTTCTCGCCTTTTAAAATATGACTTTAATTTTTTTGAGACTTCAAAGGCACTCCCACGTTCAAAGTTCAACCTATATCCAGTTTCACCCATCTGAACTTGGCAACCTCAAGTTTATTTAAGCCACAGATACCAAAAAATATCTGCCAGTTTGGAAATGCCTTGGATATATGGTGACCTACCTGACAATATGTGTAAAAGCTGGTATGAAAGGTGTATGAAACTGCCCTTTACAGCTCTGCGGGGAACCATGGAGGGGGGGGGGGGCAGAAGACAAGACAAATGAACGAGCAGATGATTTGATAAGAGGTTTGGAATGACAACAGGGGCAGACACTGGCAGTATTGTCCCAGCTGCATCTTCTCCAGCCAGATCTGTCCGCATGAAGAACCCACAGAGGAAATTAAAGAGTAACTTCATTACAGAGGGGGAGAGGCGGGTAATCTAATCAACTACAGGGTTAAACCGCATTGTTCGCTTTCTTGTCCCTGGTGGGTCAGGTTGATCCCTGTCTTCTGAACAGGTCATCTCCCTCCCCGCCATGGATACAATCAGGAACCAGGTGGAGAAGGGGAATGCTGCATGCTCGTCTATGTAAACACATTTTTGTGGGCAGTGCGGGCAGGGGGCCGGCATGAAGGGTAACCCTGAAATCACACACTTCAAACACTTTCAAGAAATATTTTCTTTCGTCCGTTTCAGAGGCAGCTTTGTTTTCCTCAAGTTCAACGACGTTTTGTGCTCTTGCAGATATGAGAAGCTAAGACAGGCAGAGTGCTTCCCTGCCCTCGTTTCGCTTCCTGTATGTCCTCGATCCACCGGTAATCCCTTCCTGTGTGACAAAAAAGGTGTCATCGAGGGGATATTATACGGCGATGCTCACACACTACACCCAATCTGGAAAAACTCCATCAGCAGGAGGCTTGGCTGGAGATTGCTAGGCCGGGAGTAGGAAAAGAGGGCTAGCAGCACCAACCGCTAACAGCGCCGACCGCGGACAGCGCCGGCCACTAACAGTGCAGGCTGCTAACAGCGCCAACTGCGAACAGCGCCGGCCGCTAACACCGGCAACCGCGAACAGCGCCAGCCGCTAACACCGCCAACTGCAAACAGCGCCGGCCGCTAACAGCGCAGGTTTGTTTGAAGGTATCAATCAAGGAGCATCACAGTCTGGCCGGAAATATTGAGCTAAATGTACATTCTAATTTTCACTTTTAAAATGTGTCATCTATTGGCTTTCTAGTCGATTTTTTTTGGCATAAAGTAAGACCAGGCTTTTTCTCCCCTCAGGCCCAGGTCTTGTTGAGCTTGCATGGTAGTTTGTTTTCCTACTCAAAGATCAGCCAAAGGTATGTGCAGGATTTCCTGTGCTGTGCAATTAAGCTCATACACGCTTGACGCTGAAGAATTTTTCTCGACACTGAGCAGAAGGGAACCTGGGGTCACTCTGTCTTTGCAAAAAACAGCTCCCTCCTTTGTTCTTTTGGCTTCATGGCAGATCTTTCTTGAACTGTTCCCTTCTTATGACTAAATAAGCCATCCTCAGCATAAACATGCACCTTCTGGATGGGAGAGCGTATTACCCTTGTGGTCATTTAAAATGTCAGGAGCATGGCATGATTTTTTTCCCCACATGCGACCCACAGATCTTTCCAGAAAGGAATTTGGCCAATAGGACATTTTCTCCCGGCTGATGAAGACATCAGGGTACCATCGATCTTTTGGATCAGTACCTTTGTTGTGTGAAATTACACAGTGCGGGGTAAGCGAGGCATGGAGATGCGAGCAGTGTCATAAATCGAGGGGCGTGAATCACTCCAGCGAAGATGCCGCAGGAAAATGTCAGCCGCGAACAGCCATTGAATTACAAACAGCAACAGTAAAGGATTTACACCCAACGGGCCTCGGCTTCCCTCTCCAGCCGGAACAAAGGACGTGCTGGGGGTTACAAACAAGCCGCTGCCATGTCATCTGCGGTAAAGGCCGCCTTGAGATGCGTAAAAGTTCAACTCAAACGTCAGAGGTGACTTATGGCCCCCGTCTGCAAAGCGAGCGGTACCTATGTGGCCCCCGCGCCTGTAATGCCTTAAAGACTAAAGACGGTGTGTGAGTGTGATGGGACCATTATCGGAAAGACACTCTGTCATATTTATATCCAGGGTTTGGGCAGGGGGAACGTCGCATGTTTCCGCTGGCGATGGGGGATCGTCGCATGTTTCCGCTGGCGACGCAGCGTCGTTTTTGTTGCGTTTGGCTAACTCCACGACCTGAGGGCGAAACCTTTTCTGGCAGTCAAGGTCAACACATTCCTCCGTCTGTTACCTGCCGACTCAGTCGTGGGACGTGGATCTGGGGCAAGTAACTGAAACACAGGCCCTTCTGTCTGACTTTGCCCGACTATCTCATGGAACAGAAGCATGGATCTGGAAGCAGTAAAGGGGGAAGTGATCTTATCTTTTCTCTTCCCCTTTTTGACTTCATCGGCCATTAGCTCACTTTATCATGTGTTGTCAGGACACAGCGTGGTGGTTCATCCTTTATGTCTTGGCCTTGCTTCCTTGTTGTACCTGAGATGGTTCTGGAAAAAGGCTTCAACATTCCATCTGGTCAGGAAGACAGAACCTACAATCCATCCATCAATCCATTCATCTTACCACCACCTATCCAGTACAGATCCCAAAAAACACAGTGCATCACATAGAGGGACCGTGGTGAAATGCCGGTCCACAGCAGGACACTCACACTATGGGTAATTTAAAGACACCAGTTTACCTAACTGTACATGGAAAACAGTGTACAGATCTATCTTTAACATTTAACATCATAAAACTTTCCTCTGTAAAACTTGCGTCCCCCCCCACAGCATCTTGTTTAGTAACGTAAGCAAACCCACCAGCAGTTACTCTCTCCTCACAGAGGAACTGTATAAGTGAGAGGAAAACCCCCTAAGTGCTGCCGAAATGTTAGTGTGGAACTCACTCCGGTACCTTAAACTTGTCCTCAGCGCACCTGTAAAAGGCTGAGTGTCTTTCGGGCTGGCGTCCGCAGGTTTGAGATTGCAGGCTTGACGTTAACGATGGTGGTCAAAGCAATAAATTGATTTAAAAAAAAAGGTTCATAGGGAATCAATAGGTTTCTCCACAAAGCTCCTCGGCATTTCTGTCTCCGGATCCCCCCTGCATGACGGCTGGACTGTGTGGGCCTAACTACACCTCCTTGGCCAATCAATTTTGACCCCGCCCACTCATCACGAATGGAAAACATTCTAGAAATTCCCTGTTCCAGCAGCACTGAGTGCAGGAAGAGTCTTAGCTATATACTCCCAACTGGCTGAAATAAATGTAATTTAATGTATCTGTGAGCTCCTGTTTCACTGATAAAATGTGGAAAAAAACACGGGAGAGATCCTCAGAAGTTTGTTTCATCATCTGCAATGTATGTTGAATCACTTTCATTCCCTGTGACTCTCCCTATGCAAGAGTTTCTCAGTCCTTCAGTGAACATCATTTATTCAGGCTGGCTGGGACCTCTATTGGCTCAGATTGAAGCACGTGACTAATGGCTGACTGCTTATGTTTGAGTGTGATACAAATTCTTCTGGCCAGTTTGAACGGTTGTGGGCAAATATTTAAAAGCAGTACCTGATGCAATTCTAAACTTGCACTTCATGGTATATCCTGGAATAGCCTTACTGAAGCTGTATAGATATATTGCGCATGATTACATTAAAGATGAAGACCTCAGTATATTCAATGGGTATTGAAATTAATTTAATACGAAATCAATCGGAGAATTATTCATATTTTTTGACTTTGAGTGTATTAACAAAACTGGATAAACTAATATGCACCCTGCTCCTATTTAAAATCACGTTAATTTTCTGTTTTACAGAGTAATATTCTTATTCGTTTAAATGCATTTAATTTCAAAATGTTTTATTCTAATTTTAAGACATGCAGCCGGTGATAAGGCAGTTGATCAAATGATTAAATGTGTTTTTCATGGCTGGACAAGTTTGGCTGAGTTATTTGCTAGCTGACTCTCAGCTCGTACGCCACTGCGTCTCCAAAGCACGCTGCACTCAGTCCTGCAGATAACAGCTCCTGGGGCACCAGGCGGCTAAGGTCTGATAGCCAGGAATATTTCTTGCATGGATCTTTCATGAATCACACTCAGACCACGCGAGTGTGTCCTGCTGATGGCTGCACAGCGGCTATGAATCCGTACTTATGACAGACCGTGGCTGAGGCTCACGAATGAGCTCATCCTTAAGGGCAGTAATAAACATGATTTGATAATGGTCCTATTCACATACTTTCCATACCTTAACTAGAGTAATACAGTTAACGAGGAAAGGAGTAGTAGGCCAGCCGGTCATTTCTGGATGTTGTAGTAGGTCTAGTCTCTCTCACAACTCACACACCGGCCTGTCTCACAGCTCACACACCAGCCTGTCTCACAGCTCACATACCAGTCTCTCAGCCCACACGCTGCTCTGTCTTACAGCTCACACGCTGCTCTGTCTCACAGCTCACACACCACTGTCTCACAGCTCACATACCACTGTCTCATAGCTCACACTCCACTGTCTCACAGCCCACACACCTCTGTCTCACAGCTCACACACCACTGTCTCACAGCTCATACACCTCTGTCTCACAGCCCACACACCTCTGTCTCACAGCTCATACACCTCTGTCTCACAGCTCACACACCTCTGTCTCACAGCTCACACACCACTGTCTCACAGCTCACACACCGCTGTCTCACAGCTCACACACCACTGTCTCACAGTCCATGCACTGCTCTTCCTCGCAGCTCATTTTGCAATGCTGCGTTTCACGTAATCGCCCAGCATGATACCAGCTGCTGATTAACTAACAACCAAAAAAGATGAAATAAAATAAGCAGGAATAAATAATAGAGCCGTGGAGACGGGCCTCAGTGCCGCGGGGGGGGGGTGGGGTGGTGACAACTGCAAACCGTTTGAGCAAGACAAAGCAGACAAGCTGGGAGGAAAAAACCTGAAAAATAAAAACCAGTGAAGGAAGACGTACCCGTAAAGCAGTGTGAGATGGTGCGTGTCCGGCCAGCCTTCTGGCTGCGCACGAGAGCTGGGTCACAGCGATGGAAATATTACTGCTGCTGTTGTGTTCATGGGAAGGCAGTTTGAGCCCAAGAGAACAACAGTCGTGTGCTTCATCTAGCTGGATATTTTGTCCTGCTGAAACCTGGGCTTAAAATGGCCATGTTCCCATTCACAGACTGGGTCCTTTAGTTGCTACATCCTGCTTTGTCTCTTACTATGTTTCTTATTTTGTTCCAGTTATTCTAACTCACATTGTGCGTAGGAACATAAAAGTAGACATGCAAGACAGCTCAAAACTGGGCAGCTCTCTCATCCCTCTTTCACACATTTTTGTTTTCTTTTCTGCACACAGACAATCAAAAATGGTCTTTCTTGAGGCTGCAACTTTGTGTTAAATGTCATAAAACTATAGCATTCTCTTAACCTGAATGGTATCCTGCTGGACATGGGACTGGAATACAGAACTATGGTTGGTTGAATTCTTTTGACCTTGAAATCGCCTTTCTCTCAGCCTTAAAGATATAAAAGCCTGGATTCATACCGGCTGGAATAAATGGGTATTATGTGGTGTCTTGAGTGCAGTACCATTGACAGTTGTTAGTGTCCATATTCCCTTTCTGTGCTGCTCACAATCAGGAGCTTGTCGGCCAGGCAGTCAATACTTTGCCTTCCCATTTTCTTTGTTTTTAGCCATGAAGAAGGAAAGACAAAAACAAAAAAAGGCAACGTTTTTGGGGAAAATTGCCGGCATGCAGACCGACGCTGCTACTGTATCAACTTTCCTTTTTCCTGTTTCTCCAAAAAGCAGCCAGAAAGTAATAACTGCTCTCACATCTTGATTTTTATTAGAAAAGAGGGGGATTGTGGGATGTTTAGCTGATTGCGTTTGGGATCCATTAGCGTGGCTCTCGTCCAGGCTGCATCCCATCTCCCGTCTCCTCTGATCCCCGCGTCTGTAGCCATTTGCATCCCAGTACCTGATATCCCATGGAGCCTTGTGTACACCAATCAATAGCACTTCTCTCCCAGTTCGCTTCCGGCTGCTCGCTCACATGCTATCGATCCGCCGCTGGGCCCCAGCCTCCTCCGTGGCGTTTTCATCCCATTCGGCCACTTGCGCACAGGAGAGCGCATTCAATTTGCAAAATGCAGTTTAATAAAAGAAACAGACATTCGAGGGCAGCCATCTTAAGCAAAACACAGCGGGGGAACCCCGATCGGCTGGCAGCCTGGCAGTGCGCTGCTTTAGACTGCATCTCAGCTATTAATTGCTTTAGTGAGGCTATTATTAGGACAGAATTTAAGTTCACCTTGTGCTCCAGGTGTAAATCATTTGCTAACGGAACCGTAACCCACAAACATGCAGCACTGGGGAGCCCCAAAGGGGACCATTTCCCACCCCTAATATATATTAATATGATATATTTATATAATACAAGCATTTTTATTTAAACCTGTTCTTATATAGATGAAACGAGAGTGTGTTAATAAGGACAATAGAACATTAACTGTAGTATGTGAGGCATTTTTAAAATATTGCTGTCCATTCACGCATATACCCAGGGTTTGGGTGAGCCTGGGCCAAGGCAAACACAGGGCTTGTTTACAACAAATGAACATCACATAAAGCGAGTGGGAGGCATGGGATGTCGCTAGGATTCACATCTCCGTCGGCATCTGAGGATCAGAGCCTAATGCATCTCTGTCTGGAGAGGAGGCTTCATTTTAAATGTTGCTCAGGAACACACATGTCCTTCACAAATGGCTCCTATTGTTGGTAATGTGCCCTGCACTCTGGACCATTACCACGCTCTACTCCCCATAGCTCCGCCCACAGAACACGACGCCGTGCCACTTTCCATCTGAAGGCGCGGGACCATAATCCCTGTGTCTGAAAGCCCCCCCACACCTCCAAAAAATTTTTTTGCTACCAAACAGTGACATAGCCAGGTACTACAAATACGAGGTAGAAGATCCCTTCCCCCGATTGGCTGAAATCTACTGAGGTGGACTTCCTCTCCCCGGTCAGCGACAGGTACCAAGGCGGCCCACCCCCACAATTAATTTCTGGCAACAGGCCTGTCCCTCACCGACCTCTCTGTTCCTGTGGCAGCATTAAGCTATTCTTCTGCTCTTAAGTACTTGTGATTTGTAAATGAAGATGCTGGCTAGCATTCTGGGAGAGGCTTTGTCTTTACATTACCACCTGATTGCTGACTTCTGTGCTTTGTATAGTACACTGTCATGTCCCGTGTGACTTAGACAGCACAGAGACTCAATCTCACACCTTGAGAGTTGTGCCCGTATTCTTGGGCTCGATGTGTGAGGAGTCTGCATGTTCCCGTGTTTCAGCCTAACTATGCATTTAGCTGAACTGCTATCTCTGGACTTGTCCTGCCCAGGGTGCCCTCTGCCTTGCCATCTTTCCTGGGACTGGCTCCAAGCTCACCGCCACCATAAGCTGAGTAATTGGGCTGCTATATGAATGATCCCTTTTCTTCAGGCAAGGGTTACTGGATGTACATTAGGACAGGTACTACAGATGCACTTAAAAATTATATTTTTGTCTTGGTATTTAAGAGATTCACTTCGGTTTTCCTTTTTAAGGTAGTAGCTGTAAGAACAAATGATTTCAAGGAGCACAAATATCTATTTTTATTTTTCAAAACATCGTCTGAACCAGACTACCCTTCTGTACCTATAACTGGCGGCATTAATGCGCCCCAGGTCAGGCCAGCGGCAGTGTGTGAGCCCTCGCGGGTGGAGCCCCCCCCATCCCAGCAGTTCGGGGCTGAGATCACTTCTCCTCGCTGCTCCTAAGCCCATCTTGATAAGGGTTCCCAGGCCTGACCTTCAGATTTCTTTCACAGGAAGGGGCACGGTGGCCCTCGGTAGGCTCTCAGACACAGACCGGGGCCTATTCACTCCCTGCATTTCCTCTCATAGTCTATATAGGCCTGGTGGGCCATTGTGTTTGTACCACGGTGTCAGATAACTATGTATAAGCTGCTGCCCACAGCCAAATTCCCAGCATGCTACAGGCAAACACGGATCTGCCTTTTTTCTATTGACTGTTTTAAATTGGTGATCGGTCGATGCTTTGTTTAGCTTCCTGAAAAGCTGTATTAGAGCATTTAAACCCACGAGAGAGTGACGTTAAGCTGTACCTATGAGATTGTTTTATTTCGTGCCAACAGATATCAGTGTTGTCTGTGAAATATCACCCACTTCAGAATAATGTTCTCCTGAATAGTAAGGAAGTTATCCACACAAGCTGATCTTAAATGATTTTCCAAAAAAACACAGATAGCTCATTGTGATTCAGAATCACCACGTACCTTGTAAAGAATCAAATTAAATTTAATGAATGAACACTGGTACAACATAATATTCTTCAGCTGGAAATTAATTAAAGGGTTTCTTAGCAACCGAGCACTAACCTTCCATCGAAATTGTGCCTGAATTGTCCAAATAGCAGCAGTAGCTAAATATAATAATAATAATAATATAATAATAATGACTTCAGGCCTGTTTTTCTTATGCTTTATGCCATTTGCCATTATTGTAGAGTCGTCAGAAATGTACACGGTTTCACGTAACGTTTTTCTATAGAGCATTTCACAGAATTCGCCGTTCTTAAATTACCAAGGGCATTCCCGTTCCCGGGCGCCTACGAGGCCCCCTCGTGGGTTAACGTGCTCATACGTCATTGTGTTTCTGGCGGCACGACCGCGGGTCACACCAGGAGATGCGGGCAGAGATTGCCGCGGCCTGCCAGCCGAAAGAGGCGTTTATCTCTCCCTCTTTTATGAAACACGGGTGGCGGCCGACTCCATTTACCGGCGACCGGTGCAGTGGGTTACGCTTGACAGTGTCGTGACACAGACTCAGTGACAATATGTCAGGGTTCAGGCAGCAATGAAGCGCCGGGTGCCGTGTGGGGGGGGGGGGGCATGTGGTCGGCGTGGTCTTTGTTTCAGCAGATCCTGTTGCCGTTCTTTGAGAAAATAAGAAAACACAAGCCATCAGTGTCATCACTGAATAAATATCACGGGGATATTTAACGTGGCGGAATGAAGTGTATTATTACATCAACTCAATATTAAGTTCTTGTTTCATTATTTTAATATTTTTTAAATGCATACAGTTACAGTGTTCTAATGTATTACAATCATTCCACAAATGAATCATATAATTTCTTAAGTATGACTGTATGCTGAATACATAAGACAGGAGTTTTTTCAAATTTTTTTTCAGCGTGCATTTGACATTTGATAAACCAAACTTCCATACACACACACACACGCACACACACACAAAGTGATTGTTTCCCTACCGTCACTCACGCACTAACGTAGTTTATGATTCCTAACCCCACATCACCGCCTGGTGGGTGTGTCTGTCCCCATGACTAGTTCACTGTCCCCATGGGAACATTTTTATGGGAGGCTAGGAAAACACACTTACCCAAAGAGGATGCTTTTTGTTTTGATTTCCCTAATGGAAAAATGCATTGTCCTCCCTTCTTGGGCTCCCGTAAGCCCACACAGGGATTTATGTTAGCTTACAACACTTCCTTGAACATGAAGCTTTGACTGTACTTCAAGCATACTCAAAACAATAATGATCCATCTATTCAAACCACATGCAATGTATGAACTTATCTAGTACAGGATTATTATGAATAATTATGGGTCATTTCAATTCTGAAAAACAGGACTTCCTGTGGGAACTGGCAGCTCCTGGAGTCAGACAGGAGAGAGCGAAGATGATCTCTTGGTCGGTTTGTCAAATATAATCATGTGTGTGTTTTCGGTGAGATTGATGCTCGGGCACGGCTGGCGCATTCCGTAGTCTCCCAGGCTTCCTGTCAGGCTTCCCGCCTCATGCAGGCGCCATCTCACTGGGCGAACTCCTGTACTATGGAGCACCTTGAGGGTGTGGGGCGGACATGGTGCTGGAGCCATGCAGGGAGTCACGTCGCGCGAGCTCCACCCAGCATCTGTCAGCACGGAGGGGCAGGCGGCCTTCCCCAGCATCACTCTGGTCCTTCTGCATTACACCATCATACCAGCTCTATTTGTGGATCACCGGAAAGTCTGAGATGAACGTCTGCACAAACGTGCCGATGAGACAATACCTGACCCGTTGACATTTTACATCTTTACCTGCTGGAGCCAAACAGGCTGCTTCCTGTCCACTGACTCCGCATCTGTCGCAGAGGGGCGGTGCCGTATAGCAGAAGGGCGTGGCTTAAGCAGCTGTTAAAAGGAATCTCGACAGAGTTGCATGAAAGGTTGGAAAAGGTGTCAGCATAGTATTATCCCACAGACGAGCCATGGTGCATTGCTGCTGGAACGTTTTTCGGAGAACAGCAGACACATTCCAGCGAGTGCAGAGAGGGTGTTTGAGGTGCGCTTTATATATGGATATTCTGGCCATCAGAGCAGACGGCCCAGATCTCATCACAGCTGTTTTCACAGGGAGCCTGGGAGCCTCCGGATGCTACGATACAAAGCGTCAACATGGTCTTGTAGGCTTGACCCCTTCTTGGCCGAAGGACCTGGAATCAGAGGTTATGGTGCGGTAGTCAGATTTAAATAGACGCCATTAAAATGTGCCTGAATTGCATCTATTTGGCTGATTTGGAATTGCATTTTGACAGATCCGCTAACTCACTCTCTGTCCCCTTTTCTCAGAGCGGTAGCTTTTCCTGTGCCAGACAAATAACCATATGGCTGTCGCTAACGACTTCACACGCAGAAATGGATTATAAAATTATGACACAGTTCATCTTAATTCTTACTTTACCTACAGTTTTTGACATGCTATTTAGAAGGATGCTTTCAAGGAAGATATTTTTTCTAATTTTTTTTCAAAGACAAGATTAAATCATCTTTGGTGAAAAAAAAATGCAATAAACTAGAAGATCAAAATCACACCCGCGACATAAAGCTGCTATTTTTGGTACATTTCTCCTGGGAAAACAAACGGCAGAACTGTAATTGTAAGCTTGATGTAGTTGTGCTGCTGTCTTTCCTGAGGCCGATCAGCTTGCGCATGTCTTACAGACCCAGATGCCAAGCGGAGAACATTGCAGGGTGCTAGGAATACCAATGGAGAGGGGGGGATCTCACGCGCTGCCACAAACCACCGGAGGTACGTCTCCATGCCTGAGTGTCCCCACTAGAGATTACACCAGAATTAAATGAATAATTAAACTCAGTAATCCAGACATACACCTACTGTCATGCTTATTAAAAAACACAAACTCCCGGGTATACAATTACCTGTGCTTTAATGAGTTGAGCTCTCAGAACACCGTTTACACCGTTATTTAGAAAACAGATCGCAAGAAATAATCTCCTTTCCATTCAGACCTCCATGCGAGCTGTTTGTATTACCGCAGTGATGCACTTGAGTCTGACTAGTTCAAGCCTGTGGTCTTCGGAGACCACTGGATGATTTATGCTCCAGACATCACTGAATTAGACCTGAAGCTTCCACAGTGTGCATTGCGGAGAATGTGACACGCAACCAAGCTCTGCCGTCTGCATGACGAGAGAGAGTCAGACACGCGGCCGACATTTCCCATCTGTTCTAAGCTGCGGACAATCAGATTGTCAGATTCTTTTCTTTGGTGAGAGAGGCTGGCAATAGCACCGGGGAAATGCTTCAGGCACGGGCCGTCTCAAATGTGTATGTAGCTACCGTGACTAGCAACTATGCTTTTGCTAAACATACCCCTGTTGCATCATTTATGTGAATTATACAAGTGTTTTTACTGCAAAAGTTAACATCTTAAGTAAAATTTTATTTCTAGCAAATACAATCCATACTATTTTAAGCTATAAAGTTAAATAAAAAAATTGTTTTGTAGCCTTGCAAAAAAATACATAAAGTCTCATAAAGGTAGTGAAAAAAGCTAAAAGAACAGCCTGGTTACCAACAGTTTGCATATATTTATAAAGACAAGTTTTTACAATAGCGATCAAAATTAGAACACAAGTGACATTTGAAATTTACAAAGTCGCTGCTTACCCAAATTCACAGTTATCCGTGAATCGAAGAGATGTATTTTGACTGCATTTCCTCAGTGAAAACAACCCCCCCATCACAAAGCAAAAGCCTGCAGCTCCTCAGTCAGTGGAAACGGAACCCAGGCCTGAGCTCCTCTTTTTGGGCGTTTCCACGTGTTTTTAATGACCGCCGTATTATCGTGTCGTTATCATATGAATGGCGCTGTTTGCGAATGGGCGGCGATCAGCGCTGCTTCCAGACATAGACACTCTTGTTCATTATATTCTCCTTACAAAGCTCTAAAAATATATTTAGTTTGTACCTATATATATATATTTGAAAAGTGGACTGTTCAAGGTTTCTGGGGGTGTTTTTTTAATGTTTCTATGACAAAAACTCATGGAGTTTTTAAAACGGTCTGGCGAGATTTCTGTTTGGGCGGCATAGCCAACTCTAGTAGCGCTGTAGTATCACATGTCCAGGGTTGTGGGTTCGATTCCCATGGCCAGCTCTGTGCGTGTGAGCAGTTTGCATGTTCTCCTTGTTTTGATGTTCTCCCCCAGCTGCTCAGGTATCCTTCTGCAGCCCAAAAGCCATATGATTTCATGTGTGAGCGTGTGCCCTGTGTGTGCCCTCACTGAGGCTGTCCCCCACCCCGCCTCATGGCCTGTGCTTCCTGGCACTGGCCTCACAGCCACCGTCACCCTGCACTGGATAAGCAGTTGTTGATGCAATGGATGGATGCAACAATTGGCAATACCAACAAGTGAAAATCAACACATACATGGTGACATGGTGGCTCATGGGATGCACTGATACCTCACATCTCCAGGTTTTGGGCTCCAGTTCCTCCCGAGCGCTGTGTGTGTGGAGACGGGGTGTGCTGGGTTCCTGCAGGTAGTCTCCTCTCCTCACACCATCCAAAGAGATGCAGCGAGTCATGAGGTCTACAGGGAAAGGTAGCTGAATGGGTTCAGAATGGGATTTATGATCGAAACATTTGATTTGAACCCTGTGCTGTTAAAAGGAAATGTTTAGAAGCCCAATGGCGACTCAGCTGCGGGTGTTGCGGCCCCTGGTAAGCAGAAAAAGAGAGTGAAAACATTTTTAGCATATTCTATCGACTAGATAAATAAATAACCTGCATTCGAATACAAAAGTTATGAAAAAAATGTATTTAAATCCCCATATTTTTATGCTTTTGCTTTATTTGGAGTGTTGAGTGTTTCCAGGCAACGATTGCTGCTTAGCTGTCAGCTTCGTGTGTGGAGGACCAGGGTGTCACATCGCTGAGCAAAGCAGTTAACCTCATAAATGATCCCGGCGCTGCCAGGAGACAAGGCATCGCATTGCGATCTGCACGAGGGTATTCAGGAAGCAGCCTTGGGGGAGGGGGGTTGGGGTTTGGTGCCAGTCGGTGGTTTTTGAGTCGGTCGTCATAAATTGTCCATGTGGTCGTGGGTCTCTCCGATGGAACGCCAGTGATAGGAAGACGCAGAGACGGATAGACCAGCGCCTTCTGCGCTCGCTGCGGGTCCGGGGCATAAGAGGAATCTGCTCCAGGATGCTCGTTTTAGGCCTGATCTGTCAGGAAGGCGCCCAGAGCACGCATTTTATTTACGTCCACAGCTGACAAAAAACAGACCAAGTACACCCCAAACTGGACCACTCCAAGCACGATGGCAGGTTCCACTGACGGTCCCTGAGTTCGATGAACAGTGCACTGTAGGAAACCAGTAACCATTAAGATTGGGGTGAATACCAGGGCAAGGCTATGGGGGCAATGACTCCAGCTAGAAGCTGATTGGCCCCCTGTCGCTCACCAATTCAAATCATATCATTGGCTCATTATAAGGCTGGCCCCTCTGTATGAATTATGGCCCTCCTTATACCCCCCCCCCACTTTAAAAAAATCCTAGAATGAGTGGTTCTGGAATGAGGACTCAGATGCGAAAAACTAGAGGAACCAGGAATAGGAACCAGTAAAGGATGCCAGGAATTACAGACTTAAAAATTTGACTCCAGTAAACCAAATGCAAACAAATAACTAGTCAAACAAAACCATAGATCCTGAGACAAGGTGCTGATTGACTGTGAAACCCAGTAACACAACTCGGAACCGACCTGAGCGCTGAGCCTTGCACTCACAGAGCGTCAGGATGAGGCCCGACCAAACCTCCCAGCTCCAACAGAGAAAGTGGCCTCCGATTCATCCAGCCCAGAGTATGGCCACGCGGACCGTGCTCGGTTCTATAATGACCAAACTAAGGTGTGACAGCTGTCCAGGGACATGAACTATCCGTGTGACAGGCGGGGCTCTGTAACTCTGTAACAAATAGGTCGCCTGGAATTTCTCCATGTCCGTTTTTAATAATGCATTTATATCAATATTCAAATTAGGGCAAGAAGTGCAAGTCAGGCACAGACTCGGCACCACAGCATTCCCCCCCACACAGCGTGTCCCGAGCTGATGATCGCCACCACTCCACGGCCGGCTCCGTGAGGGCCTCACTCACCCCGGGGGTAATCCTCTCACTGGCTGGGCTGGAAAGGTCATTCTAGGAGCCTGACGGCCTTAGGGTCTGTGTATGTGTGTGTGTGTGTGTGTGTATGAGTCTTGAGGTAGCTGCCCTCTCTGGTCCCTCAGCCCCTCTCCTTCTTGTTCCTCTCTATTTCACAGTCTGGTTGTATGACACTGTTGCATTTTATTTAAATAAGACTCTATTTGAAGATACACCCATTTAAACCTGACCCACTGAACTTCCTCTCAGCAAACCATTCAGTCACTAAAAAGCAGGCAGCCTAAAAAAATGTATAAATAATATGCAGAAAAGTATCACAACCAGATCAGATCCTAAAAGGCGAGAAGCAGAAAAGAATCATCAGCCTGTTTGCAAATTTATATGTTACTTTATTTCAGGGTCTCAAAACTCTGCTCGTTATTCTTAATCATTGTTGGAACATCTGTATTTTACAATAAAAGACGCCGCAAGGGAGAAGCTGTAATATTTTTGTATGATGTCCCCGTCGCAGCAGTGCTCTGTGTGTATATTTTATTTTGATATTTCGTGGTGAAGGGCAGCTCAGCCCATTGTTAAGGGAACACCACGGAATATGTGAGTTTTTAAACTTATATAAAAATGACGGCAGCATACGTTTAACATTACGAAGACTGACAAAAGGGAGACACGGTGACGTGGGGCATTGTCTGACCTTAATGGAAATATTTTGCCCAGGTAACAACAAATAATTCCCAAAAGGCACCCACCGAAGTTTGTAAAATAAACCACTCACACCTGTGCCATTCAATAATTCATTAGATGCCACAAATGCCCCCTTGATCCAGTAACTACTGGGTTTAGTCCAATTTAAATCCTTGAACTAGACGACTACAAATGTGTTAATCACATTACATTAAAGTGGAGGGAAATTAAATAAAACATCACATGCATTTCAGATGCGGTGTCAGGGCTGTTAAGATTGTCTGTCCTTGACATTAATATCTTCTAGATTAAACTTTGTTGATTTCAATTCTGCATAAGCAAAATGTGACCATTAAGGGTGTATTAATTTAGCTCTGTGATCTTTTACTGGGACTTTTTTGTATCAAAGCACCTGTTTGCACCACTTTCAAAGCACCACACTTTAACTGTTTTTTAATGAAATGATTTATGGACATTTTCAGATGGATAAAACTAATCTGACCAGCTTTCGCAGATAAACAGGCTTTGGAGCGTCTGCGGGTGGTTGTTGAACTTCAAGGTACCCAGAGCAAGCCAGACTGAGAGGCTGAAATGACGAAAAGAGTCACCTGCTTCTGTTTTTTATCAACCCCTTAAGACCGGAAAAAATCAATTGAAAGAAATGGGGAAAATGCCACGTTTTCACTGGACATTGGAGGAGGCTGTATGTGGGATTTGGAGCAGGAAGAGGGCTTTCAGATCATTAAAGTCAGGAGGGCTCACTGGAACCAGAAGATGGCCACCGCAATCTGCATGTAGAGCGAGTGGGAGTATGAGAGGCTGATCAGCTCCTCTTCATTGCTCTGGGCCTGCTGCCTTCACGAGGAGCTGGCTGATCCCGTGCAGAACTCGGAGATGCCAGCGGTGCTGCAGGTGTTCGGACCAGCTGTGAGGGAGAGGCGGGTTTCTCTTCGCAGTTCTGATCCAGTGAGTGCCATGTCACGTGACTCACGGCACAGCTCTGTCCACGGTGCTGACCGGGAGAGCGCTGTCTCACGGTGCGTCCCTGTCCGCGATGCTGACCGGGTGAGCGCTGTCTCACGGTGCGTGCCTGTCCGCGATGCTGACCGGGTGAGCGCTGTCTCACGGTGCAATCCTGTCCGCGATGCTGACCGGGAGAGCGCTGTCTCACGGTGCGATCCTGTCTGCGGTGCTGACCGGGTGAGCGCCGTCTCACAGTGCGTCCCTGTCCGCGGTGCTGACCGGGTGAGCGCCGTCTCACAGTGCGTCCCTGTCTGCGATGCTGACTGGGTGAGCACCGTCTTACGGTGCATCCCTGTCCGCGATGCTGACCGGGTGAGCGCCGTCTCACGGTGCGTCCCTGTCTGCAATGCTGACTGGGTGAGCGCTGTCTTACGGTGCGTCCCTGTCCAGGGTACTGACCGGGTGAGCGCCGTCTCACGGTGCGTCCCTGTCCGCGATGCTGACCGGGTGAGCGCCGTCTCACGGTGCATCCCTGTCCGCGATGCTGACCGGGTGAGCGCCGTCTTACGGTGCGTCCCTGTCCGCGATGCTGACCAGGTGAGCGCTGTCTTATGGTGCGTCCCTGTCCAGGGTACTGACCGGGTGAGCGCTGTCTCACAGTGCATCCCTGTCCGCGATCATGTTCAACAGAGCCACGCCTATTTACTCATGTTTGCAGTAATATTCCAAAGGTGTGGAATATCGTCACCAGCCCAGTCCAGAAAGCAGACACAGCAATAGCCGGACCCTGTCGCTTTAAGCTTGTCCAGGACCGCGCGTTCAGGGGAGCACGGGACCGCATGAAATCCTGCTGAAGGCAATGACAGATTCGTCAGGTGTTTCTTTACATTTTAGAAATTTTTGAAGACTTTGTTAATCATTGACAGCTTGTTTGTCCCACACGTGTGGGGCCTCTCAGCCGTAATGCTCCCTGGGGGTGAAACAGCCCCCTCGCCCAGATGGAAGGGGCACATGGGAAACACGCATGTTAAAAATGGCACGGGTACAAACTGAGCACGAGCGTGAGGTCTTACCACCTGTGATCCTGATCCTGCAGAGCTGGGACACGGATGCAGGGGGTTGCGTGAGCCTGTCATCCCTGGGGGGAGGGGGGGTGAGCTGGGAAGGGCAGCCACAAAAGGTATCCGGCAAATAGGCGAGGAGGGTCAAGAAGCCCTCCCAGCAGCAGCCATGATGTCGTCTGTAAATCAAAACTCAGAGGGACGCTCTCATCTCCGGGGCCCACATCAGAATCATTCTTACTGTCTGCAGACAGCGGAGGACGAGCGCAACGTGACCAGACTGCAGCACGCACTCCATGCCGGCTAGGGACAGCACGTGCTCCCAGAAAACATCCATACCCTGCTAATGCCCACGCTGCCCGCCGCCCTGTCGACATGAATCATTACAGGTGCGTGATGCTTTGATGCCAATCGCATGTGACGTGCAAAGCATCTGCATGGACTCCCTGTCCCGCCCGCTTGCTGCTATCCTTTGCGAATTGCTGCTGGTTCATTCTCGTTCACTATAATCACTAACCAGAATGAGAGTGACGAACGCGTGACCGATGGCAGAGTCTCCTGCCACCAAAACGGCAGCGTGCAGGGCGATGGCAGCACACCTGCAAAGCACGTATAACCTAATTTATGTTTATGTTTATGAGGGAGAATAAGAAAGAACAGACTGCGTGTCCTTTCGAATAAACAGGCTGGCCATGTAAGGAAGGCCGATATCATGGTGAAATATCACAGGTTATAGTGAGGGGAACAAGGAGAGTGCCAGAGATTCCAAGTTGTTAAGTGTGATTTAGAATATTACACAAGTCTTACAAAATATACAAAGTCAGGACAGACTGTGGGGGGTGGGGTGTGAGTCCCAGATAGCTTTTCATTCCCCTGCCCAGCGCCTCTCACAGGTCCCAGATGTGGCTATGCAGAGAGGCATCTGTGAGTCCGGAAGATGCTGGCCAGGGCTGTGATACCGTGTGCGTAGTTTATATTGGGAAGGGCAGAGCTGCGTTGCTAATGGAGGCTTTTGATCAAGATTCTGAAAGCGATTTTTAATGATTCTCTTCTATTTAGTAGTTTTGCTTGTTCTTGCAGGGCTGAGCGGCGGTGTTATGCTGGAGTGTCCAGTCTGTTTGGTGCCCATTTAATTTCTTTCAGGCTGTTATTAATCACCCGCAGAGGATGGTGTGGCTTTCTCACGTCGTGTACCTTTTGGCAGTAACCCTGACGGTGGGCTGAGCGGTCTAAGAGTATTGCGTCATCCTGAACCAGCACTTATCTCCGTGACGACGGTATTATCGCACAGCAGACACACTTTCTCCTGTTCTGCCCTGTATTGTGGCCTAGTCCGGAATGTGGGTGACCTGGCTGGTGGGATTTGGCTGCGGTTTAGCAAAGGCGCCCAGCCCAGCATCCAGGCGTGGTAAGGATCCACTGTTGCTGCCTGTTTGGGCCCTGCCCCTTTCTTTAGGGCAGACCCATTACCCCACGCTGAGGCCCCATATGCAGCAAACGTGCTCATCACAAGTCAGTCACCGGGCTGATGTTTACATCTCACCACGCACTTTGAAGCACAATCACTGCTGATGGTTTTGCTGGCATACGATCAATCCCCCACCCCCACCAACATTTCAGGCTCTGGGAATAGATCCCAGTCCAAAGACAGCGACCCGCTCCCCAAATCTGGAGCCATTACCTGGCGGGGCCACACCGAGCAGTGCCCAAACAGGGCTTGGAAGTCCTTTCCGTGTGGCACAGGGCTGGGGGGCGGTTGATGAGATAAGTGGGGCACATGCATATTGGCGGAGGGTGTGAAAGGGGGCCATGCATCAGAGATCTCAGTAGCAAGTGTTGGAGGAAAAAGCCGCCTCATTCGATGGCTTCAAAGGAGCAGTCGTGCCCAGCGAGCAGAGACCCCGCAGCAACCTGGAGCGAAGCAGAGTGGCCGACTCCGGCATCTGCTTCCGGAACCATCTCTGCCACAGCTGTATGCTGAGGAGTGGCCAGCGAACAGGGGGGCAATGAAGCTGCGGACGTGCTGGGGGCCCGGCTGCCAGCGCGCTTCTCACAAGGGCCGTCAGCGGGCACGATGAAAGGATACCGGCCCCAGATTCCTGGCTGGGATGGCGGGATTGGAACAGAGGGAGGGAGCGAGGGAGTGGGGGATGTGCAAGAGTGGAGTGACAGTGATGGTGTCTGGACAGCAAACTGGGAGGACTGGGGAGGTAAGATGTATCGCTCTGGCAGCAGTCAAAAGAAAAATAAAAAGCAAGGGAAAAAAACAGGTCGGCTGACAGGAACAAATCCGCGATCTATCCCAAGCGTCTGGAAGCATCGCGGATGTTCTTCCTGGGAGTGGCAGGGGATCAGCAGAGGGGCCGCGTCTCCTCCGAAGCCTTCATGCTCCGTTTCAATCGCTGTACATCAAAGAAAGATTGCAGTGAGAGCAGGGACATGGGGGGATGATACATGGTAATAAAACGTGGAGCGTGGCGGCTGGCGTTTACGATGAGACGCAATAACACCTCTTCCCTCGAACACGTTAAGCATGCAGTTCTCACTCTGGCCCTCTAGTGCCCCACTGCTCGCCCCACGCCAGGTTAATGTCCGTTTACAGCGGGACTCGCCTCTCGCCGTAGTCGGATGGCCCTCACACGCCCTCCCCCCACCCTTGGAGGCTGGCGATTGCGTCATAGCGGAAATGGCGGGTGGCCCTGCACCTCGAGGACATGGGACCGAAAGGTGGCGCCTGAGTTCCCATGGCGACAGAACCGACGGCTGCGTCCTTGAGCGACGGGCTAATTATCTAACTCCCCTTGCATTATATTGCCATTCTTAACATTCCCCAAGAACTTAATCTTAATCTGCACTTTATTTCTTTTTTAATGCTGTGGTCAGTTTGCCATTTTTATTATCTTGGACAAAGGTCTCCGTGGCAAGACTCCATGTCCAAGCGAAATATTTTGCTTGAGGAAATACCTACATCGGTTATGTTTTTAAATACCTGGTTAAATATTGTATTTTGAACAAAAGGTCTGTCAGACTTCATCCTGGTGATTCCCTTGTCCCTTGTCTTGTCCTGTTGTCCCACCAATCACCGGTCCCCTGTCCCGCAACTGTGACATCAGAATTTCACTGTGTTCCTTGTAACACATGTGATAATGAAAATTTAAACTTGAATCCGCTTCTGCAAAATAACACCACAAATAAACATGTAAAAACATGCCTCGTTTTTCGGGGGCCGTGATAAATTACAGCTGCTCATCTTAAAATGAGCTTTCCCTGTGTCTCAGAAGACGTTTTAATTAGTACTCATGCATTTTAGTAGATTACGACTGTTTATCTCACCCTCCTACAGCTCACCTGCTTCCCCGAGGCGGCGCCAGTCCCCGGTTCAGGCACAGCGCCTCTCGCCCGCGTTGCAGGGATGTGGCGGAATGACGCCGCCTGGCTGCCTGTCACCTACTCCTGCTCACGGCATGGCTCTGTACGTCAGGGGGAAGATCTTTAAAGAGAAACACGCGACAACAAAAAAACAACAGCTGCAAATCGCGGATGCGGAAACGCAAAGACGGAATATTGATTTGTAACACATGCAGATTACAAAAGCACAGACTGTCTTTCATAATCCCCCCCGCAGGCCTTAATTTGTTCAGAATGATTTATGGCACCTGATCAATCCCCCGCCACGGGCGATGCAAGCAACACTTGACCACGCTGAAAATGAGAAAAGCCTGAGAAATTACACCCAAGGCTGGGCATCCGCTGATAACTTAAACGAGCGGAAATTTAATGAGAATCTGACCCGTGTCTTACAAACACCCTTGACGAGGCCAGGAGCGGGCCAGACCCCCCGCGCAGCCCCGTGTGTGTGTGCGTGCTTTCCGGGGACGGCTCTGCGTCTGGCCAATCGCAGCGGGGGCGCTGGGACAGCAAACCGGGCCTGGCATGGCTTCGGCTCGCTCTCTGTATGGCGGGCGCTGGCTCCACAGTCCAGACACAGCGTCTCCTGTGGGAGTCAGATCCTTTCCTGGCTGGGTGAACTGCATGCTGGGAACAGATTGGGAACCGCGGAGCATAAGGAACTTAAGGTGCCTGGTTCTAGGAGAGGGTTACGGTTATGCTGCTCTGCTATCTAATATTAATAATGATGACGTGTATTGGTATCTCTGTGTAACTCTTAGTATGTGTGAGTGTGTGCATGTCTCTCATGTCTCCCCAGCTTTGTGCTGTAATAAATTGCCTTTATGAATAATAGATTAAATAGATTAAATTAACCTGAATAGATTAATCGGCTGCTAACACAGTATCAGCCAAGTGCTTATATAACATACAGTATATAACTTAAAATTTAAAGCCGATACTAAAATCAACTACAGATATTTCTTTGCACGTTTAAGCTCAAAGCACAAACTCTTAAACGGAGGTATTTTTTTGGGTTTTCTGATAGATCACGTGCTTGGAAAGCGCTCACCTTCGAAAAGCGAGAGGCGCTTTGGCATTTGTGGGGTGACACCTGCCTTCTCCAAGACTTGGAGAGTTCTGGAGTAGCTCAGAGCTGGCTGCTCGCTTGAACCTCGTGTGGGCGGGAGCTTAGCCCTGCCACCTCTTGGCACTGAGGTCTGAGCGTACGCAGAGGGCGGGGCTGCGGGAGGCATCACTTAACGCCTGTCTCGACGGCCAGAAGAACCACAGATATGTAGAACATTAAGTTCTGTAAGCGAAGAACCCCCCCCCACACACACAATGGGCTATATGATCTGAAATTCTCACCAAGAGCAGCCTAATTGATATTTGCAGAATAAAGCGGTCTGGGTGTGAGTGCACTCTTATGAAGCTCCCCTGTCTAGCCAAGCCTTTAGCTATCATTCTGCAGGTTCCTGTAACGAGGGCCTTTTGTATGCAGGAATCGCTCCTGCTTCTAGGTGTGGGAATAGAGTCATCTAGGTCATCTTCTTTATGAATATTCATGTTTGAATCTTAATGTCGCTTTGCAGAACACACATCCTCAGACCGCCTTTTATTATGAGATTTCTTAAAATACTCTGATACATTAGGTGGCTTCAGAAACAGCACCAGAGCCGCCTTGGCTAATAAGACAGATGCTCGCTGAAATAAACTCCTTTTTGAGAAGCTACATAATTTTTTTTTGTTTTTATTGCTGTTGCAGAACTTGTTATAGTGTCATCTTCTGGTGTTTAATCTTACTTTCATAGCCTTTCCAGCTCTGTTTAAGCTGTTTTCCACTTGTAATCACACAGAGAATCTGTAGACAAATATTCTTCTTATTAGATTTTAGCAGGATAGACAGCAGAAGTGAAATTAGTCAAGTAACTGAGCTCACAAAGCATGTGGGGGATACAGGAAGTGAGAATGGTAATAATACGAATGGGTCTAACCTGCGAAGATCCTGTCCCACTGTTTTCATTCTTTAAGAGACAAAGGCAGCCAAACAGCCAGATACAAATGAAGAATAATTTCTGCCACCTTAGTCTGCATAGAACATCGCAGGCTTATTTACATTATAAGCCACTTAGGGCTTGGCATGCGAATCAAATTGGTTCAGTTCCTCCTTTTTTAGTGTCTTTAAGCAAAATATATTTTTTTTAATCCTCTTTATACAATTACTGTGAGGCTCTATTTCTGTGTTTGAAACCTTCAAGCATTTTCACGAAATGTAACGTGTAATAAAAAAAACATGGCAATAATGCAACCCTACACACACACGGACAGCAGTTAGGTAAAGCTATCCGTGGGGTTCATTTTGGCTGAGATTGTAACGTAAGCACACATTAAGTGCAATCACTCACTCGGTGGAAACTTGATGGCCATGATATAAACCAGACACATCTCATTGGCTGCCAAAGAATCATATGACATGCCAGATCTATCAAATGAGTGGCCGATTGGCTGACAAGCTGCAAAATCCATAAGAGCTTCTGCAAGCCTCATTGCGCTGAAATTGTACAGCTAACTTTAGCAAGAATTTACTAATGCAGGTGAACATGAGGCAAGACTTTGTGGATACACTCCAAATATTACCAAAACTCATTTGCATTACACCACAACCTCTTATTGGATAAGTGAAAGATTTTTCTCATGTGCAATATACTGAAAGTACATTAATCGTAACGCACCGCAAAAAAGAGCTGATGTTCAATTACAATAAGAACAAAAGCGGCAGGTGACAACTGTCGTTCAAGACACCGACACCATTATGTACATTGAAGCCGATCTTTAATTAGAAGATTAAAGGTCCCCTTGGGTCCACCTAGTGGTACCACAATTTAAGATCAGGGGATGAAAGAATAAAATTGCGACAATTATATATTTAAAGCAATTCAGCGGCAAGGTGCCTTAGGAAGAGACACGTCCGCAAATTGAGAAACACAGGTGGGCGTCTAAGAACACGGGGCGGTGGAGCCGGTGAGCTTCGGGGAAAGAAGAGACTGAACATGACACTCTGGCATATGAAGACGCCAGCGACAATATGAGAAAATGCCAGTCAGGCGAGGGAATGGTGACGGAAACAGCCACCCTGGGACTTATCAGTGTGGGCACTTAGGGACAGCCGGATTGGCGAGGCAAATGTTCATTAAGAGATACCATCCAATGATCTGAAAGACATCATTGTGACTTTTCAAAATAAACAATTGAAATATACACTATCTACCACTGGGTAAAATTAAGCTATCAGGAGATAAGACATGATTTGAAGACAACTTTGACTGATTTACATGTTTTACAACAGAAGATTTATAGAGATTTCTGATTTGGCTGCTGTACAGCGAGTGAAGTGATTTTTTTTTTTATTAATTACTAATCTTGTTTGTGTGGGTGGCTGTCTGGCTGGCTGGATGCTTGTAAATGTCTGTCAGGCCATGTGGCTGACCTCTCTCTGAGGTGTTAGGGTTAGCCTCAGGGTTAAACACAGCTCTCTGGTGACATACGCTTCTACATACAGTTTATATAAAGTTCCCCCTGTATTTATAGGGACTCCCTTCACTCACAGGCACTACCTTCCTGCCTCAGTTTGATTTTTCTAATAACTCTCACAAGGACACCCTCATTCCCCTTTGATTCAGTCCACTGTCAATTCCACACAAATGACTATTTCATGGCATCAGGCTAAATTACCCCTGAATTCAAGATTATTTCCCATAGTCCTCTAGGACTCTGCAGTTTGGCAGTCCCTCCATAATCCAGCATGGGGTAGAAACCCCCCTGCTTTTTACTTTGTTCCTAGCAAGCTATCATTGCTTTTTTTTTTTTTTTGGCGCTTAACAGCTGCTGACAGTAACAAAACATGCCATGAAGAAGCTGGCACCGTCTCTCCGCAGCGCAGTCCAAGCACGTTCTTTGGTCCAAGGTCCCCATGCCCCCTGCTTGCTCCTGACCAGATGTGACAGATCTCATTCCAGTTATTATCTGCCTCCATGGTTAGACACTTCCCTCACATTAAGCCCGGGGGGGAAAAAGGGGGAAATCTCAGCCTCTGCTTACAGCGGGAACGTGCCGGCGCGGTATTTACTGCTTGTCCTCGTTAATCTGCGCATTCTTTTTCTGTCCCTTTTCAATTTTCTGGAAATTTCTTTCCCCGCTTCTGAGCTATCCCCCCCCCCAATACCCCGGAAGCGAGAACAACAAATGGTAACCGGTGATGTGAAAAAAAACTGATGACCAAGGGGATGCAGCTTGATAAGATAACATACGCCAGCCACTCTGGCGTGCGAGTCGCTGGTGCTGACTACCGCACAGTCCATCGCGGCGTCCCGTTGCTGGGCGCGGGGTGCATGTAACGTGACGCCGACAGCTGCTGGTGGCCGCATCTCATAGCGGCTGTCAAATCTGGCTTGCATTTCCTGGACCGTGTCTCGCGATGGCTGACGTGCCCTCGCCACGCCCGGGGTCTCGATCCCACACCCACAGCGAGCTCACTACGAGGTAAATCAGGTGTGATGGAAATCAGTCAAGCGGTGGCTCTTGCTATCACATATGTATGCCCTCACCTGCCTTATTAGATATAGCTGCCCCGAAATCAGCCTTCATTGAACGTTCTGTCTCTATAAATTACTTCCATAGCCTTATGCTCCATTTCAGCATGGTAAATAATCGCCAACCCCTGCTCTCAACGGTGACTGGCTCTTTCCCATAGCGAGGACACAGCAGGAATTCCTGTCCCGAAGCTTGCTTTCAGCCCCCCTTCATATCCCTACACTATTCCTCACATTCCTCTTTAGCTGCCCTGGTAGAGCGCCCCCTTGCTGTTCCGGCTGGCATCGCCCCTCGCTGAGCCGTCTGGAACCCGTTGGCAGTTCCTTTCACATAAATCCCCACGAGGTCAAGCTGCTTCATTACGGCATTTTATTGGATTCCCACTGATGATAAAGGACAGCCATGATGTGCATTAGTGCTGCTTTACAGGCCCCGCCCGGCTTCTCGCTCCACCTGACGCAGGGTCATTTTTACAAGCTGCTGTCAGATATGTTTCACACAGCAGGACCCAGCATCCCAGCTCAGTTACATGAGAACCAGGAGTCCAGTTCCCTGACGGCACTTGGTCATCCCGCTGCGTCTCTGGCTCCTTTCAGTCCAGTGCGGCACCTCTGGCTGCACCAGGAACCGGCTGAAATCCAGCGGCACTTGCACACTGATAAAGGGTCTGAATGTCTTCGGCCTGAACGCATGCAGTCAATGATTGGCCGTGATCCCGTTGCCTTCTGTCAAAGAAACTAAGTACACTTTCCAGGGCTGCTGAGCTGCGAAGTTTCTAAGAAACACACAAAGCGACCAGCCTGCACTGGTCATTGTACCACAATGATTAAAGAAATTAACGCCAGACCATCTATTCTGATTCAAAATCATTTGCAGTGTAGAGGACAAAAGAATGCTGTTAGAGCAGAATAAGGATTTACGTAATTGCAATTAGAAATATATGCATTTTAGTCAGTACATCCTTCTTGTTGTATAAGACATAATGTTCATGGGCCACAGTGCAGCCGTGCACGCAGTATGAGAAATGGGTCCTAAACTGCTTTCTCCTGTTTCATTCTGACCTTGCACCTAGTACTGTTTTTTCCCAGTTTTCTACTGGTACATAGAAATTCTTATACATACCATCCACCTCTCCTATGAGACATACATACACATATACAAGAAAGAGCAGCTGGGTGGAGGTAAAGTCACACGCCACCTTGTGGTAAATCTGCTTCCAAGGCCAGTCTCAGCTTGGCGATCTCCCACTATCCTCAAGAGCCTTTTCACACCCCCAGGCTACAGGCCCAGATCCATTCAGAATAGATTGTTTATGCTAGACCACCAACATCAACTGATCAATGTTTCATTCCCAACAGGATTGATCTGGAAGATCTGTACTGCACAGCACAGGCCTTAGCTTGTATTTATACACACTTAGGGACGCATTAAAATGCCCCTAGGAAAACCTTGTCTATGTCCAAATGCAAAATACAGCTCTGAAGAACTGTGTTGTTGTACCATGCAATGTATAAGTAGCTAAAGCTTAGCTATGTAAAAAATATTTAGCTATGTTAGTTATCAAACCCACAATTGCATAGAATGATGTTTTAAATGTAAGTAACCCAGATCTTTCAATGTAGGATACTGAACGTTGATTTTATTCTAATTTAAATGGTCTTCTAAGCGACAGTTGTCCATTTGGGAAAGTAATTCATCCTGGCAAGTCTAACGGCATGTCTCGGAGCAAATGAGCGTAAAGACGTCTATTACAATGCGGTGCACGGCAACACATCGCCAGCCAATAGCTCATTTTCATGCCATACTTGGAAAGGGTTCCCATCCAAAAATCCAAGAGCTGGTGATCAAAAGCCATTACTTAGCCGGGGTCAAGATCGTCCCGCGGTAGCGCCCATGGTTCCGCACGGCGGGGACCGACATGCTCTTGGCCGGTAGGGGCTCACGAAGCAGCCGACAGGCAAGGCTTTGTGCTCCCTCCAGGACATGTCAGACTGCTAGCAGAAGTATGGCATGAAACAAGAGTGTGGGGTGGGCCAGGTCAAGCAGTGGGGGGCACAGAAAGAGGCTTGTTCCCTCAGTGTGGCGCTCTTCAAGATTAACTACACTGATTAATTAAAACAATCTGATCACTCGACATAACTACAGTACCAACTGTTGCATTGTCTGCCTCCTTGAGGAACATTATTTAATAGTCTTTACTTAATCTTTTTTTTTGTCCTGGGAAATGAATGGTGGTGGCTATTCTACTACAGAGGTATTAATTATAATGAAGACATACAATTCAGACACTCACACCTTTTTGCTGGTTATATGGGGTCGTTTCTATTATGAAAAAAGGGAAAATGACACATAACTTCTTCATAGCCATATATATACTAATGGCATGTGCATGTGCCCTGCAGTGCAATGGGCTGGCGCCCCAACCTGGGTTAATCGCTGCTTTGCACCCGTAGGCTCCGGGATGGGCTCCGAGCCCCCCCGTAACCCTGAATAAGACAAGCGGGTATAGAAAATGGGTGGATGTATGGATGGATAAACATATATATGCTACATGCTGGTGTTTAAAAATAAATATTAAGAAAACTGATGCTACAAAACAAGTTTAGATAAAATCCCCAAGTCAACCCAATATTTAAATATTTAAATACTCATAGAATGAAATATACTTTCACTTTTTGTAAACTAAACTTTTTCATGAGTTATAGTCCCAGTACTCAATATTCTCATATCACCCTCTTGTGAGTCTGTATCCATATCTGAGTTATGTATGAAAATCTTTTCAAACTAATGCACTTCAAATTTCATTTGTAAGTTTTTGTTTATACTAAAAACAAATCTGTTTTAAAACTGTTGTTTTGCTTTCAATACAGATAGTATACAGATATCAGTGTTTAATTAAATGCTGTGTATAATGCAAAACGATATCTGATTATCATTACTGTTAGCAGACCAAGTCAACCCATTAGGTAACAGAGGCGACCACCTGGGGAGGGCTGGCTGCCCTTTTGTCCAACACAAAGTAAATCTTGGTGGTGAAGTTTGCTGGGGGGGCGCCCGTAGTGAGGCTTGCCTAAGGGACCACATGAACTTGAATTGGGACTGGTTGGGGGAGGTTATTATAATACTTTGACTATATTGAAGCAAGTTCATGATAAACACAAAGTTTATATATAATTTTAGGTATAAAGTCCTGTTTAACATGAGTTTACACTACGGTAGGCCAAACACTGAGCTCACACAGTAGGGGGGGGGGGGTCAGAGACCTGTCAAACAAATGCTTTGGATAGCTAACGAATCGGAGTAGCTCCCTGCCTTTGTCAATGTTGTTTTTACCTGTCTGTTTCTCGAGTCTGTCGACCCAGGAAATTTGTAGAGTGCCGCCATGCCACCATCTGTTATTTTAATTTCCATCCAAGCCCTCGTCCCGGGTCCTGGAGGGATGCCGCAGAGAGGCGTGTAAGTCTCCTAATAGACGTAATAAGGTGAGAAAGAAGGAAATTATGCGGAGAGAAATGGAAAATCACAGGCCTAATACTGACCAGCTTTATTACACCTGCCGGCTGACAGCCAGCCGGAGGAAAAGCTTCCCAAACAATGATGTCAGTAACAATCAGGCTTTCCTCTTTGTTTTTTACAATGTGTGAGACTCACAACATGTGACAACGTGGGACACATTAGTAAGAGTCAAAATGAGAACTGTCTGGCAAGAGATAGCGTTCAAAAGCAGCACAGATTGATTTCTGTGCCAAACTGACACAGCTGTACTTACACTGCATCTTTGGGACAGGAGACACTACGATTGTGTTCATGGGTCTGAGTGGGAGCAGAATGGGATGCAGGATGTACAGCTGCTGTTAAAGCTATCAGAGGAAATCAGATAAAAAGTCAGATTCACAATCACAAAATCTGGAGTAAATTATAAAAAAAATAATGTAAAAAAAACTAAATGGTTAAAAAAATGGTACATTTTAAAAATATGCCTGAGGTCTTTTTCACGCTACATTCACAGAGACATTTTCAAACTGGTAAAATATAAAGCCTTTGTTCAGTAAATAAAGCAGCGCAGTACTCTTAAATGACATTGTTACAGGTCATTTTTGGACTAAGGGACATCTGAATTATGACTAGAACTTCACCAAGTGAGTAGAAAGTTTAAACGGAGGTCTAGAGTTTAGATTAATGGTGGATAACATGGAATATTATATCACTCAGGGGGGAATCAGATGGATACATCTACACTGGCTGAGGGGCCACATCAAAGTCGCATGTGGCTGCTGGGGGAGGAAAATCAGGCAGAGTGGAAGAGGAGATAGATGTTTGTGCAGGTTCCTCGAAACACAAAAGTACAAAATGTCAGGGCAGAACTGAAGGAAATATTAGCCGGAGTGAAGACTGCAGAGCAGAGAAGTATGGAAACTGACAAAACAGGAGGTGGCTACGTCCGCTAGAAACTCATTAGGCCTGCAAGATGCACGATGGGAATAAGAACAGCGCATGTTCTGTACATACGATTATCACATCACAAGAACTGCGACGGCCAGCTCGATTGCGATTTGTCTTGGGCGGACATTATACCGCGGTATAGATTAATTTCAAAAGCAATGTTATATTGCCGTACACTTCTGTTCCTTCAAAATCTTAGCAATAAAATTCCACGGGGGAGGAAAGCACGTCCCCCCAGATAAGACTTCCCAAATGTAGATCAACAACAAGTTTCGCTAAAACATTTTTACTTCGTTGAAAACGCCACATGTGCTCTATGAGCCAATCAGAATCATTCTTGACCTTAACAAAAATGAATGAGCAGGAGGGAAGTGAACAAAGGAGTTCCCTGAAAAACAGGCCTGTTCTGCGGCATGAAGGTATTTTGGATTCCACAGATACAGTGCAGAGCAAAAGCAAGGGATTTATCATCACGGCTCATGGTAGAAGCACCACCATATTGGACAGACTCTGTCGCTAAATAGTGACAAGTTCTATCTGGCTATAGCTTATTTTGCGTGAATTTTTAACTCCTTTTTTCTTTCATAAATATAACGGTATTTTTCACTATGTGATTTTTATCCAATATCGTGCAAAACTAAAAAAATATTGAATAACTCTGAATGTATGTGAGGTATAAGCAGAACAGGCAGAGGTAGGAGAGCAAGCGGAATGCCTTTGGGGCTGTAACTGCATTGGAAATCTCCTCAGAGTCAACATTTTTTGGGGAGAATGGATGATAAAACAAGTCAAATATTTCATAATATATCATGTTGACAGTAGAGAAAAGGTCCATGAGTAAAGCAAGGTCAATCACATAAAAAACATTAAAGTGCAGTTTATCTCAGAAGGGGAGAAGATTTGGGGGATGGAGAAAGCGGCCTTCTGAAAAAAAGCGTCTTTGATATGTCAGATAAGTTTAAAGGTCTGTGCATATCTTCACAATGCTGGATTTGCTAGAATTTCCAGGAACCATGCATTTAACAGACAACAATGAAGGAAATTTTTAAAGTAAAATGAGTGAGTCTGAATGTTATGAACGTAGAAAAGACAAGTAGCTTGAAAGTAGCTTGAAAGATATGCAAAGTCAAATCCTCCATCCATCCATCTTCTTTACCTCTTTACCCAGTGAGGGTTACAGTGGGCTTGGAGGCTATCCCAGGATGCACTGGGCAGCAGGCAGGAGCACCTGGGACAGTAGAGCACATTGGCATACACACAGTGATATACTGTAGGTAATTTAGAGACAACAGTTAAACTAATTGTATGTTTTTCAACTGTAGAAGAACACCAGAGTACCCAGAGGAATTACATACAACACACAGAGAACATGCAAACCCACACAACATGGGGAGCATGAGGAGATATGCACAACACAGGGAGAACCTGCAAACACACAACACGGGGAGAACATGCAGGTGCACAACACGGGGAGAACATGCAAACCCACACAACACAGGGAGAACATGCAAACCCACACAACACAGGGAGAACATGTAAACCCACACAACACGTGGAGAACATGCAAACCCACACAACACGGGGAGAACATGCAAACACACACAACACGGGGAGAACATGCAAACACACACAACACAGGGGGAACATGCAAACACACACAACACGGGGGGCACAGGCAAACGCACACAACACAGAGGGAACATACAGACACACAACACAGAGAGGGCACATGCAA
>JAAGVU020000035.1:21504138-21522937 GCA_011763525.2 Mormyrus iriodes | reverse complement strand
CTGATGGATGGTTTGGCAGATGCCAGGAGAACATTACCTGCCTGACTGCATTGTGCCAACTGTAAAGTTTGGTGGAGTTGGGATAATGGTGTGGGGTTGTTTTTCAGGGGTTGGGCTATGCCCTTAGTTTTAATGAAGGGAACTCTTAATGCTCCAGCAGACCAAGATATTTCAGACAATTCTATGCTTCCAACTTTATGGGAACAGTTTGGGAAAGGCCCATTTCTGTTCCAGTATGACTGTGCTTCAGTGCACAAAGCAAGGTCCATAAAGACATAGTTGGGTAACTTTGCTGTGGAAGAACTTGACTGGCCCACACAGAGCCCTGACCTCATCCCCATCGGACACCTTTGGGATGAGCTAGAACAGAGACTGGGAGCTAGACCTTCACGTCCAACATCGGTGCCTGACCTCACATATGCTCTTCTGGATGAATGGGCAAAAATTCCCACAGACACACTCCAAAATCCTGTGGAAAGCCTTCCCAGAAGAGTGGCAGGTGTTATAGGCTGCCTATGGATTTAGAATGGGACGTCATAAAAGTTCTTATAGGTGTAATAGCGCGGTGTCCCAATACTTTTGCCCATATAGTGTACGAATCGATGAGCCCTGTTTTGGCGCAGTCCCAGTGACCCCGACCATGGCGGTAGCATCAGCCCCCAGACCCATCACCGGGCCCCAGGCCTATCATTGGGCCCCAGACTTATCACCAGGCCCCCAGACCCATCACCGGGCCCCAGGCCTATCATTGGAACCCCAGACCTATCACTGGGCCCCAGACCTATCACCAGGCCCCCAGACCCATCACCGGGCCCCAGGCCTATCATTGGAACCCCAGATCTATCACTGGAACCCCAGATCTATCACTGGGCCCCAGACCTATCACCAGACCCTCAAACCTATAAACGGGCCCCCAGACCTGTCACTGGGCCCCAGAATTATCACCGGGCCCCAGACCTATAACCGGGCCCCCAGACCTATCACCGGGCCCCAGAATTATCACTGGGCCCCAGACCTATCACCAGGCTCCAGGCCTATCACTGGGCTGGAGGACTATCACCCCCCAGATTTATCACGACCCTCCAGCCTATCACCGGGCCCCAGACCTACCAGCGGCCCTTGATACATTATCCCCTTTTTGTCTGTGAATAGTGTATTTCGGGGCTTACTTTCTCTAGCCCCTGTTCCTGCATTCACTGTTTTCTTTGTGTCGCTTCCCAGGCCTGTTTCCATCTATACTCGGGAAAAAATGCAATAAGCCAGCTGTGGCTGAAAGCAGAAGGGGTTAGCGGAGAGGGACAGAGACACAGGACGGAGTGAACAGAACCGTGCACAGGAAACATACTGCAAAAAGTAAGGAACTACAGAAGTGGGTAATGAGCACTCCTGCGGTCGGCTGGGCTTTGCACAGACACTGAAGGATTGCAAGGAGGCTTATTTATGCTGAGTTTGCATTTTCCTTTAGCGATTCCCAGATGAAAACATACAAAAAACTGTAAATAATAAACAATATTCTCATTAGGAACTGATTCCCAGGATGAATATTTATCTAAAAATAATTGTACTATAAGAGTGGAAGATTTTGTAGTGGAAGTTTTACTAGTAAAATTTACTGGAGAAGAAAAAATCAATTTAAATAAAGTATAAGAAATGAAGTTACAATCCACGTACTACATAGAATTAGTGTGCTGACAAGCTCCAGCGGTTATAGTAATGGGAAATACCATGAGGATGCTGGGGATAAGTTGTATCTGTGCCACTGGTGAATCAAAATTACTAAAATGTCTAAATTTTGATGGAATTCTGGTCTCCTAACAGGGACATCAACAAACTGCCTATGTGTGTGACAAATAGCAGCCTTGAATCCTTGGCATCTCCTGTGGTGTCACTAAGGATTCTCCGCATTTAAGAGGAACCCCCAGTAAGACTGTCTGCCCAGTTTGCAAACCTTTGTTCTTAATCTCAATGACATTACGGACCACGTCTAAAATTGGCAGTTTTAAGACAAACGCAAACAAGCAATTAGGAGTCACTCTGATGTATTAATAATGCTATGCGAGATTACTGAGCCAGGTGCCAAGTTACAGCAACCTGTTTCTGGAAACATAGCGGGGGGGGCAGGGTTATACTATAGTACTGCTGGAATGTCTTCTGTGTCATGTCTATGGGCTTGCTACTGCTCATGGCTACTATAGTATACAGACGGCCAACACAGCAAAATAACATTAGATGATGGATGGGTGGATGGAATTAACATCAGCCAGGCAATGTTTTCAGCTGCTTCTGAAGGTAGCCAGACTTCGATCATATGGTCAACGTTACTGGTTGGCATTCAGGAGGAACAGCTCCACATCGCCCCCTGTGGTTCCAGCAATGTCATGGCTGAATCTGGAGCAACTGGCGACTCCAGGCAGAAACCAGCACACTTTTATCGGGTAACTTTCTGTTTCGTAATCGCCATCTAAGGAGAAAAGACTCACCCGTCTGCAGAGAGCTCAGAGAAACTGAGTAACAAAAGCTCTTTGGGAAACGTTCAGCGGTAATGAGTCACGTAGTGGAGAAACCTCCTTCGCATTGGGAAAAGGCGCAGTACACTGAAACCACGTTTTATTGGTGATCTTGGCACATTTCGGGTGCCATGTAAGTTACCCGGCATTTGTGAGCATGCCCATGTGCTCCTCCCCGATGCCCCGCATCAGTGTGGTTTTGAAAAACCATGTAAATAAGGTCCCCAGCCCTCACTTTAAACATTCTGAGTGTTTCTCACACCTATTGTAGCAAGTGCTATACTGGTGAGGAAAAAAATGCCATTATAGATGATTTACAATACTTTCTTAAGCTATTTCAGACACGGCCTAAATGACAGCAAGACCCCTTCACCTCAGGATCCTGTTAAGGCTTATTATTTTCGGAATGAAAGATGGAGACGGCTTTGTGAAGCAGAGAAGGAGCGAGAGAGAGAGAGCTTGTTGGAGGTGGGGGAACCTGATGCTAAATATCTAACTGAAACCCACCCGTGGGGCTTTTCTTTCACATGGTTTAGTGACACAGTGGGTGAAGATCGACCTGGCAACAATTTGAGCCCAAACAAAAAAAGAAATGAAAAAAGCATGAGGGAAAAAAAGTTTGACTTCCCAAATTTATTTATTTGCTTTATTGAATTCCTACATGAAGAGATAAGACCCAGCATCAGGAACCGTCACAAATGCGCGCCAACCTAAGACATATTTTTTATTTAGTCCCGCTTAAGAGGAAAGCGAGGCGACCGAGGCAGTCGTTTTCATTCGCTCTCAGACACGGTGATGCAACACAGCTGTAAAAGGCGCACAGCGAGGATTTTCATTCTACACTTTATTTCAGGGAGGATCAGAAGGCCTTCCTCGGTGCCGCGACTCGGAGACGCTTTAAATCCTTTTCATCACGACATTAAGTGAGATAAACCGACAAGCTGGCATTCAGGTGTGATAAACCATTAGGCTTTAATCCGCGGTGCCCGCTCTCTCACGCGTATATCGGCACTAAATCTTACCCACGGCTGCCAGACTCCGAGAGACGCCTTCGACTCATGAAAGACTCCCGAAACATCTAAGGGAGCATGATGGGATAGAGGCCTTGTGGCCTTCACACATGGCCGTGCTGATCTGCTGGAAGCGAGAGGTAGCCAGGGAGATGGCGTCTCAATACCACGTCGCACGCTTGTGTGCATGTCTGTTTATGCGCGATTACGCAGTCACTCGCTCCCTCTCAGTGTGCTGCACATAGAACTATAACATTTAGCCTAAAAAATGAAGGTAGTATATGTAGCAACTGCCCACGTTCGGTCTGACTTCCCTTCCTTCAGGACTGACAAGGGTATCGGAAAAACAAAGCATGGTCCGCGCTCTACGTTTAAGAAGGTAAATACTTCATTGGCAATTAATAGGCAGTTAGTTCTCATTTTATTCAGCCCACCCACAGCTTCCACTCCTGCAGAAACACCTGTTACACCCGGGTGTGTATACAGGGCCATCTTTTAAAAGCGAGTCAGGTCACGACAATGATGCATTTCTCCTTACGGATAGGTAATTTTGAGATGCACATTAACAATGTTCCCTACTGAGAAGTACTAATGCAGGTGTAGTGGTAACAGGTGACTGAGGAATGGCGATGTCATCAAAGATGGCAGATGCACGCCGCAGAGCTCAGCCCCCACTACAGCAGCGCTCCCCGGAATGTGACCTTTGACTCCGAAGGTCGTGGGGATGAAAATAACCCTCAAAATATTACATGTCTTAATTAGCCATATGCTGTATAGCCCGGTTTAGATTTTAATAATACTCAGCACTATTTTTTTATGCTCCTCTAGGCTCAGTAATGTATGCCATTTATAAATGCTGCTTAGCGGTGACTGTGGATTAGAGTATGTCCTTTATAAGTAGATTAAGCAAAACAATTCCACAGGAGCTATAACCTACCTCAAAATTAGCAAGGGCTTACACTTTGCTTTATCTGTTTAAAACGTTCCAGAAATATTTCCACCCCTGTTTCTTTTTCCAGCTGTTTTTTAATTCTCCTTCTCCTGTAACTGATGAAGGGTGGTCAGCTGTCGTTGCCTTTGCTGCCATTCAGAGCTATAATGTCTTTAATGCAAATTAAAAATGAGTGTCCTTTGCGGTGACGGTCGAATGTCCTTCTGTGAATCTGTGTAAGCCCACCGAACTATGTCAGACGAAAGCACCTTTACATCGCCGCTGTGAAGGGACTAACGCCATCAGAAAACCACGTTCACGGTATCTGTTTTAATGGACCCAGATTTCTCAGTTGTTTAACGGCAAAATAATTTGTCAAGCTGTAAGGAGCGTCGGCTGTCAGAGAGATTCTGCGTTTCCACGCCGACTGGTACGTAGATAAACATATCAATCCGCCTGGCCTAAAAATAACAGGCAGTAAGTGTTTTGATTTCGAATCATCCCCGGATGCTGAAAGAGGAGGGTGTTGCCGTGGAAATGGAAGGCAGCATGCACTCACCATTACAATTACCAGACCATTACCACTCAGAAACATTCAATCGCATTAATAAATAATGCGACTAATACGAAAGCTATACAGAGATACTGTCCTGTCAGTGTTTACCTTCATGTTCTTTGGGGGGCGCCTAGAAACCGAAAGTGATAATTCCCCCCAGACAACGTAGACAGCTCTGCCGCATGCAGGAAAGCCGCACATCCCCAGGTCCATTTTGCTTCCCCTCTGCACGTCTCATGGCAAATGACTCTATTCTTTGTTTTTTGTTTTTTTTTTTGGTGTTTTGACAACAGAGGTGCAATTGGCACTTGGGCAACATCCAGAATGTTTCTGGTGTTACGTTCGGTGCAGCACTAATCTGTAGTCGAGGGCTCTCTCCAAACCGCTGGCACTCTGTCAGCCGAGTTTTACACAGGATCTGCTGCTGCCCGATAGGGGCATCTACCCACCACATGAGAGGAACCAGAGCCGTGGCCTGGAGGCAGACCCCATCAGGCCCAAAGAGATCATCAAAGTTTGCCTGAGCGTGTGTGTGGATGTTTGCAGGAAAAGCCCGAAGTCTGCCAGGCGGCTCCCCAGCTCAGCCAGCTCAACTCTGATCACCGTCGATACCTGGACTGGATGAGGAATCAGCTGTGACCCGGAAGCCGTCTTGTCTCGTAAAGTGCAGAGTGCTGGAGTCTCCCTTGGTAATGCACCACATTGTTAGCTGCCTGACGCCAGAGAAAAATCTGCATGGAAGAGTAAGAGTTGGGTTTTGAGCGGCAACCACTGAAGTGCCTTCACAAGACAGGCATTTGCATCATATGGTTATGAAAAAGCCACAGCTAATCTTTAGCATTGATTTTGAAATGGATTATGGTGAGCGGTGCACTGCTCTCTGTCGGGTTTTTGAGGCGTTGGGACATTTAAAACACATCATCAGTACTTTTCATTTAATGACAGAATGTACAGGCTGGATACCATCTTGTATTTTACCTGGTTATCTCTCTCACTCTCTCTCTATCACACATACACACATGGACACAGGAAAGGATAACCTTATCCAACTCCTCTCATACCCAAGTTACAAACCTTTCTTCACGAAAAAGCCACTGGTTTGAAATGGAAAGATACTGAACAGATGTGTCGTAGGTTGGAAAAACCTGAACTGAAAAATAGGAGATTACAGAAATAAAAGAAAAAAATCCAACTGCACTGCATTTTCAGGGTCTAAGAGGAAGGGAATAAAAATGTCATTATCTTTTTCTCTCCATCCATTTCAGAGGGAGATAGTGAGAAGCAACTTATGTGACAGAGTGAGGGATCCACGCTTCTCCGGAAAGTACAAACATATGCGTACGAAAGCAACCATATTAAATCAGCTTAAGCAAAGGTCAGAAGCCTTGCCGAATATGAGAAAATCCTCCCTTGTTATGTATCAATTTTTAGAAAGCAAATATTGTTTAGTGACAGTTGACCTTATCGCAGCCGGCAAAGCAGGGGCTGAGGAACACTTGATCGAAACCAAATTCATTTGTGCGCTGTACTGTAATATGTTAAATTAAATCCAGTTAAATGTCAGACGGAGTGGTGGCCCTGTTAATTTCTCTTCTTTGTCCCTTCAGTCACAGTGATCTTTGAGACGTGATCTTTCAGTTACATATCAATATTGATCATTTTAAGTAACTGGCACTTTAAAAGAGAAATACATAAATAAAGTATCTTTTTTTTCGGTTTTTGTAGATTTAAATGTCAGCCCTCAGTTTCAGCAATGAGCTCAGCAAGGGAGAGAAGTTCTGAAAGTCTTTCTTCTGGGTCCAGAAGCCCATCGATTTGACACTCTGCTGTGTTTATCTGTGACTTTCAGTGTGGTAACTTGCACATGAGGTCCTGACATTAAGCTTCCTGTAGCAGATGCCCAACCCCTCCTGCTTGTCCCTAAGGACCAGGACCCATGGAAAGGCTGCTTGGTCCTTAGTGAGTGCAGGTCCACATCCAAAACACCCATGCGGCTAATCTGTTTGTAGTTTTTATTCGATACCTCTATCCCCTTCCTCATTTATAATTTGTGATAGTAACCCTGCATTTACTTAAAAATTCTCCTTTCTAGCAAATGGGGACCATAAAACATCTGGTAATTTTCTAAGTAACGCTGTTATGTTGTAGTGTTTTACCCGATTAGTCGTATATCATTGACAACATTATTAGTTTTTTTCTGTACTTTGACACAATAAAGACCACATGATTAAGAAAATACTAAACATTCTGGATATCCAGCAAAGTGACTGGCCAACAGGCACAGGGGCCAAGTGGGCTCCCACGTCCAGGGTGTGTGACTTTGTGAACCTGGCGTTTGCCTCTTGTACCCATTTTCTTGCGAGCTGCCTTTTCCTGGTGAATTGGTGTCTCTAAATTGCACATAGTACGTTCGGCCTGTGATGATCTGGCGGCCCGTCCAGGAGAACCCTGGCTGTGCCCTGAACTTCCGGCAGCTCCTGACTCAGGAGGACCACGTACTGGGTCAGCAGTGATAGAAGATGGATGGCAGGATGTAGAAGAGTTGTCAAATATTCAATCATGATGAAAGCTTCTGACAAAATGAAGAACTGAAGTTTTCCAAATTCACAGGACACAGGAGCCTCAGTTATAATGAATCTGACATCTTTGTACCCAAGATAGACTGTACTCTAAAGACAAAGTGCGTGACGCATTACAGTACAGATGCGTGCAGAGGTTTCACCATTAAACCTTTGCGTGAGATGGTTTTTGAAACTGGCATGCAGATGTACAAAGCTGCGTGAAATATCTAGCAACTGTTTTACTGGCATGGAACGAATATGAAGCGCAAAAAAGTGCAAATGCCAAGCTCATTTTGTGTTTTGTTCAGAAGGAGAGAGCTTGATGCACACGTTGGGAAATGTTTTACATTCCTCGAGGAGGAATATCAGGCATGAAAGCATTGACAATATTTGTAGGAATCCTTAACCCAGTTTGCGTCAATAACCTCACATTATGCGGCACATAAATTATTCATTCTTCACTTGTTCAGTATTTGTTTTTAACATGAAGGGATAAACGTGGGGGAACAAGATTGCTGCGTTGTCACTCGCGCTTTGAGCGTTTTGTTTTTAACAAGGCTTCTGAATTGAGCTGTTTGTAGCTGTCTGAGTTCTGAGCAGGGTGAGCAGGTTCTGGCTGGTTCGGTGGCTCGCTGGTGCCTCAGCCTGGCACCTCCAGGGCTGTCATTTCAATTCCTGGGAATGAGACTGAATGGAGGCTCAGTGGATAGGGTTGGGGGGGTCGAGTACCACCTCCGCTGTGTAGTTTGCAAGTTCTCTCCATGTTACACGGGTTTCCTTCAGGTCCTCTGCTTTCCAAAGACTGGCAGTTAGGCTAATTGGTTTCTCTGAACTACCTCTCGTGTTTGACTGTGTGCATATACATGTCCTGCGATGGACTGTCATCCCATCCAGGGTGTAGCACATCATGGCGCCCGGCGCTGCGTGGGATGGGCTCCAGGCATTCCCATGACCCTGACCAGGATAAGCGCTTGCAAGACAGACATATGTGATCGGATGAGTGAGCGATAGAAAGGCCTGACATCTGTGTTCCTGTACACATAATAACCGCAGAGATTTAATCCCTTACAGTAGTCGTGGTTTGGAACGACTGCCAGGCTCTGATGAAACCATGTCATGTGACGCCATTAGGGATTATGGGTAGTAATGCTGAGACATCATGCTTTCTGGGTGTATGATGATTTTACATTCATCAGACCCGATCGGCATGCTTCCTGGCAGCCGCGTGACAAAGAGCTGCATCACTTACCGGCTCATCACTCAGGTGACACTTCTCAACCGCACTCCACGGTCCCAACAGTCCCAGTTATTTGCAACAAACATAAACATTTGAAAAATTCTTACCATTACTAGCTTTTAAAAATGTTATTATAGACTCTGTCATAAATAAATGTAGTTGTTTCAGATCTGAATAATTACTGATGAATACTGTGCTTTGCATTTGTATTTTTGCGTTTGTATTATTTGTTTATGTTTGCAGTGTCTGTTCTTTCCCTTCCTTTTGTCTTTATTTCCCCTTGTCATCAAAAGGTTAATTTTGCCTTTTGCCAGGCCGTCAGTATAAATAAGAAATTTTTCTTAGTGACTTGCTAGAAAAATAGATGGTTAAATAAAAAATAAAAATAAACCATCGCGCCACAACCAACCACCTGTTACTCGAAGGCCGGTTTAGCCGACATCCATCTCAGCAATCACACACACACACACACACACATACCTCACATTAGCTATTAGCTGAGTAATGCCGCACTCTTACCGTGATTGACACCCCCCTTCATAAGTGACGTGGAGTAACATTAGAATCAGATTATCATGCATCATGTTTAACACACTCCTCGTTACAGTGCAACATATGTGCCTTGAGTTTCTTTGAGACACAGAAAGCTGATGGATTACAGCATTTCCCTTTATTTAATAACTCTGTTATGTAGCTGCTAATTAAGCTGCGTTACGGCTGCTGTGGGACACTTTCGGCCCTGCAGGACGGGTCCATACATTACGCTGATGTTCTGTTTATGTTGCTATTATATTTACAAAGTGACTCTCACATTTAATCTTTATTGTTTCCTGCTCTTGGCCAGTTCTTTCCCACACCAAAGCTATAGGCAGAACCTGGAGTTCCACTTCGGTGAGGTGAACTTGAATGCAGGTTTACTATGTAAAAGTCCATCCATCTGCTTTCAATGACAGCTTATCCAGGAAGCATGGGAGGCACCTTACATGGGACGCTCTTGGAGATCCAGCCAGACTTGGCTCCAGTGGGGGAGCGGGTGTCAATCGCTAGCTTGGCCCACCTCATGGCCTAGCAAATGCCAATAAATCGCACAAGTTTTGATTTGTATAAATTGGGCCATTTATTCCAGTACTGATAACTGCTACGCAGAGATACACTGGAGCTAAAGGGGCCTTATAATGATCTGATTGGCTGCTGTGAGTGTTGGCTGTGCAGCCCGGCGTTCCATGCATTGAACACCATAGCACTCAAAGCCTTCCATATTGCAAACTCCGGGTGAAATACCAGCCAGCAGCTGGTTCCATTTTGGCCCCATGAACGCAAATTTATATCTACACTGATATAATTTCTGAAATATGACAGGAAGGATTTCTTTTAGTGTCCCTTTGTAGCTGAAGTAGACTTCTTGCAAAGGAAAAAGCAGGGAAGACGATATTTAAATATCTATATATAAATCCATCCACTTTTCCTGGACTGGGTTGCAGGGTGGGGGGGGGGGGGTAGAGCCTATCTCAGGCAGCCCAGGGCGAAAGGCTGGGGGGGGCTGCCTGGACGGGATGCCAGCCCATCGCAGGGCTTACATTTATAAATATATTCCAAGCATATCTACTGTTACTCTTAAGGATGACAGGCAACTAAATTGTGAAAGTGAAGCGAGGTGAACGTCTCATGCTTAATTAATTGTACATGAATTTATTTACATTTGTCCCCAGTAATCCCACACCCTGCTGCTTTGTCAGATGTTGATCTGTCGCATTTAAAATTCATTTCCCACAGTGATTATTGCCCATATGGTACTTTTCCAATTGTCCCGACAACATTCACGGTCCCCCCTCTACCTAAATGCGCTTTTTGTTCTGTTAAATAAAGGGGCTCCTTTACTGGACATCCGAATGAAGCCATCAGAGATCCTGGGCAAACGGAATCGAGGCAGACAGCACTGAACGCTCACTGAGAGTCGCCACTGGTCATCTTGAAAAATGAACCCTGCAACAACGGGGCCCCCGAACTGTGGGGCCCCAAATTGCGGGCCCCGTCTTTGAGCCATGTGCCAAGAGGACCCTCTTGCATAATATATGAAGTCGTCCTTAAAAATGGATCTTTCCAGCAGCATCAAATCCTTTACTATCAGCACTGGGAGATAGATGAGAAAATCAATTTTTCCCCAGATCCATTCGGAATTGCTAATGGAACTAGCGCGGAGAGGGGCGGACCAATGCAACATTGACCTCCCGTTTAAAATTCACCCGTGGCCATTGCCGCATGCAAGGATGTCACCCGGTTTCGAAACGATGCAATATATATTCTTCGATGGACCCTTTGAAGCGAAAAACATGAATAGATATAGAATAAAGTGCCATTATACATTTAGGACATGTATCTATTCATGTTTCTGTGCTCCAAGGGTCTGTTGTGGCCCTTTCAAGTGTCCTTCGGGACTTTCAGCTTCTTTTGCTCCTCAGCCACTACACTGTGTACAGCCTGAGGGAATTCGGAGTTTGACATGACTTGAGTGAAAAAGCACCATCGTGCTAAGAAAGACCATATTTATGACCGGTAGCGACCACAGGCAGAAAGGCTGCTCTGATGGTTCTCTTTGTCAGATGTTGAGTCTGTCACCATATATTCTGCACTCTTGCTTGGGTACATCTCACTCTGCCTTAATCCGAAACCGGCAGAAAAACGAAAACTTTTCATTTCAATCAGGCACCCCGGTCACCCCCAAGAAGGGTCCTCGACAGAGCCACTATAACCCTTTCTTTTCAAAACCAACTGCCATAACAGCACTTCATGTGCTCCAGTTTCCAGGGCATTCACTGTAGACCAGCCAGCATGTTACCTGCAGCTTGGCTTTTTTGTGAAATCCCTTTTCCTGCTCAGAAAATAGCTCTCCTTTATTGTACCTAGCAGTCAGAATCCGCCAGCTTCAGATTCCGCAAACTAATAACCAGTAACATGTATAATGCAGAGCTGAGAGAGAATATATCTGTAAGTTCCCAGATAACATGTGTGTAATGCTCGGGCTGTGATAAATAAAAGGGGCGGTAAATGGCTTTATTATTCCTAGCTTTTAGCTACCACAGTCAGAAATAAAACGCAGGTAAGACAGAGCTAACCTAGATATGAGTTTAGCCTGCGTCTGCTCCTGAAGGCACCTTAACAGCATGCAGGCCATAATCTCCCTCATGCCACGGGGGCTGGACACTGTTACCGTTTGGAGTCACAGCAGAATCCTTCCCCATTCATCTTCATTACCTTTCATGCGGAACATCGGAACTCTTCCAGGTCGCCCCATGTAATCGATTGGATTTCATGTTTTTTTTTTTCTTCTAAATCAGCGAGTTAATCGGGGAGGGAAAATCACCTCTCTCCTTTCTGTATGGAGCTTCCAGCCTCAGGCAGCTGATGGAAGGGCAGATAAGGTTTGGCTGGAGGGTTTCAGGTTTTTAGGAAAGCTCTTTTATTCAATTCACGTCAATTCAATTTATTTTTATATAGCGCCTTTCACAACCCAAGGCGCTTTACCTGGGTGTGTTTTGATATTAAGAGAGAGCAATACAAAACTGGGAAAAGGAAAGACAAAGAAATTAGCTAAAGAAAGAAAGCCAGATGACAACGGAGGAAAGGAACCAAAAACTCCCAAGTAGAGAGAAAAAAAAACCTCTGGGGGTCCGAGGTCAACTGGCTGCCCAACCCCCCCCCTTGGGCATGCTAACATTATTGAAACAGAAAAGAGTGGGACCTGACCAGGACTCCAGCTCAGATGGTGCCACCCGGACATGTGGGAAGGCAGAGAGCATGCATTGACACATTAATGGACAAGCATAGTAGATAAAAATGGCATGTCCAGCAGCACCAGCAGCCATAGTTACGGTGTGTTATAAGTTAAGATGTGGGTAAGCTAAACTGAAATAATAGGTCTTCAGTCAAGATTTAAAGACTGAGACTGATTCAGCATCCCGAACATAGCTTGGTAAACTATTACACAATATAGGGGCCCTGTAGCAGAATGCTTTACCGGCAACTGTGACTTTATTTATATGTGGAACGACAAGGAAACCTGTGTTCTGTGATCTGAGTGGACAATGCAGCTTGTACACTTGAAGTAACTCTGTCAGGTAGGCAGGTCTTTAAGTACCTTATATGTAAGTAGGAGAACTTTGAAGTCAGTCCTGAACCTAACAGGAAGCCAGTGCAGGGAACTAAGAATAGGGGTTATGTGTTCAAACTTCCTGCTCCTGGTGATGATTTGAGCTGCAACATTTTTAATACGCTGCAAGGCGTTTAATGTGCAGTGTGTGCTCCCGGATAACAGAGCATTACAATAGTCTAACCTACTGTATAAAAAAGCATGTAGCAATTTCTCTGGGTGTTGTCAGCTTAGGAATAATAATTAACATCATGTTTTCTCATTGTTTTACCTAATGGCAGCATGTAGAGAGAAAACAATAAAGGACCAAGCACTGATCCCTGTGGAACCCCATATTTGACCGGTGACATAGACGCTGGAGTATATTTATTTGATACCTGAACATATTGATAACGATTAGTCAAATACGATTTAAGCCACTTCAACACCATTCCACACAACCCGGCCTCAGATTTGAGTCTTTGTAATAGGGTGAAATGGTTGACTGTATCAAAGGCTGCACTAAGGTGCAGAAGCATTAGCACAGTTGCGTTGCCAGCATCAGTTGCCATTGTTATGTCATTTACGACTTTAGTTAAGGCAGTTTCAGTGCTGAGAACCTGGACGGAAGCCTGACAGGAAACCAGTATCCAGTATGTTGCGTGTCTCCAAGTATGACTGAAGCTGAGCAGCAACTATCTTCTCTAGAACATAAATGCTACATTAGAGACAGGTCTGTAATTACTGAGCTCCTGTGGATCCAAACTTGGTTTCTTCATTAGTGGATTGATTACTGCTACTTTAAATTGGTCAGGAACATCACCTGCGGACAGGGACGCCTTCATTATGGCAGTTATAGGTCTTGCCAGAACTCCCAGGGATTCTATAAGAAGCTTAGTAGGGACTGGGTCCGGTGGACAGGTGGTCAGTTTAGTCTTAGTTATAATAGTGCTTAACCCTTGTTAATAAATTAATTCAAAAACATTAAGGGTGTGTTCATGTTCTGTTTGCATTGGAGTTAAGTGTGAGCCATTTTACATTTTAGCCAAACCATGTATCGTATCTTTTCAGTAGAATTTGTTCCATTACGAAGGTGATGGGTGACGTGACAGTTATCTTAGCGACTTTCTCATCCAAACTGGATGGAGACTGAAATGGGTTCTGGAATTATTTTTAGAGTTCGCATCCAGCTCATGGGAGGTCACCTAATTTGGCTCCCCTGTTAATTTTGGGTTTGATTAACTGCACCATTACACACAGTTTTTGACTGATGGCAGCCATTTGAACACATTTTAAAGTATTTAGAGAAAAATTGTGTTATTTTAAGCTAATGTAGAAGGTATACAAAATTTCAGTCTGTATTGATTAAGACATATATGACCAACAAAAGATAAAATATATATTTTTTTTTCAAAATTGCACGGATCAATCTATATTCATACATTTACCGCATTTTGAGAATGTTCAGCTGGCTCGGGAAATAACATGATGAAATTAGAAGAAAGTTAAAAAGGGGGTGACTTTGTTTTCATGGCAATAAATCAGTCATGCCCTTAAGGACAGGAATTCTCTGGGTCCAAAGCACCTCATTCATTAATTCAATCAAATACGTTCCAGTTGGCGGGCCCCGAAACGGCCGGCGCTGCTCACATTTTCACGGTCACTTCCCGTTATGGCATATTTCATCCTCGCATGTAATGAAACGCTGTGAAACCCTAATTGGCCGTGGGTTTCCTGTGGATTCTTCTCATGACGTGGCAAGCAAGCCTCATACCCACCGATCCTGCCGCCCCCCCACCCCCCCACCCCCAGTGTGAAGAAAATTGGTCAGAGCCATGGCAGGGTTTTTCGAGGAGGGCGAAAGTCACAGTGGTGGTGAGGGGAGCGACACTCCCTTCAAGGTCAACGATGGCTCTTGGCCTGAAAAATAGGCCTACGAATGAAGTCGCTTGGCGGTGGAGATAAGGACACGGCGAGGTTTCGGCTCAGGAGTGTCGCAAGAGCCGATACGCAGCTTCTCACTGACTTGGCGGCGCTGTAACCCTCACAGAGCCAGCGAGACCCGTGTCTGCAGTGAGGACGGAACATGGATAACAACATCGCCAGCACGCGCCAGTGCTGTCGCTCATTTCTCATTCGCAAAATCGCTTGCAGGAACACATTGTGATTCAAAGCTTCAAAAACATGCATCGCTGTTACGGCACAGAGAACGGCGCATTGTCACCTGCGTCTCCCTCGAAACAAACAGGAGACAAGCTTTTGGACAGGTGTGAGACTCACAGAGCGTGAATGGGTTTCTGTGCTCTTAGCTCCAAAGACGGAAGGCAGAATTCTGGGTTAAGCACAGAATAAGAGGACATCCTCAGCAACATCTAACCCTGCAGTTAGGAGTGGCAGGTAGAGAATAAAACCGGGACCTTCACAAGATGTTACAGGGGCAGCGTATTCAAACAAGGCAAATGAGGCGAAACAGGATTGGACTTGACTGATGTAAAGCGTGCAGGTCTAACAGAAAGCGCAAAAGGATAAAGGTCTGTTTGGGCCAACACATTGATGTTTAAATTGATACTCTTGCTATGACCAAAAGGTGACACACTGTGGCACAGTGGTTAGCATTCACAGCTCTGGGACCAGGGTTTAAGTCTCTGCTCCAGCTTAATATGTGTGGACTTTGCATGCTCTCCCTGTCGTCGTGGGGTTCCTTCTGGGTGCTTTAGTTTCCCTCCACAGTCCAAAAACATCCTTAGTTGAACTGGAATTGCCAAACTGCCAGTAAAGGTCAATGGTGTTGTTCCCTGACTTGCACCAATAGGCTCCGGACCCTGAATAGGGCGTGCAGTTATAGAAAATGGATGGGTCTAACCAAAAAGGCAGCCAATGAACATATTTAACAACAACAAAACCTGCTTCATTTTAACATACTAGTGGATGCGCAAGCAAGTCAATATATAACTGGTTCAGAAGAGGAAATGTCTTTTGTTGCTGTTGAGATTAATCTGCCCCAAACCTTTTCTGTCCACGGTTAGTGAGCTATACTACCAGGAGGTAGCATAGCGGTTACCTGAATGACCTTCACTAGTACTGTAGGTTAACCATTTTGTATCAGAGAAGTTAAAGTTAGCTACTTAACATCGTGCCCCCTCTTGCCAGGGCACTTAATCTGCCGCTTAGCAGTTCAGCTCCTGAGGGAGAAATGCTGTAATTAGGCTGAACTACTCCAGAAATCAAACTTATAGGCGGCATTGAGTGATTTAAGCCACTAAGACATGTAAACTGTATGTCAGGCTCCTTGAGATACAGCAGAGAGCAGAACTGAGCCCTGTTTCCAATCACTAACAGCCAACAGGTCTGTGACTTGTCTGCTGTTGATGTTGCTGCCAGACATATTGAATGGCCTGAGTCATTTGCACTTGTTAGATGGCGTGAATTGACTACATCACTTGAAGGCTCTAAATAGTCAACTTGTTTACTTGATCCTATATCCACAAAGATAATGAAGGTGCTGCTTGATATTGGCAAGCACCTGTTAGACATTACAAGTATATCTCTTTCCAAGGTTTTACTTTAGCCTTACATTTTTATATCCAGGCTGTTTTCCAGAGGAATAGCACTGCAGGTAGATTTCCATTAATTTCTGCTTACATTTTATTCATTCATTTTATGGCGTTACTGCAGAACAAAAACAGAGAGCACTTATAGATTAAGGAGAAATATTCTGCAGTGAGAAGTCAGCCACATTTTTGTAAATATGTGGTTTAAAGGTGTTCCGTAGCCTTCAGGGGAAACACTCTCCAATAATTAGTCAGAGAACACTCTCTGTAATGGCCCCGTGCAGACAATCTTTCAGGCTAGTGTGTTTTTTTTTTGTTGTTGCTGTTAACGAGACCATTGTGATGACTCTCCAGAGGGTTTCAAAAACTGTTTCGAAGTCTGTGCTCGAAATATCATATTTGTATGCTAACATCTGTCACATTTTCTCCAGGGAGAAATTTCCAAAGTACAAGCACCATGGATTGCACAAAGCGTTCAAGGGTTCAGGAAATTTGAATTACACCACCCAGAAGAAATTTAAAATCTAGCCAAAATAGCATACTGTAATAACAGGTGTGTTTTTGGTTTACATCGCTTTACACAGGGCTAATTAGATTATTATTAAACTGAAATGATATTAATCGAAATAACAGGATAAAATTTTTTGATACCAAATGAAAAATGGAAAATTATTTAATTATTATGAAATTGAAATTATTTAGCAATGCCTCTAAGTTTTAAAAAGAAAAATATAAACATTGCTTCCTTCAGTAAGTACTGCAGAGACGCTCAGGAAGACTTTTGTAAACACGCTTTGATATATCATTTTCAGCCATCAGCTTTCAGCCAAACACACATCAGGGCACTCTAAATATTCAGGGCTTTGACGTTGTCCTCGACACGGCGGCACGCACGCCCTTAGAGTTATAAAACAATACCTATCACTTCATATCCATTCTTTGATCTGCACGCAGAGATACTGCAGCTCTCTGCTTGGAGCATGATGAAAATAATAATCATGTTGAATGTTTTCAATGTTGAATCATTAAAAGCTGTATATACAGTTTTAAGCATAGGCTGATATATTCTGTCTCTCGTAAATACACACAAATACACAGACCTGTAAGTCCATTCATTTCTATGGGCAAAACCCTAATCCCAACAATGACAAACTTAACCTCAACTCAGCCCTAACCTTAACCATAAGTAACCAAATAATATACAAGACTTTTGGCATTTTTAGTTTTTTGATTGCAGTCACAGATTTATATAAAATTGAATTTCCCCTTGTGGGACCAGAAAAATTGCTCACACAATGTCAGAATAACATATTTTTATCACATTGTGGGGACATTTGGCCTGTGATCAGAAGGTGGCCGGTTCAAGCCCCGGCCTCGGCACATCTGTGGGTCCTTGAGCAAGGCCCTAAACCCCCAGCTCCCCAGGCGCTACTATGGGTGACTGCTCTTTATGGCCAACCTGCTCTCACCTTCAGAGTGCAACTTGGGGGAGTGTAAAGAGAAGTTCCCCACGGGGATCAATAAAGTATCAATTACTGTATCTTTAATATTAAAAGTCTTGGCCTGAGTACGCTGGGCATCTCAGTCTTGGTGACCCGCCTCGCTCACGTGTCAGCTGCCTTTGCGGCCGTGGGATCTTAGGTTTTCCGCAGTAACATTTTAACTTTTCATTGCCGTTCATGTAGCATTTTTAATAATGGGTCCAAAACGTAGCACTCCCAGTGCATACAATGCTAACTTTGTACATGCAGGGGCTTAACTTAGATGGTTTCTATATTATTTAAAAAGGTCTTAATAGGAAATGACCAAGTAACCTGACAGTAACAGTGTACAGTACAATACTGTTTGTTTAGAAATTCCATCCATCAGTTTTCTATACTCACTTGTCCTATGTTGGGTCATAGGGCTCTGGAGCCCATCCTGGAAGGAATGCATGCAATGCAGGAAATTACCCAGGACGGGGCGCCCACCCATTGCAAGGAACATGCAAATATATATGAGTCTGTTTATTACTATATATATATATATATATATATATATATATATATGTGTGTGTGTGTGTGTGTGTGTGTTTATAATTGGTTATCAGTGACCTTCTGAATTTATGTAATTTCTTCCTATCCCATGCATTCTCACACACACACACAAACACACACACAGTCCTCAGAATAAAGGCATTTGCTTAGTCACTCAGTCTAAGAATAGGGAATAGCAGACACTGTCACGCCGCCGGGTGGAGCGGTGAGGCATGGTGCCGGGCGGAATGACGTAGGAGGCAGCGTAGTCAGGTGAACCCCGTCAAGGGAATTTATTATGTGCC
>JAAGVU020000035.1:21470055-21504038 GCA_011763525.2 Mormyrus iriodes | reverse complement strand
AGCAGGCGTGGCTGCTACCCAGCCCCGCCTGCGGGGAAACACTGGGGAAACAGACCGGGAAGGGCTGGACATCACAGACACACTGCTCCATATCGATCGCAGCTAATTTCTTTTGTACCTGGAGAGACGGCCTGCAGAGTATAGTTAAAAAATGCACTCTATCATTATGGCTGCACATCTCGCAAACCAGACTCAGCTGAGTCAGAGAAAATCGGCATCTCACTCCCAGGAGGTCGATGAGCTGACCGGGGACCTCATGGCATCAAACCGAAGAACACTCGTCCAGTCGTACACAGGCGGGAACGCTCTTTCATTCTTAAGTTCTGAAGATCAAGAAACGAGAAAGAAAGCGTTCTGGAAGGCTCCGCCAATAATGCCCTCTCTCCCAGAGTTCTACAGGGCTTACTTGTGGGCTTGTCACTCTTCACACGATAAGCCACACCCCAGGAATCTTATTTGCACAGCCATCGTAAGCTGCCTCGCTCAGGTAATGACACAGAACTTCCAGTAATCCTAAAGAGTCGGACTCTCTGAAGGGAGCGCCTGGATAACAGATATTAGGCTATGGATGATGAATGGCCTTATTTTAGTACAAATTGTTAAGAGCACAAAAGTCTGCAAACAGAGATCTTGATTTATGAAATGATCTATTCATTTGGTGTCACATTGTTAGGACCTTATTTGGTAAATGATAGAGGTAAAGGTGTTGAGCGGGGGATGGATCCTGACCCTAAAACTGCCCGTGAGCCACACATTCTCCAAACGGTATATAAAAAGGCAGTGCCCTACATTTTAGGCATGTGCCTGGGCCCCCCTGGGGGTCCTGACGCCCACAGCTGCGCAGGAAAGAGGAAGGCCGGCTAGCCAGATATGAGGATCCCAGTGTGAGAGCTGTGGCATCCATGACACCCACAGTATCCCATAATGCATTTTGAATGCAGCGGTTAACCACCAACCCTCAAATCCCAAAGCACCATTACAAGGCTTTCAGTTAAAAGACTGGGCTCCATACTTCTGCCTTCCCCTTCCCTTCCCGGGCCCAACCCAAAGCTGCCCGGGAAATACTGCAAGCACAATCTGTGGGAGAGCAATTCCGAAATATGCATTTTTATATGTGTTAATGAGTGTTAAGCATTATTCATTACCTTTATCTATATATGCATTACTGTGCAAAAGTCTTAGGCAGCCAAAGACAATGTTTAAAGATATTTGCCTGGGTAGTAAGTGTATATTTGCCCAGAATTTATGTAAATTAACAGTCATACAGTAAAAAGAATTTCTTCTGTTCTCCAGAAAGTTACTGATTTTCTTGTTGGATGACTAGAGGAACACCACTTGTGTTCCTAAACCCGTCCTCATATCTCGAATGCATGAAGGTGTAAAATGTGTTCAGGACACCTTATAAGTAATTATAATGATGTAACAGAATCGCCGGTCAACTTTTTCATGTCTTGTCATGTCTGCCACAGGTTGGCTTGGCAACGCTTATGGTCTGGCCTGAGCCAGGAGCTTGTTAGTCTGTCACTACTTCTCATTCCCATGATGTGACACCTGGTCAAGTAAAATGATGAACCAAGCCGTTCCAGTACACAACCCGAGCATGGAACCGCTGCCCAGCACTGGCCCAGAGACCTTTTCTGTTCGCTTACGAACTCTGTGCGCCCACACCCCTGGCCGGAGGCCCACGGCCCGTTTTTCCTGGTGAGGCATATCGCCCGGTTTTACCAGCCGGCCTTCTATAGGCGGAGGCCCGTTTCTGAAGATTTACTGCCGTCAGCTGGAAAATGGGGGTTGGGGGGGTGGCTGCTGGCAGTGGGGTGAGCGAGCTAGCGTGGGCAGCTTGGGTCTAGAACACACGTGGGAATGTTAATGAGGCAGGCCTGGACGGAGCGTCCGTCCCGTCCAGCCCGGCGCCCTTAGCCGGGCTGCATCTCCCCCTCGCTGATTTACGCCCGTGCCCCACAGCCTAGCTTCTGCACAGGAGATATTTATACCCAACTCTGCAATTATGGTTTTTAATCATATCCCTCCATAACCTAAACTTCCCAAATGTTAAATCTGGGCAACTGTTTATTTGAATGGGTATAATTTGTTATTATTGGGAACGTTCAGAGTTTTCCTCTCTAGTTTCACGTTCCTGTGTTCTGTGCCGCTCTCTGGACCAAAATCCCGGACCGTGAACTGAAACCGTGAGAGTATCGAACAAAGTTTTAAACGGGACAGGGGCGTACTGCCGGCCTCTTTTTGACAAGTAAGAAGCCGTGCCTCTCTCACATGTTCAGGACACTGCAGCGGAATAACTAGCCATTTCGAAACATCAGAAAAGAAGCTCTTTGAAAAGGGTGCTTAACCGGGCCCAGATGGTAAAAATCAGTCTATATAAATGTGCAAAAGCGTGAAAATATAAGTCATTCTGGATAAGAGCATCAGCAGGCCCAACCAAACAAATAAATCTGGTCTGCTCAGTGCTGGATTCCCATAGCGCTCCATTCAAAAACTCCCTTGTTCTCCAAATTGGCGTTGGCCTAAGCATTTTTTCCCAGAATTCCCTAATTCTCTGAGCCTTTGTCATCCCCAAAGTAGCAGCAGCAGAGAAACCCCAATCAGCAGGAGTCACGGGTTTGGCAGATAAGCCCGAGAGCTGCATGATGGACAGAACCCCGGCGTGACCTGGAATCACACAGCCACCGTCGCCTGCTATCTCATTTAATTCTCTCCTTCTCTACCGGAAAGGATTTCCGCCCCCCAACCCCTTTTCTGTTTTCATGCTACTAAACAGCTAAAATACCAAGTGGTGGGGGAAAGAATGGGGGAAAAAGGTTAATTTATTTTCTAAATTGTTTCTTCCAAGGTAAAGGAAGACCAAGGTCAGGCCACCGTGAGCAGTCCTGGGGCGGCGGGCCCGAAGGGGCCACATCAGCCCTAGGCCGGCACTGGAGCTCACACTTCCTGTCGTGAAAGAGTAAAGCCAGCCGGGGAGGTAGAACGACATGGTGTTAAGCAGAAGAGATAAGATGCACCCTCTCGATTGCCTGCTCGTAACATTTTAATCATTGGGGGAGAGGGGGGAGGACACGACAATAACGGGGACATTTATAACAGAATAAAACACTGCTGTTTTTGTATGACGGTGTAACTGCGGGGGCACGTTAAAATCACCATGGGGATTCTGGTCCCTATCGGTGATCGCTGTCTGTCCTTCCCTGCACAGCATTAAGCGAATCAGGTCTCCAAAAGAATGAAGTCGGGCTGGATTTTATGGTCTCTGTAGAGAGGCTGGTGTTTTGAGGCAGGCTGTGCACTAAAGGCCGTTTCCATGTGCTTCTTTCTCTAATCATCTGGTAACCGTGTTCCTCACACACGGGCCCCCTCCGCCATGCCGCTTTTAAGGGTGGCACGGTGATGCCGGAACATTCTGCGAAAGATATTTCTCTCGGCAGCTGCAAGCAATTCTAAGAAAATTCCCATGGATACGGTGACTCAAGCGCGTGACGGGCACAAACGGGATGGGAGGTGGGCAGATGGGGGGGGAGCTCCCTGCCTTGCGATGTTTGATTCGGTAGTTTCCCCTCAACCTCGTAAAAGGTGGCAGATTCTGCTGCAGATCCTGGTAATGGCTGTGAGGGGCGGGGCTATCATTAAAGGCAGGGTCAGGTGACCACAATTATTGGTGACCACGTAGCTGCAATTCTGTTTGTGTGGTTTTTTTTCCGCCTGTCCCTAGCAACCGGGCCTGGAGTCCTGGCGTCAGCCTGAGAGCCATAGCAGTGCAAAGCTTGCCGGGATTTCTTTTGTCCCTCTCTCACACTGGCTGGCTTTCCTGACCAAAATGGTGCTTTTTTTCCCTATTCAGGCCAATTCCCATACTCTGAAGTAATCGGCACATCTGCTTCATTGCGTGCCGATGATGTGCTACCCATCTTTGTGGATTTTCCTTAGTGTCGCTGTGGCGGCTTCACCCTGGCCATCAGACGCACCCAGGGAGGCTCATTCCTCTCACGCGTCCACGGGAGGCCTCATCGGGCCCAGGCCGAAAGCCAGAGGCACGCAGCCCATGATTGCAGCCCAGCGAATGGCCCCTCCCTGTCTGGCTTTCTGTAACTAAGACGCCGCCCACTGTCCAGTTTTTCTGGTGAAGCCCTTAATCTTGGGGACCCGTTTTTACAAAGTGGCTGTAATTGATTACCTTTTTTAACATCCAATTTGTCAGCCTTCACCCTTCACTCCGAAGTCGACGGCTGTACAAGTAGGCCGGGCTAATTGATACGTATACAGGAGCCAGACACACATCAGCGCACCGACACCGAGATATCGCACTCGCAGGGGCAAACAGCGCCCACAGGCGCAAGAAAAAGTTTATCAAATCCTCGCTGGACATTCCAGTAAATGAAGTTGTTAACAGGAAGGAGTGTCCCGCACAGGGCGTAAACGGGCCTCGATGGGGCGGCTCGCAAGCAATCGATATCATATCAGTCTTACAGGAACCGGTGGCAGTTCAATTTCACAGTGGGCTCAGAAAATCGATAGCTTCAAAATCGCTTCAGGTTCTTTCAAAGGGTTACAGAAAAAGGGGGCACATTTACAACACTGTTAAGAGGGTCGCCACGTGAGCTGTCATTACATGCTGCAACAATAATTGTCTTTAAAAAAAAGAATAAAGAAAAGAGGTTGGTTCCCCTCACACTCGAACACGATATTTAATTGCAACAAATTGATTTGCACACACAGCGGCTACTGGTCGACGTTCTTCTGATCTTTTATATTATATTTTCCAGTTAGATGTGGGAACAACTGCCGTGGTCGTTTCTGCACTCAGGTGCGGGCCTAAGGCAGCAGGGGTTTTATTTTTCTGCAGTATTTTTGAGAGAATATCCGGTTCAGGTGACGGCCTTCGCCATTGTCCTTTGTAATAGCTGTAAAATGGAGTTTGGGAAAAGGAGAGCTTCCCACTAAGAAGGGTACCATTTAGACCTGCATTTGATCTCCATTGAACTTGAAGAACATAATATTATAGACCCAACCCTGGACCCAACTGAGCTCGGGTCTGAGAGTTTGCCTGGCTCTCGTACAGGCCCAAAGTGGGCAGCCCCAACACCCAGTACCCGCGATACATCCAGAGCTCTGTGATTGGCCTGGCCGCTCCGGCATGCCACGGCTGGCGGGCGTTCTCGGCACGCATTCTGACGGGGTGGCAATGGTGGCCCGTGGGCAGAAGGCATTAAACTTCAGCAGCGGGCTGAAGACGGACCCCTACAGTGGCAGCAGTAGAAAGGCAGCGGGCTGTGAACGCGTGCGGAAAGGCCTGACAGAATATGTTAGCCATCACTGCTGCGGGAGGGTCGGCTGGGTGTACTTTGCAGGCTTTTATGGAGTCACTAAATTAAAAAAAAAAGATTTAATGTTGTTAAGTACAAAAACACATTGGATTTACATCTGGTGAGACATAACTCTATCTGACTGTTCCATTCAACAGATGTACATACATGTATTAACCACAATGAACATTTAATCATTACTGCTAAGGAATGTTTAACTAAATAATATAATCACATATAATCATACATAAATCAAATAGAAATCATACTGGACAAATGTTTTACAGATTTACCCACATATTCGATTTCTTAATTCATATTTCAAAACAGTTATGATCATATAACTAGGTCAAATAATGAGGTATGTGACAATATCATTATGTTATTACAGGTAAAAAATGGTGTTAGAACAGACCAGTATGGTCTCTTGGTGAGATATATTTCAGGCCCCACAATGTGATAAAAACTGGTTATTCTGATGTTGTGGGGGCCAATTTTTCAGTCCCCATAACAGGAAACTCAATTTTATAAAAATATGTGTCTGCAATCAAGAAATCTGTCTTACTTATGATTAAGGTTAGGGCTGGGTGGGGGTTAAGGCTGTCATTGTTTAGGGTTTTTCCTATAGAAATGGTGAGTCCCCACAAAGATATGAATGTAAACGTGTGTGTGTCTGTGTGTGTAGGCATGTATGTATGTTTATATGCAAAAACTAACATTAAATAGCTTATAATGCACCTTATTGTATTTGGCACCTTATTCCTCTTCATTCATCTTGTATGTCCCCCTTCCTTTGCTGAATGTTAAGGTAGCTTCTCTCCTCTCCATAGGATCTAGCCATCCATCCATCCATCCATTTTCTGTAACCGCTTATCCCATTTGGGGTCGCGGGGGGTTCCATAGGATCTAATGTAGCGCAATTTCTTAAGCACATTCGTTCAGAGTCGGAGCATAAGGCAGATCACATCAGGGGCTGAGTATACGTGCGTATCACTGCAGTAAAGGCCCTGCGCTTCTCTCAGGCTCCCTTCAGCGACGGCGTGGCAAAGAGCAGATTGCGGTTCGGGACTCAGGCCTTATGCAGCGACAGATCGCGTGTGTTTGGCTGGATCTCTGTAGCTTTCTATGTGAAACTCTCTGAAATCACATTTGTGTATGTGCACCTTTCTCTCCTGTAATCACACCATAGGCCTATTGAATCAATTTTATGCTTTGATATGTATGTCGGCTATTAAGTGAAGTGAGTCAGTAAATGAGCCTGCTTAATAGCAACCTCAGGGCACTGACAGTTATTTTTTTCTGGTTCATACATGCTGAACCTTTTGTTCCAGGTTTTCAGCCACTAAATATAACGTTTGATTTTAAGTCTATGATTGAGACCAGAATTAAACCCATTCTGCACCTTCGTTTAGGGAAAACCTGTAAAATGGCCCACTCCAGGATGCCCCATATTGATGTGATCTTGCCAGGTGCCCGTGGTGCCCAAGAAGAGGCCAACTTTGCAATTTATACATTGATTCTCCGCAAAAACAAAACTCAAAGCTGCATTTCATTTTTAATAATCTTTATGGACATAAAGTCCACATAAGCATGTACAGAAAAAGGCAGTTTACAATGCCCTCCAGAATTATTGGCACCCTAAATTAATATTAGCAAAAATATTGGGAAAAAATGATGTTATTTATAAACTGTCTGCTAAGCTCAGAAACATGATATGTGACAAATTATGTCAGATTGTGATTCCATGGCTCAGATGAGAAAATGTATAGACTCTACATATAAATAAAATGTATAGACTCTACATATAAATAAAATGTACTGACTCTACATATAAATAGTGACGCTCCTGGATCCAAGACAGCCGATCCTTCAGGGTCCTCGGATCCCACTTGTGGACTCTCTTCTTCAACTCACTCCACTGGTTCCCAATGGGGTTCAGGTCAGGGTTTGAGACGGCCTTTACGAAAGCTTCATTCTGCTGTCAGTGAAGCAGTTTTGTGTGGATTTGGAAGTATGCTTTGGATCACTGTCCTGCTGGAAGATCCAGCCATGATTCAGTTTGATCCTGCTGGCGGTGGCCGGATTGTGAACTAAAATATCCTGGTATTTGATGGAGTCCATGATGTCATGTATCCTAACAAGGCTTCCAGGGATTTGGGAAGAAAAACAGCCTCACAGCATCACATCGCCATACTTCACAGTGGTGGTCCTTCTGCATGGCCAAGCCCATTTATGTAAAATTTACCTCTGGTATTTGTTACCAGGATGCTCATGTCTCACCTGACCCTTGATCCCTGAACCAATCAAGATTCCATTGGCGTTTCCAAACTGCAGCCATTTACATTTGCTGCCTGATGACCGCCGAGCCCTTCCTCTGACAAGCCTTCCAAAGACCTTGGAGATAGCATCTAATTATAGTTTTGGAGTCCAGGATGCAAAAAAGTTCTTCAGTTCTCCAGCTGTGTCTTTAAGTTTTTTGCCTCTCAAACCATCATCTTTGCTGCACACAGGGGCAAAGCATTCTTTATTACAAAGATTTCTGTAATATTAGACATGTTAATTCTGGACAACATCGTATATAATACTACAAGGCCTGTATTTAAGGCCTGTGGCAGGAAAAATAATACTGGTTTTTGCATATTTTTCAGAGTTATATAAAACAAAAGGCTTCATCTGCTCTGTCAAATAAATTAAAAATTATCCATTAAAACATTTGACTTCAAATGTCAATTCCTAAAAAAATTTTTTAAAACCTCTCACATAAGCCCACAATCTAGGCTACAGAAAGACGAACGCAATACGGGCATTTGTTCGACGCTCACATAACACTTATCTGGTCAGACATCGCATGCAACTTGCAAGAGGTCATGAAGAGGTCTGTGGGCACAACAGATGAGTACAGAATGTTACATAATCACTGCAAATATATGTATGACCTGACAAATCTGCATAAACAACAGACAGAATAATAAGTCACATTTTGTAAAAGCATCATGCTTTCATTTGTCTATAAAGACAAATAATCATTATTTAATACTAAAGATAGAAGTTAAATTTCATGCCCCCTATTTTCTGGTCTAAAGCAGTGTTTCCCAATCCAGTCTTCAGGGATCCACAGACCAGGGAGGGAGCAGAAATGTGGACTGTCTGGCTAGGAGTTCGGAGGGAGTAAAAACATGGACTGACTGTGGGTCCCTGAGGACCGGATTGGGATACACTGCTTTAAAGGGGATCCTTGAATGTAGAACTGCTTTTTGAAAGCATCCCCACATGAGCCACACATACATCTTCCAAGTGCTTTCCCAGTACAGGATTGTGGGGAGCCTGGAGCCCATCCCAGGCAGCGCAGAGAACAAGGCAGGGGTAGACACGGGGCAGGATGCCGTTTTCATGCAGGCCACGGGCACACATTCACACCAGGAGTCTTTTTGGACAACTTAGAGACACCAAGACACATCGTGCTTGTTTCTGAGGGAGGAAGTCAAAGTAAGGAGGAAAAACCTGGAACGTGTGAAAAGGAAGCGTGGGATTTGATCCGTCATCCTTGTAGGTGCGAAGAAACACTGCTAGACCTGAAGGAAAGCCAGAAAGTCAAAACAGAGGTGTGACACAGAGCTCACTCCTTGGCCCTCTGTTATTTCTGCTTTCTTTTCCTCGTCTTAAGGTCCTCATCGTGACGTTATCGCTGTCAAGCACAAATAAAGAACGCGGTACACTCCATGAAAACGACACTCCCTCAGTCTCATTAAACAAATATCTTCTGACTGTCACAGAAAAAAACACACAACGCAAAGGCTGAAGGAATTCCTCAGACCGCTTCCCCTCAAAATCAGCTGTGGGTTTGGCTCCTGCCCTCAGCAGGCTGAGGCCCATTCCGTGTGCATAACCAAAATGTTAGTGGAGCAAAGGGGAGATGAATTGCTGCAGTATGGTGAGAGACTGTGTGGAAGGCAACAGGTAGATACATCCAGCAACAATTAGACACATTGGGTTCTCTTAGTACCAATATCGCTGTGCTGTGGGAAAACACTTGCAAGAGCTGGAATGTCCTATAACTTGTTGCGTTCTTGAATTCTTACCCTGACAGAAAAATGTATGGTGAGTAAGAGAGTGAACGGCAAAGACAGATTGAGGTTTGGGTTAGGGTTAGGGTTAAGGTTAGGTGAAAGTAGACAGTGCCTGTCCTGTTTTGGAGGATCCTTTGCTTGTCTGGCCAACGTCATGTAGATGATATGAAATGTACGATTTCATCGTACAAAGATTCCTCATGACAGCTGATTAACTTGCCTCGAAAACATCATGAAATATTCACTCAAGATACGGTATTCCGTATCTGGCTGTGGCTTGAGTGGGCAGCGTGACCTTTACATCACCTTTGAGGCTCATTTGACATTTTCCTCATCTGGGCTCATGCTATTCCCCAATCTTTTCTGATCCAGCCTCCAATAGCAGAAGGGTGTGGGTCTGATTTTGATGAGAGATTGAATAGGAAAGATGCTACGGGAAGTCAGTTCCATTCTGCAGAAACTGGAATAGTTCATAATTTATGAACACATTGAGAATTTTACTGCTCTGGCAGACTGTAGGAATTCCATGCAAACCTAACCACTGAGTCCTTACTGGAGCCAGCTGATGTTCCATCATGCATGACAGATGCGTGACAGTGTCGTGTTAGATACTCACAACTGCCTTCGATTGGCTGGGCTCCCTCTTGTTCTCAAAGCAGAAACCACATCACAGATGGGTTCCTCCTGAAAATATATATGTTGCTTTTGTTCCAAAATGATTTTTTTTCTTCCATAAATGAAACTCTTGAGAGCTCAGTTTCCCTATGTTGACTTGCAATCGATGATCTCATCATCTCAATCAAAGGTCAGCCTGGGGTTGCTTAGGTAACCCCAGAAGGAGATTTTGGTTTTCATGCAAAGAGCATCTGGTTAATCATAGAGAAATAGAATTGCTGAATGCAAATGCTATTTAGTATTATTGGCTTTGTGTTATATAGCCTCTTTGGACATATTGAATGGACCCACACAGACCCGCCTACAACGGAGTCTGTCAGGAGTTTGTGGAGTGGGAAGGTTTCCCTGTTTGCCAGAATGAAAACGACCGAGTGGGAGACTGATCTCAAACAGACTCCCACTGCTGAAAGCCATTAAATTGCCAGGGAACTTGTGGCTTGCACTGGGAAGCTCTTCAGAGGGACGGATGAAAAGAAGAGCGTGGAGCACATTGGATGCCGCTGAGTTGTCCTACTGCTGGACATGGTTCGGCCCGTGCCGCCCATCCATCCTCAGCACAATGGAAAAACTGAAACAGTCCTTCGGCTGGCTTCTCCAACTTGGTGTGCTGCTGTTTAGGTTCTGGCACGTTCCAAACCAGAGACCATGCCGGGAATGTGTCTGAGGCCCACTCAGATGGGGCAGATGGAAAGTTCTGTAGTGACTGTGGAGATAGTACAGAATTCCTTAACTTCCTGAGACGTGCTATAGTCGCATGTAAGAGGGGAACATTGCTCTGGAAGCGTCCATGCTGGAGTGCTTCAGAAAGGTAAAACAAGATGTCTGTCGCACAGCGGCACTCAAGACTCTCTGCGGTTGCCAGTCAGTGGGAAAACCAAGCGTCGTTTGGTCTCTATCCCCACAAAATAAACCCTTCTGCTCTGCCTCCTGAACTATCCATCCAGAACAATCTGCATTAAAACAATGAGTGAGACGGAGGATTTGTGTCCCTGTCCAGCAGCTGTGGACGCTGCTGCAATGCATCCAACTTTAGGGGAGATAAATGTCTGTAAGCCTCACCTTTCGCGGGAAGGTCAGATCTCATTAAAGCTGGCTGCGGTGCTCGATCCGAAGCGATACAACGGGACAGCCTTCCCTCCTCCACCTAAAGAACTCATGTAAACTAAAAAAAACTTTATTAAAGCTTGGCTACAGATGACAGGGCTCTCCTGACGCACCGTCTACCACTGTTTTACTCCTGATGAATCGTTAAAAAGGCTATAGGGCACTGAACCAGAATGACACAAATTACTATGTCCTCGGACTGAGATTACCTATAATTACTGCTCAACGCGAAAGATCAACGAGATAACAGTTCTGAGTTTAAGACAGAGAAGCCTTGTCATTACAATTATAGTAATACGCTTCTAACCATGGCCATCATCGTCACTGTCACCATTCTGATTAATCCCAGAGATTTCCTCTGCACGGCAGAGTGCAGCATAATATACAATAAGCCACACTGGTCAGCCTTTATTAATGCACGGAGTTTATGCCATCGACTGATAGCCGATGTAAAGCAGGTTTGTTACGGTTGCACATACACAACACACACACACTGCGCTACGTGCTAGAGCTTAGCCAGAGCTCAATCCCACGCTAGGAGCACCATCCCAGCCATAAACTGGTGGTTGGCATTCCGCTGTCTCCCAGCAACCCCGGTGTTCACAGCGCAGCCGTGGCCCGGGAGCCGTTATCCGCCGACCTCACTTCCTCGTGCCCCTGTCACACGGCAGTGCTGATGTCACCCGCCATCCGTCTTGTTGCGGAGAAGCGCTAACCCCCCCGCCCCCCCGCAACCAGCTCCCTGATTAATGATCGCCTGCTATTGCGGGCCGGTTTTAATTAAAGCGCTTCTGAAGCAGCCTGCCAGGCATCGGCCGCAGACCGCAGAGAGAAAAAGAGGCTGGTATAAAAGGCGAATGTGCCGTGAAAGGCCGCAAAGGGGCCCTGGAATGAGCCCTTCATTGTGAAACCCTGGTGGAAGGGCGCTGGTTTCAATCCCCCTCCTCAATACGTCCAGATGATTACCAGGGCTTCTTCATCACTGCGCCATGAATCCAGCCGTGAGATAGTGGGAGCATTTGTTGCTAAGGCAAATTAACTGACTTCTGTGTTTTATCTGCCATATATTGAATGGCGCTTCAGCAAGGGGTTAGGGACCGAAGTGGCTATTAGCTTGGATGGAGCGTGGATCCTGGGATTGTCAGTAGAAATGAATTGAAGATGCTTGGATAAAAAACATTATGCGTCGCTCCTGGATATAAAATCCTAGTAACGTCTATCAATCAAGATACATGCAATTTTCCTCGTGTCAAAACTGAGACAATCCACTTTCTGCTAAGAGATATGATATTTCAGAATTTGTGCAATTCAATTACATGGCTTCTCTTTAGAGGAAATCGAAAACACCACGTGAGGATCTCTTTGGCCAATGAGGTGTTCAGACCCAGATGACACTGGTGGGGGTGCGTGGGGAAGTTATTTACTGGGAAGTGAGTTTCCTTTTTTGGGTGACAGGACAAGGATGGGATGACCACACTGCAGAGGGGCAAGAGAAACTAAGAAAAAACATCTCAGGCAAATGACCAGGGGTAAATATCCGCAGAAACACGGAATAGGGGCTGAATCAGGGATCAATCCCCCCATCCGTCATACATAGGCACCACAAAACAATGATAGCTTGAATTTTATTATTACCACTACGTTAGCATTATTATTATTATTATTATTATTATTATTACTATTTGTAGTGGTAGTATTAGTTGCAGCAGTAGTACCTTAGTATAGTTTTAGTATTATTCTTAATGTCTGTATGTGCAGGCTCCAAACCTTGTACCACACAGGCAGCTAGAAGATGGATGAATTATTATTATAATTATTGTCATTATTTGCTGTCCTGCTGTAGTATCTAATTAAAGGGACATTTTTATGATCAGATGAAAATTGACGGCCCACCACCAATAAACGAACAGCACCGGTACTGGGCAGCCAGGCTCAGAACCATTTGTGTTAATTGATTAAAATCTGGATACTCATTCATTTTTGGTCCATTTTTCCTTAATTTTGTTGGGGGTATTTCTGTACTTTGGTGAAGTAAAAGGAGCTCTGGAGGGCAGTAGCAGTGACCATTAGTGCAGTTTGCATATGTTATTAAACTTGTAAGCAGGTCCCAGGGCACAGGTCTGTGCTGCTGAGCGCGACATTACCGGAACAGAAAGTGGAGCGTTAAAGGACAGGAAGTGGAATGTAAATGGACAGGAAGTGGAGTGTAAAAGGACAGAAAGTAGAATATAAAAGGACAGGAAGTAGAGTGTAAAAGGACAGGAAGTAGAATATAAAAGGACAGGAAGTGGAGTGTAAAAGAATGTCACACCCTCGCTCACACAGGAAATGGATTTTGAGACTTTTTGCCCCGACCACTTAATCCACCTGGCTGATAACAATCAGCGATACAATCCTTTGGTATCTGTGACTAAAGTTTTTCAGGTATCACCATGGGCAATCTCTGTCCTTAAGATACTTGATCTGAACCTTCTGTGATGTAAAGTTCTTGGTCAGGCTTCCTTCTACCAAAAGCAATAAGAAGGTGAGAGAACTGAAAAGAAAATTTAATGGCTACAGTAAAAAGAAATAATTATTCAGAGCTCATTGTGGGGGAGGGGGGTAAGGATGTAACAAATTATTCGCCTTCCCTTTAAATTAATATCTTTGAACTTTTTGCTTTTCGCGTAATTCTATTAACCATTACTTTAATGAATCCTTTTTGTGTGACCTTCCTCTCTTCAGACCTTTCCGTTATTTTCCAGCAGGCTTGATTTATGACAAAGGATACCCCTTGACTCATGAGCCTCTCTCCACGCCATAATATTTCCTTCTCTTTATTCTTTCATTCATTCTTCCCCTGTTCCATAAAATTGACAAGGAGCCACACAGAAGCACCAGTACAAAAGCTCGCCGCTCTCATTGTGACGCAGGGTCGTTAGCGTCCCGCAAGACGTTTCTAATTAGGCTGAGAAAGGCAGATGCCCCTGGATTCGCCTGTTAGCCTAATCAGATATGATTCCTTGAACTTCACCATGGTGAAGATGCAACCACTCGGCGGTAAATTGGCTGTCTGATGAGACAGTTCTTGCCTCTGTCCCAGTAATAAAACTTATTCAAGTGTGGGATAACATAGTGGTAGACTTTATGTTTGGATGGGGGTAGGGGATGGGGGGGCAGTGGCATTAATCTGAATTCGAATTAAGAACTGTGACGCTCAAGCCAATGTTTTTTTTTTTTTTTGGCAATGACTTGTGGGTAAAAAAAAACTAACAAAATCACAAAAGTGTAGCCCTCAGGGAAATAAAGAGACTTGTTTGGCCCTGCTTGCTTTCATTTTTGTTGTAGTACTTTGTCTGGATTAAACGCAAATATTTAAATACTTAGATGGCTGGCTCGCTATCGAGCTGATGTAATGTTTCCTGCAGACGGGGAATGCTGGCGTGTCTTTGAAAGGTGGCGCTCAAGCCTGTAGGCACTGTCAGCAGGGCGGGGGTCACAGCACATATTATTATTATTGCTGCTGGTGTCTTAAAGAGACAGTTTTATCTGGAATGAAGTACAACAGGAACTTTGCAGCCCCCTTGCGTGTCCAGTCCATAGACATACATCCATCCATCTTCCATAATCACCTGTCCAGTGCAGGGTCACGGTGAGCTTGGAAAAATTCCCAGAAATCTGAGTGCTTGACGTGGAGGACACCCTGGACAGGACGGCAGTCCATCACCTGGCACATACTAGGGACCAAGCAGGACCGGTGGAAGAAACCCACAGAACACGGGAGCAACATACAGACACACACAGGAGAGGAAGCGATTCTGACCCACAATGCCACAGCTGTACGGATAAAGATCCACCCACTGAGACAGCGAGCATCCTACAATGGCTTCATTAACAAAGAAAATATTCATTAATTAAGAGTTCAGCTGCTTTAGCTCAGTCGAGCTGCAGATAAAAAAAGATCTCCAGCTCAACATACAGGAAAGGTTTCCTTAAAGACAAATCTAATCATGTAAGTTAGAAATCGATATAAAATATCAGCTCAATACAGAAACAAAATAGCTCCGCTATTACAGCATGGGCTGCTCAGTGCCGGACTATAAATTGTGGTGATCCTTTGTACCACCCGGTTCCTACAGGTGTACCACAAGGAGGCAGATCTTTAAAGACGCCCAAGCATAAAAACGCCCAGAGGTGGCCCAGTTCCAGGATCTGCCAGAGCTACGCTGCACACCTCGAGTGATGGAGTGGTGAGAAGGGTGCCAGCAGAGCTGGGCAGAGCAGGGAATAAAGGAGAAATACTCTGTAGGAGAATACACATCTTCAAAAAATTACATTTAAATGTTTAAACTTGGTAATTAAAACGTGGTAATAATTTAATTTACTTGACGCAAATGATGACAGTGGTTATATGATTTTTTTTTTTGTTGACCATAAAGCACACTAGTGAATGTCTTGTCTGGGAAAGGGGGCATAGCATGTGTGTGCTGGAGACAAACAGGTATTTCGAATATTAAGAGGAATGTAATTAGCAGTTATTCAGTATTGTCAATACGATTAAGTCTGGGAAGGCTAGCGGGGAGCTGGTGTAGGATGCTGCATGACTAAAATGCACCTGCAGGTTCTCTCAAAGATACACGTACATATACAGGCACATGTTGTGCTGTTTATTTTAATCTACTCTTAATTAATATTTTTACTATGTGTGACTCTGGAACTAAGAGAGCTTACGACCTCATTGAGTTGTACATGTGCACGATGACACTAAAGTTTACTTTGACTTTGAGGGTGGGGGCATGTATGCCCTGCAGACGGAGGAGAAGATCCGTCTTACGATGGCCCACATGATCCCAGATTCACCGTCGGCAAAAGAATGAAGCGATACAGTGCATCACAACTGATTCTCAAAGATCCATGTTTATATCCTACATCTAACATACAAGTCCGTCAGGTTCGAAAGTGAACCTCGCACATTTTAATTGAAGACACATCTGCTCCCTCCGTCACTCAGCTCGCTCTCGCTTTGCTGGGTCCCGTCGCGTTTCTCCAAGCGGAACGTCGAGCAGTTGGACGGATTGTGCTCCAGCTGCAGTTGGGACATCACAGCTGGGCTCTCGCCATGGCCAATGAGGGGCCAACTCCAACTAAGATACCGTCCATATATTGAGAAGCTTTCCTTGTCCTACATCTATTACAACGGCCGTATTAAAAACAGAAACGATGGTAACAATAATAACTCATTATTACTGCTATAGTTTTCCTTACTGCTTTATTAACTACAGTCCTCGTAACCATTAATCACGAGTCGCACGCTGATGGCAAAATTCCTGCAGGGCCAGGAATCGCGAGAGCATGTAACCTGATTTCTCTTCCCTGTGCTTGTTTTCATTTACACTGCGTATGCCAGATCTGCATCAGTTATGCATTTCTTCGGCGGAGATCATAAAGAGCCTGGGCTCTTCTCCGATTTGTCCTCCATCTTGATTTAAGCATGCAATTAAAGCACTCGTGCTCTCCTGTTCAGGGAAGCAGAGAGTAGCTTCTTGTAGATTCTGTATGAGTTGGAGCCAAGAGCCCATTAGAGCTGAACGATAAATCGGCTCGTTCCACTTACTGATTCATAGCACCTCCCACGGCAAATGCCTTTTCAAATTGGAAAACTCAATTATAACAAATTAAGATAATCAGCCCACGTTGCACGTACCCGTGAGCCCTGGGTGTCAGATTCGGAGCGCGACGTGTTTTGGAAGCGATTGTGCTGCATCTCGACTCAACTGTCGAAACTTCTGAAGTGATCAAGCACAGGATGCGTGAAGAGGGCAGGATGCCGAGGCCGACCGGCCGCACGCACCTCCGGGCTCCATATCGGAATCGGCATCGGGGCGATTTATTATGCAAACCATTATTCCCGCCTGACAACACACACAGTGTGTCTACTTTTATATTAACGGCGCCAGCATCCTGAGATGTTATTAACGTTGACAGCCACGCCTTCGGAAAGCGACAGATCGAGCCGGACGGCAGCATTGTTAATAAAAGCGGGGAGACGAGATTCAAGGCTCGAGACAAAGACGAAGATGACAACGAACAGAATCATTGTTCAGGACCGATGGTGTTAGGGCCCGTGTTTGGCAGTAACACATTGACCTTCGCTCCTGTCATTTAAACAAACTGTAGTCTGCAGGATATCCTACAAAAGTCCCTCAAAAGATGTCGCCTTGAACTGTCTCGATTTGACTGATTTCTTGTGCCATGGCTTTGTGAGCTTCACCCTCCAGAGGGTGCGTCAGGCGTTAAGAATAGCAACACCTACACAGACCGGCAAGAATTTTTTTCTCTCCCCCTTCTGCACATTCCGCACAAACATGCAGGGGTCGCCAGGCAGAATTTAATTCAAAGGATCACTGTGAGGCCAGGAGTGGATCGTCGATACTGAAGGACGACATCACCTGTGCTGCGCGAAGGCGCCATCGATTCACGATCCAGCGGGAGGCGTTTGATTTGCCCCCATCCAGCCCTCCTAATCTGCAGGTGCTGGTTCATTACAGACGACTCTGCCATGGGACAAAACAGCAGAAGAGTCAGGCAGAGTCATTTACGCCAAGAAAGATGCTACGGGGTGTCTGACCTTCATTTCAGCGCAAATGGGACTGACGGTTTCTTCTGTGAGCCTGATCTCATGAATCAGAGGAGGTCTATTATAGCGGATCGAAAGAACCAATCCTGACTTGTCCCATCAACTGTGGGTGCAAAGACGGATAGGTGAATTAGCGCAGGGCTCAGAAGAGAATACCTTATAAGATGGGGGGCTTTCGGTCAAAACAGGCAGGATTTGTGACAGATGAAATCTTTCAAAGAAAGTCAGTGGCAGTTTCTTGGTATATTTTTGGTTTTTGTTACTAATTATATTGTATCTTAGAGTATGAGCTGTACACAGATTCAACTGACTTTAGCTGTTCAGCTGAAACTGGATGGTGACAAGACAAGTGTGAGACTCAGTCTAAGGCAATATGACCAGGCCACTGAAATGTCAGTATCCACATTTACTCGCCTCCAGTGAATGAAAACAGGGACTCCGGTGATGTAGGAGACAAGCAATGTGCCCTGAAACATGAACATAAAGCACAATCGTCCCCACTTGTGAAGACGTGCTTCTCAGAATGAGCATTACATCATCACTGGTCAAAACACAGATGCGCTTTGTCAACACAAATACCGATTCTGACCGTCACCTTTGAGGGTAGAGAAAGACTTTGGTTAAAGAAAAGAATGTACACCATTGCAAGGGAAATCCTAGCAGAGGAGGAATCTCCTGATTGATGAATATATTGCTATATATCCGTTTATCCATTTTCGAACCATCTATCCTGGTCACTGGCATGCCCATCGTAGGTGGCACAGGGCACAAGGCTGGGGTCACACTGAATGGGATGCCAGTCCATTGCACACATATTAGAGATACCAGTTAATGTGTGTACCTGAAGGATACGACACAGGCAGATATTACCATATTTACTATGTATGATTAAGTATTTTTGCCCCCACAGTGTTTTTCTATTCCAGCAGAATTCCTCCCCATTATTAGCTCAGTGAATGTTACTTATTGTCACCTTTTCTTTTCTGATAATGTATCTGGCAACCATCCCTAGATAAAGGGAAACAGAGACAGGCGAGGTGGTTTTCCAAGGTCAGTGAAAGTATTATTCTGTGCTTTAAACAAATTAATCTGTTACCTCCCGGGGTCTGGCAGAATCTATCAGGGAGTCGATGCGATAAGCAGTTCCTGGCCACTGGGAGCCCTGAGCCACGCAGCTCTGTTAACACGGCCCCCGACAAACATGCAACAGCTATATGCAGTGCCTCATCTCAAGGTGAGAGACACTCCATGTGAACAGCAGCCAGTGGAAGAAATGTCCTGCCTTGTGTGTGACGATCCAGGTCGTTGTGTCACTTCCTGTCCCGGAGCGTTGTGTCACTTCCTGTCCCAGAGCACTGTGCCACTTCCTGTCCCAGAGTGCTGGGTACTCTTCTGGTCACTCCAGGTGAACAGGGAACCTTAAAATGCCTGTGGCCTGTGGCCGCAGGTGACCTGTGGCCGCAGGTGACCTGTGATTAACCGACTTCTCGACCAAGGTGTCCCAAACCTCAGGTCCTCTGTTTCCTGGGACAGGCTCCAGGCTCACCCTGTCCAGCTATGTGAAAAATGTACATTAGGATGTAAAATACATATATCCTCCCACAGCAGATATTATATAACATGTTCTATAATATTCCTACACCCAGCATTAAGACATTCATAAGTGTGTACATCTCCAGTGAACAGAAGGGTGAGAAATGTCACTGGAGTCACAGAGGAGACGCCATGACTCGTGTGTCCCACAGAGACACCCGAAACAGGACTGCATCTTGAGAGACACATCCCTCTTACCGACATAAATGAACCGATCCGAAAACACTGTGTTTTTAAAGAAAACACATGCAATGTGCGTTTCCCTGTCTGTGCCCCACCTCCCGTCCTCTCGACACCTGGCCTTCCCCCCCTTGTCAGGGATAAGGAGGCTTTGGGAGGAGCTCGCTAACAGCTCTGCGTAAGCAGCATGATGTAGGTGGCCCACTGCCACAGCTACATGCATCCCAGGCCTCCGACCTGCGGCCCCTGCAGTGGGCTTGGAGTCAGTGTCAAACAGCTTCAAACACAGCGGAAGCAGGGGTTCTTCTTTCCCTGCAGTTAACTGTAGCCAAATGTACCGAGCTCCACATCCCAGCCCCAAATGCAGATGCGGTCTGCTAGTTTATTTCAAATAGGCTCACATTAATCATAAATTAATGCGAAGGAGAATGAGGAACAGAGAAGAAATGCAAACATGCTGTACGTCACTTTTCTCAAGGGTCATTGTTACGCACTTTTAGCCCAGTGAATGACAATTATAAAAAAAAAAATGTCGATTTCGTCTCGGTTGGATGATCATCGTTTTCAGTTCCGCTCGCGAGCACAAGCCGGGGAGGTAGCTGTGTCTGCCCCCCCCCCCCCAAACCTCACCACACCTTGCAAAACAAAATTGAAAACAGTGCTTGTTTTGCCGCTCCACGAGGCCCGTTTTTAATTATCACTGCATTAGTAACGAGGCGGCGAGGCGCAGGGAAGAGCCGCAGCACAGGTGCCACCTTCCGTCCAGCTGCCTTTGTTTACCCAATTAGCCGAAGGGATCGATAAATTAAAAACTGGCAGTTAAACACCGGCAACTTCGACGTGCCCGGCTGAGTCCGGCTGTCGCCGCCGCCTCGTGCCGAGACTCCCCGTCGCGCATTCGAGCTGTGCGGAATACCCCAGAGGAAAAGGGCGGGCCCCTTCGGCGCCAGGAGCAGCTCAAATTGGCGAAAACATCTCCCTCTGAGGCACAGGTTCCCGCCAAACGCAGCCTGTAACTATTTATCCTCAGCATTTCGAAATGAAAGCTGTCTAAACACTTCATAATACACCGATTACCTGGAAAAAATACAAGCACCAAGTAATATGAATAAATAAACAATGATATTCGCAATAGAAATAGGTAAGAGCAAACAGATATTATAGCTGGGCTGCAGAAAGCTGCTGTTTGAAGAGCATGTCAAGTTCTGCTCCTCAGTTGTCCATGCAGGTGTGATATCAGCCAGTTCCTGAGTAAATGTGATGCGTGTAAAATGCGCGGCCTGACAGCGCTTGTCCATACCGCCACTTCCCTTTGTCTTCTTCTAGCGACTTACATACTGTAAAAATCATTTTCTGCACCATCAAAGCTAAACATCCACCTTCTTCACTGCTGCGAAACACTTTTAATTCATTTTCTTCATTTTCCCCCAAGGGAATGTTTTTCAGTGATTTGTACAATATTTTTAAAGAAGAGATTCAAATTAAGTACATCCTTGGTGATATTTCAGTGACATTTAGGTCACATCTTTACCTAATATTCTCCTAGTCCCACCCCTACTTCATTAATACCCACTCGAAGCAATTATACCATCCTGCATATAAGCTGCATATACCTATGGGGGGGGGGCAGTCCCCAGAGGGAGAGTCATGTGACTGCGGTTTTCCGTACTGATTAATTCCACTTGTCTGTTGTCCCTTGTGAGGTGTATAAATTGGTGCATTATATATATATATACATACACACACACATATATATTTATTTATTTCATTTTTTGGGGGGGGGGGCTAAAAACCTGGCACGAGTAACAGACAGAAAGTCCATCACACCAGGCTCCGCCCTTTTCCCACCGCCTGCCTTCTAGCCCCCGCTGAAGCAGCGGTTTTCGCTTTGTGTTTGCTTGTAGTATGCAGTCAGTCGCATCTGAGTCCGACCCGGTTTCCCCTGAAAAGGGCACTGTTTCCCCAAATAGAGAACCCACTTCCTGCCCAGCCCATGTCACATGGTTCTGTCCAAACCCCCCCACCTCACCCCACCTACCTTGAGATAAACCATCAGCTTTAAATAGAAGCAAACCATGTGCCGGATCACCACCACAGCCTTCCAAGTTCAAAAATACGACACAAAATTTACAAAACAGCAAACAGTACATTGATTCAACCCATGATAATGTTGCCCGCAGTTCATGTTATTAATCTGCCACATAATCCACGCAGGCCTGGCTCATTTCAGACGTAACTTCATGCATATGCTATCACTGATGCACCTTGAATGCACAGCTATAGTATTATTGACAAGCAGACAGTGAGCCGCCACGCGAGGCGGCCCTCCGCGGCTTTTGGCAGCCTCCTTTCGTCTGCTGTAGCTAAACGACTCAACGCGGTGTACAACATTGACTCAGGCTGACAGCGGCGGCCGTCCAAGTTCTCCCTTTATGTCCGCAAGCAAACAAGGACGTTAGTGGAGCTTGTTCGGTCTAATCAGCGACAGCTCCTGGGCCGGGACAGAGGTCACCGCAGATTGCGGGATTCCGGGCCGGCGGGTTAGCAGAATGGGCCCTCGCCAGGCCGGGCCGTGTCCTTCTGCCTCCTCGGGTCTCAGATCCGATAGTCTAATCAAAGTTTCCTTCCCTCCAACTCCACCGCCTGAATAACAAGGCCAAAGGTTGACCTCATTAGTTTAATTAGGTGTTAACGGACTCAGGTGGAATGAGAACCAGACGACGGGCACCCCTTCAAGATTAAAGGCCCAATGGAACGGCAGTGGCCCAGCTCCCACAACGCCGGGCAGGTTCACCTCCTGACCGCCCTTGGGTCAGCGATGGAACCCCCACTTCCACCACTCTGCACAGGAGCGGAATGATACCGTAATATGAAGATTGTTCATTCTTTTCATGTATTTAAAAATGGCGACATCTGGTTATCTTAGGCCAGAACAGCATCATGTGTTTCAGCCAAGTCTTGCATTGATGTGTTTATTTGTTTCGTTATGCGCTTGCCTTTTGGTTTGTTTGCTTTCCTGTTTGTTTTCTTGCTTGGTGGTTCATTTGTTTGCCCCCCCCTCCCCCCGCCCCCGGAACCCTGCTCAGGATAAGCGGTTTGATGATGGATGGATTTATTTACCCCCCTACCCCCCACCTTCACTACTTAAACAAAATGGATTGCAGACTTGGCTACAGAATTATCTGGCGCAGAAGAAGCTCATCTTTATTACCCATTACACCCCACGATGCTGTAACAGGAACCATAACGAACACAGAAACAGCGGCTAGTAAATAAAGACATTCATACCGCTAATGCTGCTATGGCCACCGCCGCCCCCGGTCCTGGGTCCAGGGCCTGGAGCCAGCTCCATATCCTCTCCCTCACTGGCTCTGCAGCTCTGGGGGCTGCTGATTGATTTCCCCCTTGGCCTCCCCTGTCCGTGCCCCCAGGACATTGCTTCAGTGCCTGTTTAGTGCAACATCAGGATTCTTTTGTAAAGGACTCGCCAGTTTTAGGAGCTGAAGGGCTCGATCCATTTTTGAGGAAGGCGCTTGGGTTCAGTACAAATATACAAGAAAAATCCATATATAAATGCACTCTTCACCTCTAGGAGTCCTCAAGGATGCAGCGGCTGGTTAAAAAAACAGCAAAGTGCCCCACCCACGCACATTCTTCGGATGTATTCCTCAGTTTGTAGACACATTAGACGGGCATGCGGCTAATGCTAAATGTTCCAGCACTGCTCTCATACATATGCAACAGGGCATTGAAGTGGATGGAATTAGTGTTGCAGAATGACGCTATTAGTGTATTACAGTACAGTTTCATTATAGTTATTATACGGGCCTGTTCACTGTGTACATAGAGAGAGGGAGAAACACAGGAAGTGAGCTAGCATTTGATTTATGTATCACGCTCGCTTCTTTATTGCTCAGTGTTGGTAAGTTGCAATTTTGTTTTTTGGCTCAGAGGATCTGAACTCGATCAGATTCATTTCCATCATGAGCTGCCCCACATTCAGCAATTTGGTATCGAGCCTCCAACGTGACGAGTGTGCTTCAGCCCAGTGCTGGTTTGCTGGCACCACGGCACAGGGTCCGACCAGAGCCTCACGCTAAACGCTCACCACTCTCGGGCTGACAGGACATAGACTCAAGCCATTATCTTTCAAAAAGCAAATGATTCTGCTCCCATCTCCCACTCTGCCTCGCTTCACTAAGTCTCGTTCCTTGCAATTGTTTTGAGGTGTTTTTTTTTTCTTTTTCCTTTTTTTTTGACTTATTTAGTCGCATGCTGTTTCCATGGCATCCGGTGGCAGCGGTTGCCACAAGAAACCATGCATGTTGATCAGCCTACTGCTATGAGAGACCTGGATACAAGGGAAATTTAACAAAAGCAGAAAGAGCTCTCATTATCGTTTGCACTGCACTCTTCTTGACATGAAGTGGGCTGCATAAGATGAGGAAATCCATATGATTAGCGTTACCGTATACGACACTAATACCAGCATCGTGTACAAGGAGGAGATAGGCAGAAGGGTTTTGCCTAGTAAATGCATTTGAGGCCATTTGGATACCCAAAATGAAGGAGCTGGGGAATTAACCTTTTTGGGAATAAACACATAATGTCGTCTCTAGAGAAGCAAAGGAAAATATGCCAGGCTAGTTTAGCTAATTGCTTGGAAGCAGGGGATGAAAACTTACAGAAATCTCAGCGCCTTACTTAGGGCTGGCAGACACAGGACGTTCAAGAGAGATAGATGTATATTAAGAATGCAGCATAAGGCTGTAGACTATCCGACTTGGGCGGGAGCACTGGAACTTGAGGGAGGAACAGAGGTCATGATATAATCAGACACATACCTCAACAGCCATAAAAAAAGGCGTGGCTTGAAAATATATACTTTATATAAAGGGTTAGGAACCCCTAGGTTAAGGTAGGTTAAAATTCAACAGAAATCACTGCTGTTGCATCATTGGACCAAAAACATGAGCTCCATAAAGTATATAACTATAATCTAACATACTCTTCCTTAAGAGAGTGTAAAAAATTAATCAGATAATAGCAACCTCTCCCACTAGCATGATAAATGGTGAGCCTGTGGGTTATAAAGTGCCTTACATCTTCTTACATAATGTTCAAACTGTTTTTCAAAGTTGTCCCTATGTTAGCCATGCAGCCTTTAGATGTTCCCCTGCTAGAAATAATTTATCTCACCAGGGACGAGCGACGCCCTGTGGGGAAGCCTTCCCAGTCGTCCATCCCTCATAAATCAAAACTCATAAAATAGTTAGATGCAGTATTGAGACTCAATCGTGACAAAAATTAATTCCTGCTCAGACCGTCTACAGCTGCCCGGTGTTGTGTGGATTAGCATGCAGCTACCGTCAAGTAACCTAGCATTTGTTGTGTATTATTATAATTACGATGGGTGCTTATTCATTAGCCAGCTGATAAAAAAGACAGTATTTATATGTCAGTAGATTTGAATAGTAAATCATCCATTTATTTATGGTAAATGTAATGGCCTCCCAACCTTCACCCATTATTGTCACTTTTGTTAAATGGCCATAATGCAGAAACCAATTAACAGTCGTCCATTACTGAATTTTCATCTTCCTGCAGACATGGCGAGGTCATCCCTTGATATTTCACACTAAAAAAGTTCTTACCCGAAAAACTTCAACACTACATGAAACGCAGGCAAAGAAGTAACAAGGCACTCTCTGAACATCACCGCAGCCCTGACTGCTCTTTAACAGAAGCTTCATTTATCTCGCCGCATTCTCGTACGTCAGCTGAGGGGGGTGGGGAGGGGAGTCAAGTTCTAGATGAAAGCTTTAGACCTGAAGGAAAAGTCGTCGGCAAAGACGAGCGGAGCAGGATTCACCGCCTCCGTAAGGACAGACTCCAGAGAAAATAACTAATTAAGGCTACGTGGGTTTAGCACGTTTGCTCTGCTCTCCAAGACGACAAAGTGTTGATTGCTCCGTAAACATATTCATTAGATCAACTTCCTGAATTGCAAATTCACCCTATACTTTCACTGAGATAAGAACGTGGGCCCAGGCCTTCACATTTTAGCTAGTGCGCTTTAGCTAGCACGCTTTAGAGAGCTATCACATTTTAGCTAGCACGCTTTAGCTAGTCAGCACATTTTAGCTAGCACGCTTTAGCTAGTCAGCACATTTTAGTTAGCATGCTTTAGCTAGTCAGCCCATTTTAGCTGGTACATTTTAGCTAGTCAGTACATTTTAGCTGGTACACTTTAGCTAGTCAGCACATTTTAGCTAGCATGACTTAGAGAGCTATCATATTTTAGCTAGCGCGCTCTAGCTAGCCAGCACATTTTAGTTAGCATGCTTTAGCTAGTCAGCCCATTTTAGTTGGTACATTTTAGCTAGTCAGTACATTTTAGCTGGTACACTTTAGCTAGTCAGCACATTTTAGCTGGTACACTTTAGCTAGTCAGTACATTTTAGCTAGCATGATTTAGAGAGCCATTACATTTTAGCTGGTACACTTTAGCTAGTCAGCATATTTTAGTTAGCATGCTTTAGCTAGTCAGCACATTTTAGTTAGCATGCTTTAGCTAGTCAGCACATTTTAGCTGGTACACTTTAGCTAGTCAGTACATTTTAGCTGGTACATTTTAGCTAGTCAGTACATTTTAGCTAGCATGATTTAGAGAGCCATTACAATTTAGCTAGTACGCTTTAGCTATTCAACACATTTTAGCTAGCACACTTTAGCTGGTACGCTTTAGCTAGTCAGCACATTTTAGCTAGCACACTTTAGCTAGTCAGTACACTTTAGTTAGCATGTTTTAGAGAGCTATCACATTTTAGCTAGCACGCTTTAGCTAGTGAGCTCATTTTAGCTAGAACGCTTTAGCTAGTGAGCTCATTTAAGTTAGCACGTTTTAGCTAGTCAGCCCATTTTAGCTGGTACACTTTAGCTAGTCAGCACATTTCACCTAGCATGATTTAGCTATTCAGCACATATTAGCTAGCACGCGTTAGAGGGCTATCACATTTTACCTAGCACACTTTAGCTAGTCAGCACATTTTAGCTAGCATGCTTTAGCTAGTCAGTACATTTTAGTTAGCATGTTTTAGCTAGTCAACACATTTTAGTTAGCATGCTTTAGCTAGTCAGCACATTTTAGCTAACACTTTAGCTAGTCAGCACATTTTAGCTAGCACGCTTTAGCTAGTCAACACATTTTAGTTAGCACGCTTTAGCTAGTCAACACATTTTAGTTAGCACGCTTTAGCTAGTCAGCACATTTTAGCTAACACGCTTTAGCTAGTCAGCACATCTTAGCTAGCACGCTTTAGCTAGTCAGCACATTTTAGCTAGCACGCTTTAGCTAGTCAACACATTTTAGTTATCACGCTTTAACTAGTCAGCACATTTTAGCCAACGCGCTTTAGAAAGCTATCATTTTAGCCGGCAGGCTACTAGGGTACAGCAGTGTCAGAAATGCAACCATTTTCACTTAAGTGGCGTTTCCTTTCAGAAGATTCTCATGAACACAGAGATAAAGCCCACTTACCGTGCGCACAGCACCTGCATTTGCCAGCACCCAGTTTTGTGTCCTCAGCATAAAAGGGACGAGTACTGATGATTTAGCCAAGCGCTTATTACACAGGCCTCATTTTATCATCAGAATGGGTAGCTATTTTTGGTTCATTAAGTAATATCACCCTCAGAAGTGGGAAGCATAAGGAATACAATATTAAAATATCGCTGAAACATAATTTTAACAAGGGGTGTATTTTATCGTTACAACGTGTAAGCTTGTAATGACCAATGTCTGTAATTTCACTTAAAATGTTTTCAATGAATATTAAATATTATTAATATTCAAGTCTGTCTACTTAGTCTCTTATCGAACACATTCATGGAGCTGGAAGTAAGAATTTCAGTCTCCCAGTTCATAATGGAATGAGACAAACTATACGTGAGTAGCAATGGCTATTATTTGGGTTTAGTTTAGTTTTTGTGGTTGAATGTATTCAATCACCTGGCACTTTCTTTGCCTTCTGCAGAATAGTTTCAACTGTTGTGAATTCTTGTGAAGACTTTTTTAATGGAAATTTCAAAGGGGACGGTACAGTTTGTTCCAGGATCATAACGCATTGCTTGCACAAAAATAAAGCTGTAAAAAAGGGTGAAACTGAAAGCTTAAAACAGTCGCAGAGGAAACAAATATATATGAAAGAGACGTTTAGGATTGCTGTCACTTTTCTCTTGGACCAAACTCGGGGAGCCAAATGACAGGGAGTCGCACTGGCTGTGCATGTCTACCACCCGCCTCCCCGATACTCGCGGGCCACTCAGCTGTACCTGGAGCACTCACAAGCGTCTGTCACTGGCGAGGGCAGAGCTGGACGCTGCACCCTCGCGGAGAGCGATTAAACAGCCTGCTGGCTCTCCAAGCGAGGCCCGGCCGGCGTGACACTTGTCTGGCGGAGTTCTCCAAGGCCCGGGGGAGCGGACGGGCCCACGCCAATGTACACAGCGCTGGATCGGCGTCACGCTTGTCTGGATGTCCTAATTGATCCTGTGGTGCCCGTTTGTTGCTGCCAAGGAGATGGCAACACTGAGGAGGAAGGGACTGTCCAAAGCCACAGGTTTCCTGTTAGCCAATGAAAGCATGCGACGGCTCTCCGAGACTGCAGCATATTCCCAGCTCTTAAAAGAAAAAAACATGAAATGGAAGTATGTTTCACAGAACGGGAAATTACATTTGGGAACGTTAACTCTGCAGGGGACAGGGCTGTGAACTGTATTCTTAGAGTGGAAATGACTGTATTTCAATCTGTCCTTATTCTCCGACCACAGAATCCTCCCTGTCACTAGGGGCAGTGGCGAGCGTGGCTTTTCAGATAAAAGCGAAGCTGCCTTGGTTTTCTTTTCACACACCCAGGACACATAGTCTTGATTGGCCCAGATGTTCCACATGGGGCATCTGGCCCAATCAGGGGAAACTCGTGCCAAGAAGAAAAAAGAAAAACATAAAAGCTATATGAGCTATTGTTTTTACCAGTGCAAGCGTCTACTCCTCTCTAAGGGATCAAGTGCTTAATAATGGTACAGCCCATGTTGGCAACACCTCAGGAACACCTGTGGAATTTGTGTTTTGAGCCGCTCATCGGTGATTAAATACAGACCTTTGAAGAAAGCCCTCAGGCATGGCTGCCAAAATTAAATGCATGTACTGCACAGAGAGAATTCCCATTTCAAGTTCAAAATCCACAGAGAGGCACTGCGAGCCTGGCAAGTTTGTTTTCTTCTTCCAAAACATTAGGAATGATCCTTTTCATCACAGATCATAACATATGTACGAGTTTCTTTGGTGAAATTTAGAAAACAAGTATTGTCCCTGCCTTGCTGTTCATCTTATTGTACGTCTGCAGGTCTAGATTCTTGTAGCTATATGGTCCTTTTACTGTGAGCAATCTAACAGTTAACTGTGTATACCCCCGAAGTGCAGGATCTCGGTTGTTACTGGTGCCTTCTTTATCCGTCTCCTGCCTAGTGGCGCATGTGTCAGAATCCTTTGACACCTCCTCAGGTTAACAGCAACACCTTCATAACCTGTGTTAAGCACACTGGCCCTAATCTGTCAAACCCCCCACCTCCGCAAAGTCCCCCAAATCTAGCACTTGCTCTTCAGATGCAAATCGCTTTCTACTGTCTTTCAACATTTTTCACGAACCGCTCAACCTATCGTTTCTCGGTTGCCATGGGAACTAATTATTATTTTTATCACTTTGTTGAACTTGGCAACAATTAACAGGCAGACTCTCAGTATTTATTTTTTTTTGCTCGCAGACAAAAATATCTTAAATCCATACTGAATGAATAATTTTGCGATTTTTCCTGTTCCGAGTTGTGCACCGCAGCACACAAACACATACTGAGCCCCCTGTCACGCCCCCCTCCCTTTACCATTACTCAGTCACTACTAAGATAAGTCACTGTTCCTTCATTAAAACCTCTTTATCATTCTTTTGTGTGTTAGTGAGGACCAAACTGTGTTAGTTTCGTTAAAAATTCCCAACGTTATATCTGAAGACCTGGTCTGAATTCTCTGTGTATTCAGACAATGTTGACCAAAGCCCATATTTCAAGACTACCACACAATACTTTGCCTTATTTGGGCTTCTGGGTGATGCTGATTGCTGCTGGTACCTAACGTATTGATAAACATCACCAGCAGTTGTCTCTATTTTCAGAGAGATGTTCCTAGAGTAGATTTTAATACTTAACACCTTATTCCAGTAAAGGATATTAAGAGACTGTGTTATTCTGTTGAATTATAAAATATACGATTCTGATTGCCACTTAAATGTAAGTGCACTGTGGCAACAGACAGAACAGACATGCTCCCCAGCCTTCTGTTTGTTCAGTTTTGTTTGCCTGTTTCCTTTGTTGTTACCTGCTAGTCTGTTCAAACTGTTTTGTGTACCATCACAGAAAGTGCCGAATAATAGGCAAGGAGCGTATAGTCTGGAATAGTGTAATATCAGATCAAAACGTCCCTTGATCACGTCGCACAACAGAAGAGCCACCATCTGTCTGCACAAACACTAGCTGGTAGCAGCCTCAGACTGTCGCTCGACAGCGAGCCGAAGATGGTTGCCTCGTGTTTCTGTTAAAAAACGGAATTAAGTCAGCCGTGGGGTCTCCGTGTTTACACGCGGAGACTCAGTTATACCCAGTAAATCCAACAGCAAGCAGTACGTATTTCGAAGAACAATAGTGGAGTTTAGGGAAGTGTATGAGGGGCTGCTGTTTGGTGCGGAGGCCGAGCAGGGCCTGTTTGGTTAGCCGTGGCGGCGGGGCAGATTTGACACACACTTCCGTAGTAAAACACAGTCTGTGTTTTGATTGCTAGATGTGTCGGCCCAGCCGGAGGAATCTCATCAATCCCAGCCGTCCTGCGCCCAAGCCGACGTAAGCGCGTCTCCCACCAGCACGGGGCATCCAAGATTACGGTAACACAACATTTAACCTCTAGCCATGTATGAATGACCCATCCAGGTTAGACCGCAAACGGTCGCGGGGGCTGTCGACTCGGGAGGCGTAAATACAGCAACACGGGGAAAAAAAGATAAACGTCGACAGCCAAATGAAAGCAGAATCTGCATGTGTATCTGGGTGCGGCGCTTAAAGGCGCGTTTTAGCTGGAGGTCATGAGTGTTAGAGCATCTGCAACTCAGAGAAGGATCATAAAAACACACAATTTATACCCATCATCTCTTTTCACTGTTTCTCCTGCTCCACTTATCCCCATTTTCATTACAGCCCTCTCTGAGTACACTGAAAACAACACGGACTTATTAGCTGCAATCGCATCTGCCCTACTCAGATGACAGTGGGGCCCATCTGAATGGATTTCAGCCCAAACAATCAGTGTGATTTTAAAGGGGGAAAAACAGCCTGTTTTATTGCTTGGATTGCATTATTATGTCCATTATGTGTATTTAAATTGAATTTAATTTACTGCATTAAAATATAATTAATTTTTTTCTCAGCTCAGCTAGTTCGACAGTATGCTGTGCGAGGGACTCAAAAGAAGAGCAGGCAGCCTGTTTTGGGTAACTCAGGGTTATTCTTTAGGCCTAAAAATAAATAAGCATGATGTAATATAAGTAGGATAGTGTCTCCGTAGCAGTAAAACAGTGCTTTGCCGTCCCACTGTTCAAAATTTAGAGAACAGTAAGAACTGTAATAGTAAGTAATAGCTGTGATTATGATTATTAATGTGTGATTGCGTGTGCCCAGAGATGGACTGGCATCTCACGCAGGTTTTTCCCTGCCCTGTACCCTGGGACAGGCGCCCGCATCGCTGCGGTTTGGCCCTGGATGAATGGTGCCGGAACAGAAATCGCGGGATGGATGGATGGATTATTACGTCTTTGAAAAGCTGGTTTCATAACACATATGGGAAGGTTTCCTGAGAACGTCGGCGCTATCGAGGAGCTGTGCCAGTGCACAATAAAATGACAAACATTAATTTAGACCAGCAATTAACAGCACATCATGCCATTATAACACATTAAATGTGAGTTAAAATGCTTGAAAAAATGGGAAAAACATATCTGATATGGAACTAAAACAAACAAAAATTAATAAAAAAGGCCATAATCTTTTATTTTGGTATTGACTGACTGATTCATTATATAAATAAAGTAATAATGCACCTTCTTTAGCTGCATGTTGGGGTGCAGAATGATTAAATCATGTTCTTCTAGAATATCTGTATTAATCTCTATGTTGTATGGAGATCTTTTAATACTCTACTAAACAAAAAAAAACAAAAAAAATATTGTGTTGTTGCTTTCCTGTAACATTTGCGTGTAACGAATAGCACAAAATAATCAATAGCCCCAAATTACATACAAGACGTCCTGCCTGTAGGGGGCGATGGAAAGACGCAGCGTTTGTTTTCGCTACTTGTTTTCCATCTTGGCCATGGCTGGCACACCAGGCTCTTAGGACAGGAGTTGGGGGGCCCCGTGAAACATTGCTGGAAAGACCCAATCGGTTCTGACCCTGTGCATGGAGCTGCCAAGCCCACATTTTTAGAGCAAGCTCCAGCAAAGGGGCATCTCTTCACTGCCCACCCTAAGCCTGGAGGAGATCCTGGCACAAGGCCGCATTTCAGACAATTAAACCAAAATTGGCCCTGAGTCATCTCTAGTTTCGGCAGTAGGAGCATGACTGCAGGCCAACGCGGACGATGATGGCCTCACCGCGGCCATTCAGCACAGCGGAAAATCGGTCCCAGCAGCCACAGTGCTGGAACCCCCGCATCACAGCAGCACACTAATGAGACAGCCGGATAAGTCGCTCATGGTGTCTGTGTGTGCCCTGTGATGAGCAGGCATCCCGTCCAGGGTGTACCCCTGCCTTGTGCCCATTGCTTCTTGGCATAATCTCCAGGCTGTCCATGACCTTGTGCTAGATGGATGGACTAACCTAAGTAAGCAGAAGATAGGGTGTAAAAGAATCACTATATACTAAAACAGATAAAGAATAGGCAGAAGACTTTCCACATCAGATCCAGGTAGATACGGAATCAAAGACTTGTGCCCCAGTAAGATGATGTGTTTCCACATGAAAGCCACGGCATGCAGACACTTTGCTGGATATCCCACACGTCCCACATGGCGGCACGTTTGCATCTTTAGCATCGGCGCGAACACGGGTCCTGCGTTTTTACCTTCCTTGCCTCTTTGGTGGGTGACTCAGTGCGGCTTTGCTCAAAGCAGCCACTCCGGCTGTGTCTGTAAAATTCATCCTGTGCCCTTTTTAGTCACTGTCTCAGAAAGCAGCTGTCGGTGACAAGTACAAATGTAGAGGTTGGGTGGACGGTGTGATGGTTATAAATCTGTCCGGCTTCCCTACACAAGTGCCAGATCAATTGGTATTGTCTTCCATTTACAGTTTTCACCACTTAGTCGCTTATATCTCTTTTGTCGAGGATTTTTAAGGTTATTGTGATAGCGAAGAGTGAGTTATGGGTAAAGTGAAATGACGATGGGGCATTAATGATGACGGGGCATCGATGGGCCCAGCTGGAGGAATATGGTGTCTGAAAAACCTTAGACCAGACATCCAGGTTCTGTTATAAACTTGAATTGCAGGCCAGTTGACGTCTGTACCTTCAGCGAGAACCACATGGGCCCTCGTTTAGATGACAGCCCTGTAACAACACATTAATAAATCTGATCTTCTGGCAGAAAAGCCAGTGGGAAAGATCCTTAGTGACACGTATCCGCTAGAGACCACCTTTAGAAACAGTATACACAGGTGACTTGGTTCCACAGCTGACCAGGTCAGTTATGTGGAACGCTTTCGAAACCTCTGCGATTCAGGGCACTCGGAGCGAAAGCGATTACAGCTGCTGAGTCACGGTAATTCTGAGGAAGTAATCCTGATGTTTCTCTTGTGTGTCACCAGGAGGCTGATGGAAAAAACAGCAGAACTGGACTAGCTCCCAAAGAGCCATGGAGGGCTCTGAGGGACACAACTCTGTCTTAATGCAGCATTTAAGCCAGAATCCATCCATTTTCTGCAATCGCTTGACCTATTCAGGGTCGTAGGGGGTCTGGAGCCTATGGGCACAAGGCAAGGAACAACCCAGGATGGGACACCAACCCATAGTGGGGCACACTCACACCTACAGGCAGTTAGGTAACCCCAATTAACCTTGGCATGTTTTTGGACTCTAGTGGAGAAACCCTGGAGGAACCTCCATGATGACGAGGGAAGAACATGCAAACACACATGGAGTCATGGTGGAGACTCGCCTGGTCCCAGAGGTGTGAGGCAACAGCACTAACCACTGCACCACCGTGCCCCGCCACCCCCCCCCCCCCCCCCCCCCCCCCCCCCCCAACAGAACACAAATAATGTCCCTGCGCTACGCCC
>JAAGVU020000035.1:21444476-21469796 GCA_011763525.2 Mormyrus iriodes | reverse complement strand
GAGGGAAGAAAAGGCAAACACAAAGGGCGGCATGGTGAGGACCCCCCGGGTCCCGAGGGGGGGAGGCAAAAGCACAAACCACTCCACCCCCGTGCCCCCCCCCCCCCCCCCCGACCTAGAATCCTTTGTTAAAAAATACTGAGACATATCCTGTGCGGGACTTTCACGTCACTTCAGGCATCATAAGTGTCCACTGGGTAGCTGAGGGGTCGGCCGCGAAAGCAGGCACCGCACGTCGCCCCCAGGGGCTGCTGAAGAGTCACATCTTCAGTGCCCTCTCTGATGAGCCCAGCTCATAAGAGGGCTGCTCTGCCTCCATGCTGGCGAGATGAAAGGCAGTCTGAGAATGGCTGCAGACAGCTGCACGCGTCCCGCTCGGCTGCGGACACACAAATGGAGGGCAAGAACAGAGGCACGACATAGGTGCCTTTTTTCATTTTTTCCCGTACTTATTAAGTGTTTCTAGCTATTGGAAACGTGAAATGCTAAAATGGCCGGCACTGAGGACTCGGAGTGCTGCCCCAGGCCGCTCGGAAAGCGGGTTTCACATGCCAGCTGAGTACTAATGGACTCGCCGGCTCACTTTCCTGTTTTTAATTTGGGTTCAGCCTGGAAACTTCCACACTGTGCCGGTTCTTGTCTTGAGAAGGTGCCAGAAAACGCATCGATTTCGTTCCATTCATTATTTTTCTTAAAATTCTTCTCTCATTCGTTCAAAGAAAGCACAGCTGTGGGTTTTTGTGCCATTGTAGCTGGACTTCTCCCCTCAAGACATGTAGTTATATTTCCGATACTGATGCCGGAACACCACTTAAGGGCTTCAGCCCCCCCTCCCCCCCAATCACAGTGTGAAGTGGAGCGTGACGGGCAAAGCAGGAACGTACAGGTGTTCGTTAGGAATGGAACGACAGGTATGTGCAAGTTTAATTAAAGAAAATAATCACCCTACACGCTATTTCTTTTCGAGCCCGACACCCGCATGGGTGATACACAACAACATCTCCAGACACTTCCTCCCAGTAACAGCAGCCATAATTTCAAGAACAGTTTCAATGGTAAAATTGAAGTATTGAGGTCAAATCTGATGTTTAATGTCTGCCTACCCGCAATCTGTACTGCACAGGCTGCCGGCCCTTAGCAGATTTCACTCAGTCAAAAACACAAGAACCTATGATTTTGTATTCCATGGGAAGAACTAACTCAAACATGTCCCTCAAACCATTTAACTATACGATGGAGGTCAATGGCTCAGTGGGCAGAGCCTCTGTGCCTTGGGATGGAGGGCCTCCAGCCTCAGTAGAACATTCAACATGTCTGTGGGGCATTGACCGGGGGCCTTAACCCCCAGCTCCAGGGGCACCACACATTGTCTGACCCTGTGCCGTAGCCCCTCCCCCCCAAGCTATGGCGAGCAAGATGGGGCAAGCAAAGAGAAGATTTCCAATGTACCTGTACCATGGTAGACAAAGGATTTATCATTTGATATTAAATTTAATACCAACGACATTCACCTTCCTTCCAGATCCTTCCAAATATCATCAAGTCACTGTCCTGAAGGACTGTAAACCTTAATCAAACTGACTTTCCAGGAACCTACAACACATGAGCAGAATTTGAAATGTTTCAGCCACTTGGAACCACTTCATGCAAGAATAATGCCAAACAGCTGACACTGCTCCATCATCCTGCCTATAAGCTTTATATTTACCAAACTAAGTTGATAAAGTCCTCAAAGGTACTTCAGAAGAGACCCTTGTGGTTTATGAAGCTGCAGCCTTCAGCTTCAAACTCCAGCTCTCATCTTGGTTCCCAGCATTCTGTTGACCCTTTCAGGAACCTGATTCCATGGCACAGTCGCTTTTTCACCCTGTACAGAGCACCAGCCAATCACAGGGCACACACGCTATGGGCATTTTACAGTCCTCAGGTCATTGAGCTACACGTTTTTGGACCATGGGAGGAAATCAGAGCCCTGAGGGAAGACCCATATCCACACCCCCAACCCCAAAGCCTGAGGCTACAGATCTATCAACCAAACCACCTGCACAGTGCAATACTGACATGTTAAAACATACTACCACTGTTTTAAATCCAAATTTTCTTTCAAAGGCCCAACTTTCTCAGGTATGAATAATATGCCAAATGTGCGGAATTAGTAGTTCGTGTAGAGAATTCGTCGTCCACACATGAAAAGGCTCTTTAATGTCCCAAGCTTTTGTCCATCAAAAAGTCATGAGTCATAGTATCTTTATTCGCGCCAATGTGGCGGGCAAAAGATAATGGTTTGTTTTTGACTAATAAGTGAGAATAAAAAGAATTTTTAAATACGGGGGAAGCACATGTGGGTCTGTGCGCAGCATTTGATGGTATTAATCATGAAAGAGACTTCAAATTACAATGCACTCTGACAGCGGTCTCACTAAAGAAGCTGACGGCTCTAATTGTTCGCGGGATTTTGCCAATCACAATGTTTTTTGTATTTATTTTCCCGGGATTAGGGATATTTTTCCTGATTAATGCAGCAGGGGAAAACGGATGATGGCGTCTGCGATGGAGACCGAGAGAGCCAATAGCCGGCTGTTTATTTACACAGTGTCTCTGTTTTGACCATTTGTTTTCATTCCAGCAAGCAAAACTCTGCATTCCTGTCACAACGAGGAGCCGCGGCCTTGCCTTTTTAGCAACAGCCGGGCCAAGAATAGCGGGAATGATTGAGGGAAAGGTGGAGGGGGGAGAAACGGATCATTTAATGACCCAGCAACACATCGGTAATTGGTAACATATTGGAACAGTGTAGTGCAGCATGTCTATAGGAGTTGACAAACAAGCACACAGAGGCCCTATTTCAGGCCGTAGCGGGCCAGTCGTCTCTAACCCGCTTACTGCTTAGCTATATGCTACCATTAGCAGCCTCACACCAACAGGCGTTCAGCTTTACTGAACCTCGTTGTCTCTGTATCTCCACTGAGAGCATGTCCGCACGTTTCCATTCGTGTTAGAGGTGGGTGCCGGGTGAATAAAGCCCCCCTGGTAATCTTTGGCAAAATGATGTCATGATGACGCAAGCTTGCACTGAGGATGGGCGAGGGTGAGGATGCTCAAATGCACTTCCTGATTCCTTTCCTGTGGCCCTTCAAAGTCATCGCTGAGGCTGCTGGTTGCTATCCTGGGGCTAAAGACCCAGAACATAGCAGGTCAGACATTTACAGAACAGCCCTTCTGAGCTCTACGCTAATGAGCACACAATCCATCAAATCTTCAAATAATCATAATGTACAATAACACAACATAAGGCTCAATTTAAATACGTTTATGGCCTTATAAACAGCGGACATCCTCTCCCCCTTTAAAGAACATGACGACGGACTTGTTAGCTTGAATGTGAGGTACTTTATTGGCTTTGTGATACTCAAAACATAATCAGGAACCCAGGAAATACAGAGCGTATGCGTACTCCATGTACTTGTACCCCTAGCCATTAACAAAGCTCGTGCTCCAGAATGGAACCCTTACCCGTTTCAAGCAGCAGTATCAAGGCTGTATGTAAAGCAATTTTCCCAGCTTTGATGAAAACCAGAAATGGATGCCTACAATATTTCTTCTTTAAAATACAGATGCTCCTCAACTTATGATGGGGTTATGCTTCGAAGAACCCGGCGTAAATTGACGATATCGTAATCCGAGTATAATCACGATATGATAAATAAGTAACTATACGATACGTTGTTAAACAATGTATGAGATGTTTACGCTACGTTACGTTACAGTCGCTATAGAGACTGCGTAGATGCTGCCATCGCCCGGCATCAGTAGAAAGTATCGTGCAGCATATCGCTAGCCAAGGAACATACCAAAATTCAAAGTTTGGTCTGATGACTACTGAGAGTGGATCGCTGTCGCACCATCGTAAAGTTGAAATATCGTAAGTTGAACCTTCGTAAAGTGATGAGCATCTATATTAAAAACAAAGTGGGGTTGAGCACGACTGCATTGCTGCTTTCTGGGGACACTACGTACTTTAGCCGCTGAGCTACGCTTGGGCTGGGCTGCTTCTGAAGGACAGCGAAGGTAATATTTTTTTCTTTCCGTTGTGGTCACACAGGCGCTTGTGATTTGTTGCGAGGAGGCTTAAATCAGGAGTCGGCTCCCCAGGATGTTCAAATGGGCGCAAACAAAACAAAAATGTCCAGTTTCCCTGATTGTCCTGTGTTTTTACATGTGGTTTCACATCAAGACGCGACCTTTGGCTTCTGGGTAACCGCTCCGCCAGCACAGGCTAAAACGATGACATAATGGCGTCTACCTACCTGTTTGAAAAGGCCATGATTTTGTTTCTCGACTTCCAGTCACAATTTCCGGAACATCTGACACTGAGGATCCTGGCTGAAGAACGTCACATGACCAGTGAGCAGTGAAAACCCCATTGCGACCGCCCAATTTTGGGGTCATACCACCAAAGCTGGCATGACTGTTACTGGTACATCATGCTTCCATTGGCTTTGGAAACAACCAGTAAAAACACAAATCTGTATTTGTTCCTTTTACATTGCTTACAATGTAATGGCTTCAAAACACACTGAAACACATTACAATCCTGTAGTAGATATGCACTTGGATGGGGGACCATTTGTTTAACCACTAGGCAAGCTTGTCTCCCCCACCCCCTGCCCCAGCACTGCCCAGTAAGAGGAAACCAGTAAGCATATAGTGATACAGGATATCCCTTCCAACCAGTTCTGTTGGCCTTACAGCTATATTAAGATGGCCACAGTTCCTTAGGGTATAAACCAGGACTGATATCAGGGGCTGCAGTGCCGAATCCCAGGGCTCTGTCAGAGTGACGTGTGTGTGTGTGTGTGTGTGCGTGTGTGTGTGTGTGTGTGTGTGTGTGTATGTGTGTGTGTGTGTGTGTGTGTGTGTGTGTCAGCACACTGTGTAAAAGCCCATCTAGATTAGCATGATTGTCCCTCCTGGGATTAATGACGACTCCCTTATTGTATGCCTGCGTGCGACAGAGAGGCGTGACACCACGCCGGCGTACCTGTTCCAGCAGTTTCATCGACGTTATTGATGCATATGAGTGTACATTATATCTTGATTCATGCAAATAAGTACATTATGTGTGTCCTCACATAGTGTGTGACTCACACAATAACTAAATGCCGCTGTTACCCGAAGGTTTACTAATGATACATTTGTGTACGTGCAGGACCAGGGGGCCACCGTCCTAAATGACTCTGGAACATTCTTCTCCCCTTAAGTACGTACACCATGCTGTACATTGGCTTCCGCCTCACAACACCCTGGTCCAGAATAAAATGGCATCCTAATCAACGTAGATATTTCACTACCTGTTTGAGAAGGCCCCCATTTCGCTTCGTTTACCTTCTGGAAACCGCAGCGTGCAAGATCTACCGGATGTGTGAAGCTAATCAGCTGAAAGCAAACTCATCCCATCTTAAAATGTCCACAGTTTCAAAGGTGCCTTCCTTATCAGGACAGCATTACAATAAACAGTAAGCAGCTGCCTCAAATATACCAAAGAGCAAAAAGGCTGAAATAGCTAAAATGCTGCGGCAGACACACTCATTTACATTTGCACACTTTCACACACACCATTTGCTCTAGCGGGTTAAAGATTCAAAGAAATAACCCTGGCCCCTTAAATCCCTGTGAAAGGAAGCAGCGGGCAGGCCCTAGCACAGTAACAACTGTGAAAAACACATTTTTTTCCAGGAGGTTCCTGCTGGAGAGCCGTGGATTACAGCTTGAGAAGGGCACTCGGCAACCCGCTGGCTCCACGGTGTTCCTGCGCCGCCTCGAACGGCAGACAGCCTCCCATTCATGCATCTGACTTATACCTCTCCTGCCATTTTGGGGCCGTCTGCTACACATCCCCTAATCCACGGTTCTCATTTCATTTGCTGTGTTTCCCCTCTAGTCATTCTTTTCCCTTTTTCAATAAGGTTTCGGGTGACGACATGGCTCATCTCTCATCCTGATTCTCCCCGCTCTTCACTCTCTCCGTGCGTCCACTGGAAGATCACCCATCACGACCTGGGTGTGCATTGTTGCACGGTGCCACTTCCTGTTGCGGAGACAATGCCACCTAGTGGCCTTGGTGAGGCAGGGAGGGAGGCGGTGGGGACTAGCAGGGCAACTTATCCCAGGCCAGACCCCCACAGCCCCTGCTCTGTAACCTCTTTGTTCTCCCAGAGTGATGGTTTAATGTTCTCCACCGTAGGTGTCCAGGAGATAATTCAAATGTATATCCAACCCCCCCCCCCCCAAGCACAGTGACGCAGTATGACACCCTCAATTCCATTTCGTCTTGCTTAGCTGGACTACAGAGGACCGAAGAAACAGATTAACCAAGACCATGGAACTTAAAGGGGGGGTTATTCTCTCATAGGAGACACCCCGTATCACGCCTTCGTTTCATCCTTCCGTATATAAACCTATAAAGTGAATATAAACGCAGCTCGAATTCAGTCATGAAATGTTATTAAGTAGATGCATTAAGTTCCAACAAGGCAACGAGACATAAATTTCAGCACAGCACCTCGTCAGCAGTCAAACAAAGTGCCACATTCAGCTGCATTTCACAGGAAGCACCACCTGCTTCGGTGAAACGATCTGTCTGTATCTGACCCTTTTTGCAAACACATATCAACTTAAAAGCAGGTTATTTCCAAAGAGCTTCAGATGACAAACTTTCACGTGAAAGGAGGCTGTGGAAATAAAGCTTCACAAATCATCATGTCACAAAACCATTTTGCTCACGGATTTGAAATAATAAACATTGAACTATGGAACGCTGGCCTACATAAATATGCCTACTTGCCACACTAGGGATATAACATGAAATGCACAGAAACACGCATACACACATACATGTTTGAATCACATGCGTCTGTCATTCACAAATAAATCTGTAATTTTGCATCCACAAATAAACTTAAATAAATTAATTAATTAATTAATTTAAAAGAAAGTTACAAAAATAGTTGCAAAGAATCTTACTTTAAAGTGTGACTGTAATTTCTGTAATATTGATTTGCATGGATGCATTATTAACACGGGGAGAATGACAAAGCCACACAAATATGTGGCCTTTTACGGGCGCGCGAACACGACGAAAATAAAATCCACAGCTATTAAAATATTGACATAATAAACACGGGCCACCGTATTGCGCGGCCGACAGGCTATAAACATAAATACCACTGCCTTAACATTTTCCTTTTGTGGAATAAACGGTGGCGGGGTACGGGGACAGCGAGGGCGCCGCTGAGCCCCCCGCGAGCGCGCGCCTGCACCGGCCCGGTTCGGCAGATTCCGGCAAAGGCCGAGAGGCCCCGGCGGCGCCGATCTCCGTCTGCGCTTCATCGCACAGAACCGAGTTAATGCCGCACAGCCAAACATTAATATCCGAACAGTTCATTCATTTTCCGACATGCAAGTGGAGTCACAAATATTTACCAGTCCGTGACTTCAAATGATTTGCTAATTTCAGAGAAATAAAAGACTTGAAACAGATATATAAAAATTGCTTCTATGAAAACCGCCACTAAATTTTAATATCCTCTGGTGAATGAAAATGAATGTGAGCGACGTGTGACAGTAAGAGTCGTCGTATCATTTTGTTGTGATGCGCCATTTATGGGATTTCTTCTAAATGAAAGACTTGAAGAAAATAAACGAATAAAAAAATTCAGTCCAAACCTACTGGAGGCTTTGGGAAAGTTTATTCCTGATCCAGCCAAAAATACAGCCACTTTAAATTATAAACAACAAGAAAAGTTCATAAACGCAGTCATATTTTTTTTTTCAGACGCAAATGACAAACAGACAGAACTAAATTTTAAATACTCCAACTAAATGAAAAGTGGGCACCAAAGTGCTCTGTTCGAGATTTTTCTTTTTGTTTTTAATAAGTCCATTTTGAAAAGCTTGAAAATTGAGTGTATTACAGCCTAATGGTACAGAGCAAGCTGGTACTTTCACCAAAGTGGGGACACAAACAGGGGCAAGAATTATTTGATCTAAAAAAAGATAAATAAAAAAATAACCAATTCATCTCAAATATACCTTGTTCACTGTTTTGCTTCTGCAGTCATAAACACAGAGGTAACAATTCTGAAAATGTACAGAGCAGAGAAAACATTTTTTAATGGCCCTGACCAGGAGATTTTTAAAACGATACTGCAATTTAACCTTTGTATTTTACCATTATTCATCTCCAAGTTACTGTTATGCTTGCAGTCATGTTTCCTGATATAGTCATACAAAGTTGGATTGTCCTTTCCATTTATAAAATAATTTTAGCGTCATTTTAAAATGCCAGCATTGTAACATCTATATAAATAAATGTAAAGCTAGTTTTTGTATTGTTATTATTAAATTTAGCTAAACTTATTTGTTCTGATACAACAGAAAATTGATAGATATAATTTAAGGTTAATGTTAGGAAAACAACCTTCATAAATGAAAAAAGTCTGTTTGGTAGCTATATACATGTCAGCCAAAGTGAATTAAGCACATCCTTATACTATTTCACACAAGTTCCACAGCTTAATATTATATTTAGACATTTTAAACTGTAAGTGGTAATGAAAAGCAGAATTTTTCATTCGGCCTTAATGTTGTCGCACTACATTTTCCAATGCCTATAATGTCCTTAAAATACGTTGTTTAAAACTTGGATGACTGCCTGGAACACAGGCGTTTGAAACTGTCCCTTACTCATAAGTTGGCAACACAAAAACACATATGATATGAAACCATTTCCAGTTTCTCCAAAGAAAATCCTTAATAGTCGGCAAGTTAGAGGGCCTGTTTTTTCTTCTAATGAAATGTACCCTAAAATTCTATTGAAATGGACGTTTTCCTCGCTTTTTAACGTCTTCATAAAACGCTGGTCATTGTAACATTCCTTGCAGTATATTGATTTAATACTGCCTCCTAGTGTGAGTTCCTGTGATTGCAAGTATACTGCTAAACAATGGACTCCCTCTCACTGTAATTCGATTGATTCGCTATAGCGAACATTTCCCGATTAGCTGAGGGTCAGAGCTGCTTACTGCGTTAACTAAACTTTAATTCTCCCACCTCAACCCACCATCAAGTGCTTTGCACTTTTTGCTAACCCACCGCTAAACTGAAAGTATTAGTAGCCAGTGATTACTAGCCGGATCGTATACATGATTTTTCTGACCGGAAAAAATCAAGAAATTAATATCAAATATAGTGACTTTTCCATCTAAAGAAAGTAATTATTTTCTCAAAATAACATAACTATGGGACAATAGTAGAAACCGAGGTTATATAATTATATCTGTGAATAAAAAGCAAATTAATCTTTTTAAATTTAACTTTTAATAAGTACTGAAAATATTAAAATCAGTAAACAGTATTTTTCATATAGTTCTTGCCTGCATTTTCAACAATTCATCACTTAATAACTTAATAATGTTCCCTCAGATGGACATGTCTAAATTGAGATCCATAATAGCTTAATTGTAGGTAGGTGTATTGAACAGCATCTGTGTTTAATTAAAGGCAAATGCAATTAACATGCACCAGTGACATGTTTATTTTAATATTCCAAAAGCAATCAGTCATCCCAGTGACATTTGCATACACATTCACTGGTCACACAAATGAAATGAATTAAAAATTCCCAATCTCTGCCTTTGATGGTGAAGTAGACCGAACTGGGGAATTCTGCATAATTCTAACCTGAGGCTTTCCGACCAGTTCATCCTGTTTTTCTCTGATTATATGTGTGGAAAACAGACATCATATTGTTAGGTGTTTCTCCCCCATAACAATAACAACCTGGGATGATCCAGATTGACAGGGAGGGGCAATCAGCAGCCGGCACGTTGTCCCACTTTTCTCCTGTAATTTCATGCACCCAATCCCCGCTACTGACCGTTGCAGAGGCAGAATTTGAGCAGGGGTTGGGGAGTCAGGATTAAATCCTCGAAAAAATAAGAAAAGTCCCTCCATCGGAGCCCACCAACCGCTCTGCGGCACTAAACCGGCTGAAGGGAAACGGATCTAAGAGGCCGGGAATCAGACTATGCAAGTACGAGATTATTCCATCCTGCGTCGGAATGAGGGTTCAGGGGCTGGTACTCTGGGGCCGGCAAAACGAGGCCAGCAAAAGCCATTTTACGGGCCAGGTTTTTAAAAAGTGCTTAAACATGGACTGTTTGCTTCCTTTTGTGTCCGATGTTGCCCAGTCAGAAAGACACGACCCCTTAGCTGGAGGTAAAGGCGAGTGACGCTGTGCTCAGACACTCGGCGGGACCCAGGAGGAGCAGATGCGACAGTCATTGGGGGACAAAAATGGCCGTAGGTGTCGCTGAGGGTTTAAGTCCAAGGCAGTGTGGCGCAGATAAGGGGGGGGGTCGTTTTGAGTGCATATAAGCCAATATAACAATCACCTTTCCATGAAACCACCTAAAAATGCTTAACTGCATTTGAAGGATGAAATAGCATGTTGTTTCTAAATACAAATAATCGTGAGGAGAACTGAGGGCACACTCAGGGCCCTTTATTGACCTTTTAATTCTGAACATTCTTCAGTATAGTATTTTTCTTACCAATGTTTACATTCAGCTCCTTTTAAAAATATAAATAATATGTATTTTTACTTTTTCACTTTGCTGGTTAAGGGGTTATAGAAAATGGATGGACGGGCTTTAAATATTTAGAAAATGTGCAAGTCATGGGGTCACTTTTCACAAAAAACACAGGCATCCATCTTTTTCCTCACACTACAAATATGTTAATTTATATATAAAATACTAATTTTATATCACACACATGTATATGTAATCAAATTATACTTAATATGGTAAAATCTAGTACTGAATAATTTGTATCAAAATACATACATTTTTATTTCATTTCATAGGAAATGCACCATTTTTGCCCTCTTCTCCCACATTACAAAAATCATGTTTAGTCCCAAACTGCACAGCGGCCACACACTTCTCTTTTGTTTTATGTATTCTTTTTTTTCTGCAGTCTTTTTCCAAAACTGGCAGTTTTTGCCCGTCACCCATTAATGAAGCTGCAAGTGAAGACAGCAGGAGTGCAGACGGAAATTTCTCTTCCAGGGTACAGAATCGAGATCCTTCTTGGGACCTGAACAAGCAAAAAAGTGCTTTATTTGGTCCAGTAAACTCACTTTCCTCAGCTACTGACTGAGCACTTTTTACTCTAATCATATATATTTATATATATATATATATATATACACACTCAGTAATTCAGGGTCGTGGGGACTCGGAGCCTATCCCAGAGGCTACGGGTGCAAAGCAGGGAACAACCCGGTATGGGGCACCAACACAGAGAGATATCATTTTATATAAATATTTTTCTTATGGTCATGACAGTCAAAGAGTCTTCGGAGGTCTGAACCGACAAACTTTCAGATATATAACATGCACAAGCCTTACGTTGCCTCCTGCCCTATAGCACAAAGACGACAGATTAACTGCCACAGCAGTCTGACCAAGGCAGCCCTGTCTGCTGATATTACTTTGTACACAGATTACATGACGATTAAATGAATAGCTGTTAAGGCCAAATCCAGGTAAGGGACAGTGGTTAGGATAACTGATGGAAGTTAGTCACTTCATATTCCTAGATGGAAATAGTTGTTGATGTAAAGGGCTTTGGGAAGAATTATTCAACTTTGTCAGTCATTTATAATAAGGCTCAATAATTATATAGTCCTATCCGTTATGGAATATGTATCGCAGGCACAACCGTGTATTTTATATATTCTGTACAGGTGGCTTAATAAGTCTTCATTTCATGTCACCTTGGTCATCAAGATCACCTAGATTTGTAAAAGAGAGCCAATTCAGCCGAGTCGCACTCCTTCTTTCAACAGAATATAGAAGAGATTTATAAAAAAAAAATAAAATGCTACGAGACAAACAAAATCCCTGGAGGCGAGCTCCAAATTGCATTTCCCAAATCTCCACTGAGTCTCAGTGGAAGAAACTGGAGGTGCCTCTTTACACATCTGCGGTACCGCGGCGGACTGGCGGGGTCGTCCCGAGGTCACCATGGCGGCACCTCCGCCCTATTTGAGATGTTCAGAAGCTGCTACTCAACTTCAAAATCCAATTGGTAACTGGGTGACCCTGGCTTGAGCCACTGAGCGTGATTTATGCCTCTGGAGATTTATTGATTGGCAGATTTTGAGTATGTTTTAGTATTAGTACTATGTTTTAGTATTATTACTATGTAGTATTTTTTGTAGTATTTTAGAAATTAACAGCAGTTTTGAAACTTATGTTTTGAAAACATGAATATAAATGTGTAATGCAATATAAAAATGTGGCAAAAAGTTCATATTTATTGCAGTCAACTTATACAACAAATGAAATGTTTCTCACCATAAATATCTGTATGAAATAACTCCAAGGGATTGGAACACAAGGTTTTTCCATCAAATTTTTTTTTAAGAACTTATCCGTTGGTTTATATTAGTCAGCCTTCTTGACAGGACTGTAATTTTTGCAAATTGTAACCTTGGGCCACGATGGAACCCAAAAGAAGCCCGCTGTTTGCAGGGGTGCTCTGCAGATGGTATTTCAGAGTGTAATATAATCATTATTTTGTTTTCATACGGGTATATGGTGTAGATGCTATCATTTTTGGCTGTCACAATGAAAGAACCCTTTTCTGTATTTCCATATGACGCACAAATGAAATATAAATGCGCTTAATAATAATATCTTTCTCATCATCAGATCATCCTCAACAGTCACCCTAAATTCTCTTCTTAAGGACTGCACTGAATCACCACTACCCCCAGAACGACACCGGGCCAGTTGACTATCATCTGCTCACCCTTGAGGTTCATATGAAATATTAATGGGGAATTGTGTGTTCTCTAAGAGCCAGTCGATCCCTACATGTCCGCACAGGAGTATGTTGCCTTTGCTCTTAATCCATCCCATCATGCCACATTTCACACGCGGCCTTTTAAACCTGTAACAGCAGTTGGCCAAAATCCTTGGGTGGAACTTTTCACGCTGTCATGTGAAACAATGGTAAAGGGAAGTGCTGGAACAGAGCTAATCCCATAATGCAATTTTTGTGTGCCTGCAGTAAATACCAGGTCTGAAATGCAGTGTTTTATGGTGACATTTTTAACTGAGAGATAAAATTGACACTCCTTTTGAGCAAGTATGCATGGAAAGCGCTAGAAAGTAGTTTTAGACAGAGAGGTGGACCTACTGAGTCAAGAAGACAACTATTCACTTAATCATCGCAGTACTGTGAAGAAACTCCAAGAAGGTGGCTATGAGCTCAATTGTCTCCAAGAGGTGTTTCTATGATGTGGAAATAATTCGGTTTTGATGAGGCAGCCCACTTGTTAAATATAATTTTGCTTCCGTAGTTAATCAAAAGGAAATTCAATCAAGAATCATGGCAGTTTGTGGTGGGGGGGGAGTTTGATTGAAATTCCATTTGTCTTAAACAATCCCCACAACATCACTTCCGTTTAGTGATGCTGGGATGAATCGTGGCTCTGCCATGAAGTCGTCGCGTTTAGTTTCTCGAAAAAACGCTCGTTTTTCGAAAAATGAAAAAAAACATGATTGATATATGAATAACTTTGGAGGTGAATGTTCGGTCAGCACGTCTGAAAGGCTTATTACTGCGGCTGCGTCGCATGCGAGAGCGGCCATTACGGTGCTGTTGAGCTAATGCGGAGTGAGCGGGCCGTCTATCCACAGGCGGCTAACTGCGACCCGAAGGCCCAGCACCCTCATTCAGCTGCATGCAGCAAACTCACATTTGCATTTGCTCACGGACGACATTGCCTCAGTCATCAAAGTCACGAAACTGTTTCAGTTGCATTTTTAAAACATCTCTCACATTTTTTTTCAAGGAAAAAAATTAATGTGACTGGCATACATTTACAGTACAGATTTAGCATTTTCATCCATGGGTGATTTTTAAGAAATAGCCCTGTGTTGCTTTTTGAGTTATATACCACAAAACGGCATGGAACGCGAGTGCTCGCAAGAAAGGAAATCATTAATCCCCCAAAATGAGAAATCTCTTTCATCAGGGAAAAAAACAGCTCTGCGGATATTTAGAAACGCTACGGACTAAGCAGAATACTTTTTGAAGTTGGATGAAGTTCTTCGTACTTTTTTTAATTGTGGTTTTGTCAGTGGTTACATATGATTAATGTTATCATTTCGGCTTAATATTTCGAAATGGTACAGAATTTACTTGTTTGTGCTATTTACTAATACAATAGAGTTTATTCGCTTGGCCCAGATACAAATGAATTCATTTATATTTATGTACATTACTGTACCTTCACAGGGACGAAAACAAAGGTAACTGTGGACTCTGCCTCATTACAAGGTCCTCCTCCTATGCTCTTAATATGGAGCTGGTCTCAAATGACTAAAGGCCCAAAGGAAGATCTCGATCTTAGCAGGTGCATTTTCGGGTGACATCTGAAAGTGCGTTTCCTTACCCAAAGGTGCTGTAAGCAAGGTAGGTATGTGGAAATGGGTGTGTTTTCGGTTCCCCAGCAAGTACACGCACCACGACCCCTGTCTGCCCTCTAGTACAGCGACCCGCACATGACCACAGCTCCCTGCGCTCGGCTTTGGCCTCAGTATTTGTGCATCCAGTAAATGATGAACAAATAGCATATTCTTACAATATTAATAATAGTGTAATAAAAAAGGATATTATCCTTCTAGACAGAAAGATCTAATCTGCATATCCGGTATACAGCTATGGTGTATTGTTATTGACAAATACTTTTATTTTTGCTACATCAAATTTAAAATATTTTTACACTATAAAAAATGTTTTTGTTCTATACAGAAACCCATCTGTTTCACCACTAATGTAAAATCGAATTCAATTTTAAAAACCTCATTTGATTTTACATGAACATGCATATACCATAAAATAAAGGAGGTCCCACACTATGTATTTTTATTTATTTTTTGTCATTTGAAAGACACAGCAATGTATTCATTGCTCTTTCTGAGAATAGTGGATTTAATAAAGAAACTAAAATAAAGTATTTAGATATATATTTAAAGTAAATATGTAAAATATTTTATAATATTGGTAACGTGATCCGGTTTGAAGCGGGTTCAGGTTTTTAGAAAGTCTGAATCCGCATTAGCTGTTTTTGCTAGCATTCTCTGCAAAAATATCCACGGGCCGCACAGCATCCGCATCACATTATTTATTATTTTTTTAAAAAGACACATAAACAAGCAGCCCTGCGTGTTCCCAGCTGAAAAAACATAGCTCGTTTAGCATTCTGTCACAGTCTCGCGTTCAGCGGCCAGGGCTCCATCTCTCACTGCGTATCAATGCAGAGCTGCTTGTGCATATGAAGGGAAATTCTTTAGTAGCACTGATACATGTACCGTAAATCCATCTTTTAGGCCTGGGAAACATGCTGCCACAGCCAGAGATGCATGCTGCTTTAAACTGCACTTTACCGTCGTAAAATGCGTTCATTTCAGTGCATTCAATACGCAGTAATCTGTTTCCTTTCATTTCTGATCCTGTCTGTAGGTGTCATTTAATGGCTCGCAAAATAACATTCGAACATTTTTACTTAAAGTTCATTATATTTTATCTTTTGACGTGTTTATATGGAAGCATTTCTGAAATATTTACTCACTTCTATTTTTCAGAACAATGAGGACATTAATAATTTTAGCAATTTATCTCAGACACTATAACTGATTTTTCATTCAGCGTTTCCTTAGAGAGCCGTATGTGTGTGTTTAATATCATAAAAGCATGTGCATATATGCCTTTGTTCATGTTTAATGCCACAATCGACCTAGTACCTTTGAGGTTATACATTTCTGAAGCTGACTGTCTCTTACTAAACTGTTCCAATAAACAAAAATAAAGCCATGAGACGATTAAGGTTACAGATGAACAGTCACACACTGAGATGAAATGTATTTGGGTAATTGTTTACTCAGTTCTTGAATAAACAAACTTATTAGTAGTAGTAGTGGTAGTAGTAGTATTGTTATTATTATTAATAATTATAATATTGAAGATGGCAATAAACAAACTACAAATTCCGGAAAAAGGCGAAGTGGAATGCAGACAGCAGACACCTCACACGCCTAATGTGAGCAGGGTGACACTCCGTTTTACAGAACCTGGCCTACAGCAAAATGTCCCCAAAGCTGCCCCCTGCATAAAGCATCTCCTCCCGGGTGGGGGGGCATGACGAGCAGGGAGGTGAGGAAGCCAGTGTCTGTACACTGGAGGTGTGTGTCTTTCTGAGAATTCAATCCAAACCGTAACGGACTATTCCGAATTTAGGCGACTTGTGACCATGTTGACTTTGTACGATTAAGTAAATGTTTCTGTTTTCTATTATTTTTCTATTATTTTCTCTATTACCAAATAACTAAAAATGTATTTATTTTCCTGACTTTTTATGTTAGAAACTGAAAAACTTGTGTTGTGCTATAATTCTGATCTGCCGCCAGATTGTTCCCAGGCAATGAAGAAAAAAAAAGACCCTGAAAAGTAAAATGATTCAAGTTTTCAACATGATAAAAAATAGGTCAACCAGCCATAATCCGCACGAACTGCTGACCCGCGGCAAACCGGGGTCCCTGTTCCACCAGATAGCGTTGCTGTCAGCTGCTTGTTACAATTTGCTTGAACATATTTTAGAAGAAGGGTTCAAAACTTAAGGGTTTAAAATCTATTTTCCGGTTATCTGCTTGAAATCTACTTCTCTATCCTTCACTCTCAGATTTTGTACCATTAATTTTTTTAATAGATTTTTACTTATCTTATTCAGTTTTTGAGAAGTTATGTTTTGAAATGGAATACTGACTTTAGTTTCTACATTTCCGTACCTTGTGCAAATACCCACGAAGCAAAGAGCACTGATGATCTCCTATATTGCGTTTGCCCTCTTCGGGGAGGCAGCGGCGAATAGTGAAGACATGCATGAGGGGAACCTCTTCTGCTTACATCACATTGATGAGCTCGCCCTGACCCAATTCGCGGCCTCCGTTTGGTACAGCCACCCTCCGTTCGCGGATGGGAGAGGGCAATGGCGGCTTACGGTACCTCGTGTCCTCAGCTGCGGCTTCCTGCCCGTGCTGGACCCAAATCCATGGGAGTGGTGTCTCCTACGATGAAGCGCTGCTTCAGTCATCATTTAATGTCCTTTCTTATAGCGATCTGCACTCCTGTCTTCACCGGAAATGCCCCACCCCCCTGCCAAGGTAAACAAAAGATTAGGATGATGCCAAATTCTCAAGTTCATTATTTTTTTATTTAGGGGGGAAACTTCGAGGTTCCGATTCTTGTGTCCGTTTCTTCCTTCCATCGCCCTCCGTCTGTCACTTGGCTACGTCCCTTCACCGGCACGCTGTCTGTGGAAGGCCCATGATATCGGATTGCACGGCTTGCCATGACCAAAATGCGAATTTCATACTCTGCTGAGCACCGGCTCTGCACTTTCATCAGCTCTCATTCTCCTCAGCGGGGCAAACGGCGTGTCACGGGCCAGAGGGGGCGGTGTGGAGGGGGGCCGCCGGAGGGGGAGCGGGGGCCTCAGGGCGCTCCCAACGCCAAGGAGGGCCGCAGTTAATGGAAGCGCTGACTGGGTAGTAGGTACAGGCGGGTGTCAGCCTGGGTCACACCGCTAAACAGCTAAAGCACCACAAGACACAGTCGTCGGCTGACTGCATGGTTACAGCAACACGCTCATTAGTACTAGCCTGAGTACAGCGTAAACAGAAATGTTAAAAGCCCCAAACCCGAACAAACTCCAACAATTCCACCCCCTACAATGGGATTATTTCACTGCAATTACAGAATGTAGCACGAGAATTTGTTTATACCCTCTGAACACACATGACGATGAAGCTCCAAACTTGAACTTGAAACTCCAATCTAGCTGGCGATGTATTGTCCGTATTTATATGGAGTTCATGATCTTGGATAATTGAACAGCAAGTTTCCAAAACGTCCATTTTTTTGTTGTTTTTGATATGCCACCTAAAGTCAGGCCTTCCTCATCATACGTTACAGTTCTGGGTACGAGGACCCAATCAGTTAATCCAACAAAGAACTTTCATTAAATTTCCAAAACTCAATAAGTCCACAGAAATTTTCTAGAAAACATATCATGAGACATCCCATAAATATTACAGTATAAGGCCAGTTTGCTGTGTCAAAAAGAAGACCAGTAGTGTGAAAACAAGATTTGTTTGGGTTTTATTTCCTTGTGAATTTTTATCCATCCTCTTCCATGTTTGTGAGGCCCAACAAACTACCATAAGAGACATACGCAGCTAAATGCCTCTCAGCAACGACAGGACAGAGAAATCGCTTCTGTCAGAGTGCCTCTAAAGATGAAAGGAAACGCTGCTTCTGTCTGAACCAATTAATGCCGCCCGCTGCACACAGCCCCCTTTCCGCTTCTCCCACAGTCTGTCATTTCTAAAAGTTTCTAGTACCTGCACTGGAATTCAGTCTATCCAAAAACAGGCACTCGGTTTCAATCTCCCTCTGCTTAGTCCCAGCACTGTGAAGTGACATCCCAATATGGCCGCCTGGCAACACCCCCCTGGCAGACCCACAAATACGAATGACCTCGCACTTTTTCACTTTGTTTGTTTGTTCTATGTTCCAAACCTCCCCGATCCACATTGGTTCAGTTTTTCCTAACGGAGGGCGATTGGCCACCATCCAAGGTCCGTCATTACAGTCTGCCTGTCATTTGCAGAATAAACAGACCTTCAAGTTCTGACCAACTTTTATTTATCGCCCTGTCTGTATAATCGTAGACGTGGCCAGGGGGCAACAGATGAGCAGTTTCTTTATCCAGCCTTTCCAGACCATAGTTTTTTTTGTCCTTTCTAAACACTAAATGAAAAGAAGTGGGACAAGGTCACCCCAAGTGCAATGATTAAAGATGTCAATAGAGACAGAGTGAATCCTCTCAGGGCTACAAGCGGGCCTGTCACTCCCCGTCTTCCTCCACTTAGATCTGACGACCGCCGCTGCCTCCTCGGCCACCGATAGAGCCCGCCCTCTCCACCGCCGCCCAATCACGCGCATGCTGCAGTTGTGTCTGCAGCTTAAACAAATCGGCCATTATGTGAAACCGACCTGATTATGGGCTGACAGGAGGAATTAGGGGCGAGGTGGAATGTCTGCCGCGATCACCCAGGGAATAAACCTCCCGCAGCGCCCCGTAGGCTCTCTCTGACCCGATCACCTTTAGGTGTCTTATTTGCCCTCATTTCACTCGTACGCTAACGCGGCTCAGGCCTCGCTGGTGGTTATGGAGGACGTCGCTCAGTAGCTCAAGGGAAAAGGAAAAATAAGCAATCAATCTCCTGTTTATGCAGGAGGCAAACTGGCAAGATAAAAAGGAAACTGTCTATTGTTTCCTGGCTGATATCGCAAAGCTTTTCAAATGGTAAGTGTTTATTGTCGACACGGAAAACACCATGCCTAGCATTTGTTTGAATGGAGTTTCTTTTTAATATTCATAATACAAAATGGTTGGATTTTCCTCATTGAGGGATGAATGAGCTGCACGGTCTGAATGTGGAAACTGGCACGCTCATGGATGAATGTTAATCTCGGAAGATTCCCAACCAGAGTCACGGAAAAAAAAAAAGGCACCGGTGGTGTCTTCCTTTCATAACAATTTAATTTGAGCTGCCTTTGCAAGCCAGTCGAAATAGCTGTGAAATCAGTCACACATGGCCTCAACCTAAACTCTGTCAGAACCTTTAAACTGATTGGCCACCTTAAAAAAAAAAAAAACCTCTCATGTTTAAGTAATACATGCGTTAATTACCATAAAGGAAACCTCTGCGTAGATTATAAGAGAAGGATCTGCTTGGAACTGCTTTCTGAGTTTGGTTATTGAAGGTTATTTACGCTAATTATTCAAAATGACTGGATGTATTATAACTCCTATTGTGTATGGAGATTGCTGTCACTCTCCTCTAACTAATGAATGGGGCTGATTGGCCTTAGGGACGAGAATTGGAGACAATTACACTTCATTTGCTGTTTATCTGAAGTTGCATATGATAAAACTCAGGAAAATAATAATAATAATTTGTTAGGTGAAGCACTATGGCTGCTTTTCATAAGTATGCCCTAAATCCTTTGTTCTCTGTGCTGAATAAGAATGTTGTTTTAATTCCATGCTAAGATGGAGCCAATAAAATGGATTGCTTGTTTCCGTGCAGTTCAGGGCTGCTCAAAACTGAGTGCGGATTGAAGCAGACCAGGAAAAGCCGGATTTTTAATTTTTAGCGAGATAGAAATACCAATTAATTCTCTTTAGAAATAATTGATGTTCACTTAGTACATAATTAAAGAGCCCCATAACCGCTTGCAGGAGCAGTAATCTGGGTGCTGGCTTCTTGAATTGGGGAGGTAGCGGTGATTTGCTAAGAAAAATATCCTATTCGCCTCATGTTCACACAGATGGTTAGAGATTCAAGGATGCTTTTATCTCTGTGGGGTCGTGATAGTACCATTTTTAAAAACACATTCTCCCTACAATTAGACTGATAAAAGAATATTTAATATGCCAAACAGTTTAAAATAAGAGCAAACACTAGTAAACATACCGTGTCAACGCTATTAAAAATCACCATAAATATTAAGAATTCTACGCAGACACACGCGTACATACAGCATACAGTATATAATATATATGTGTGTGTGTATGTATGTATATTTTCCCAGGTAATAGTTACATCGTAATGAAAATAGGACCGTGAAATTATTGTACATTCTGCACTTCTTTAAAATTTTATTTTAATTCATTTTAATAACCATTTTCAATTGTCATAGCGATTATTATAAAATACTAGTTATGAATAAATTTGACAAACATTAAAAGACGCTTTATTAGTAATCCATTATCATAGTGTAAAACTATTTATAAATCATGTATACATTTGTATCGGTGGCATTTTTGTATTATATTGATTATAAATACAAATGACATATAATTCACAAAATGAATATCTAAATATCTAAAATTACTTCTACAGTTTAAGAAAATAATGCCATTCTCATTTTTATTTAGTGACATTTTATTGAAATGCCCTGAAAACGACTTTGCACATCAGTAGGCTTCATCAGTTCTGTGCGTAGCTATGCTGTCAAAGGTCAAAGGTCACACTGAAGGTCAGCATAGCTCCTGCAGCTCGAAAAATGCATATGCTTTGCCAAACCCTGCTAGCAGATGATTTTTCAAGACTTGCTCTCACAAAGACGAGTGTCAGCGTTAGCAGAGACGGCGCTGTTAGCTTACATACAAAGTGCTCACTCTTCAGCCCGGCAGACCGCAGCCGTCATCTGGGAGAAATACTCTCTGTCGCTGATTCACCGCACTATTGCAGCTCATCGCTGCGTGCGGCGTAATTGTTTGGAAAAAGAAAAAAAGAATGCAGTTTGATGTAATCTAACGCGAGCAAACCAAAGGTAACCTCAGTGGCCCAGGCCTCCGGGCGACGTCAAAATAAAACAAAATTAAAGCGGGAGTCTTCGCGTGTTCCAGAAGTGCTGCAGGAGCTTGTGAGTGAGTAATGATTACGCTGTCACAGGCAGGCCTCTGAAATGGATATCGCCTGCGTTTTACTCCATTCTCCATTCAATTTTGAGAAAACAGCCGTGAAAACACAGAACGCAGGCTTCCAAGCTCTCGGCACCGGAGTCCTGAAAGTTTTAGAAAAATAAACAATTAGCAAACAAGGCAATGCATTATCTAATTTATGATTTTGCTCAAACAAAAGCTCAGTTATAACCTAAATTACCATCCCCTGCAGTTCTTAATGGCTGCAATTGATCACCTTAAATACACAGCATTGGATTGTTTATAATTCAAATAGGAAATTCATATTTAGAATTACAAAACAAGTATCTGTGGTGGCCTTTTTTTATAGGTCGTTATCTTCTGTCGTATACCAGCACTTTTACATATCTAAGCTGATGGTCTAAATATGCAGTACATCACATTCAGGCAGCTTAGGATAAATTCTGTGTAAATCAGCGTACCGGAAGATGAATTTGCTCAATATAGGATACACCAAAAGGCAATGAAAAGAAAGGTTTTTACTTCTTACCAGGTCCTTCACAGCTTTTCAGCACAGCAAAATGGAGTAGACATTAAGCGGTACACTTCTCAGCGGGTTGTGGATTAACACCATCGGAATTATGGGTAACTGCGAATGGAAATGGCAGATAGGCTTGGCATGGACACCGGTCTCTTGCTGACATCTTAGTGGCCAAATTATAACTGGATCAGAAAAAAATGACCTGTTCACGGCATGTGGTTCCCCCCAAACAAAATACACGCTAACTGATTGCAGCCCCCCCCAACACAAAATACAGACCGACCTTCTGCAGATAGACAAGACCAATACTATGCTCTTTCCCCCACACAAAATGGTCACTATTCATCCTCACAAAATGGCTGTCAGCGCGTTTACATGCCGGTTTCGGAACCCTACGGCAGACCTGAAGTATTGTAGATGCCCTATATCGACCTGCTTAAGGAGCTCAAACACACTTCAACACGCGTTTCCCGTTTCGCAGTAGATGTTGTCAGTCACGTGGTTCGGCTAGGCTTTATTGCCAGTCTTTAGGCTGGAGTACCCACCCACGACACAGCTTCTAACTGCGGTGGCAAAGGTTACACTCTGTCCGTTCAAATCTGTCAGCTTTCTTTGCACAAGCAAAGTGGGACAGTAGGTGATTTCAGGGAGTGGGGGAGGGGGGTGGGGCTCTCCCACAGCGGCGCAGAATAGGATGGCAAGCAGTCGGAGGGCCTGTGTCAGGTCACACGGACTGGCAGATCCTGCAGCTCCACCTATAGACCTCCAGTTGCTGATGTGGAAAAGACAAAGTCTGGATGTGACTCCACTGTGATGGAATTAAATAATACTGCTGTCTCACTCTCACACGCACACACGCATCTCACACACACACACATCTCACACGCACACACGCATCTCACACACACACACGCATCTCACACACACGCATCTCACACGCACACACGCATCTCACACACACACGCGCGTCTCACACACACACACGCATCTCACACACACACACGCGTGTCTCACACACATACACGCGCATATACTGACCCTCACGGCCTAGCAGCTTTGGGAAAATCTGCTAAATGTTGACACTTAAATACACCATTTTATGGTCCCCGTACCCGTTCTAAGGCCGATAATATGGCATAACTAAGAACACAAAAAAGACTTTTATTATAAACTTGTGATTTATTATAAACACAAACAAACATAAATAGTATATCTATCCATCCATCCATCTTCTGCAGAACAGGGCTGCCCCGTTTAGGAGACAGGACATCAGTACATATGTGTACATATACACGTTTTGGAACCAATACATGAAATGCTGGGTGCATGTGGACTTGGCTGAGTGGTTAGATTACAAAAAGAGATACCAAGGTGCTTCGCAGAGGAACATAAAATGCATCAGCAGAATCCAAAGGAATACAAACTATAACCAAAACGCAGAATCTCTTATATAACGGCTGTTATGTGCAGTGAAATATTTCTGGGTCTTCAGGTTGAAAAACTGTTATTGTTCCAACTTACATCAGAAAGCAATTTTCTCCAAGGTAGATGAACTGCATGGATTGGTAACAATTTTTGAAGCTTGTGGGGACGTGTTACGGTGACACGGCACAGCTTTCAAATCAGCTACACAATTCTGCGTGATATTTATATAATCACATATTCATTTTAGATGACTTTCCAGCCATCCTCATTTAATCAATGACAAAGGGGGGGCTGAATAGATTTTAAAGGATTTCTTCAGGCAACGTTTGTGATGCTGGTAAGCTAACAAAACAATCAACTTGACATCAGGAAATGCACCATCAGATGATTACAGAATGCTCTACATGTATATTCTAACCTCTAAAATATTTACTCGATTCATCAAGAATGGCAAGCCTGGATTGTATAAGGTATGGGACATAAATAAATGATTCTGGTTGGACAACCTGAGGATTTGGGCTGATAGTAAGCTCTCTGTTCCTGATTCACCATATCACTGTGTTTACTGATACATGCCAGGTAAGGATGTGGGACCCAAGGTTAAGGTTGTTGGCTGAGATTTTTGGGGACGGGGGGGGCTAAGGGGCAGTGCTCAGTGACTAACAAAACCCTCAGTTTATAATACGGGTCACCTAAGTGAAAATAGCTCAACGATCTGCAGTACGGTGTGGACCATAAGCTCAGAATCAGCCCGGGGAGGTGTCCAGCTCCACAGTGCAGCTGGGCATGACACCCACCGGGCTCCGCCGTCTGGGAGCACATCAGAGAGGAATAAAGCTCGCCGTCAAAAATGAAGGACAGGCACAGCTAAGACTGACGTGCCCTTTGCCTGGGCCGTGAGGCGAGCGGTATCAGCAGGGCAATCGCAGGTGCCGTCCGGGGCAGAAGAGTGACAGAGTGGCCACGGGACGGCCTGCCTTTTCTATTCTGTCTTACTGATTCTTGGACGACATATGAGGGGAGCGGACACCCGGGAGCTCAACAATGACACCTGCGAGCAGAAATGTCTTTTCAGCTAACATAGGAGCAGACCATCTTAAAACTAAAATAGGGGGGTGCTGCAGGGGAAATTCCAAAATAAATCAAAAAATGAATATGTTTGATCGTGGGCGTCGCACTCTTTCAATATGTAACGCTTGATATAACTGTTAAAAAATTAGTAATTTTTGTCATACAAATAACCGTGCTGTTGTATGTCCTTGCTAACTGGGTGATATGGCACAGCACTCCTTCACAGCTTGACAGCTTTCATTTTTTGACCCTTTTAAGGGGCTGAATAAAGAGAATCTGGAAAGACACGGTCCCTCTCCAAGCCCCCAGGACGACCCCGGGGGTTAATCAGCAAGCCATAACTGCCCAGCAGATCAGAGGGCTGTATCCCTCACACAGATCGTAGGGCTGTCTCCCTCACACAGAACGAATGGCTGTCTCCCTCACACAGATTGTAGGGCTGTCTCCCACACACAGAACGGATGGCTGTCTCCCTCACACAGAACGGAGGGCTGTCTCCCTCACACAGATTATAGAGCTGTCTCCCTCACACAGATTATAGGGCTGTCTCCCTCACACAGATCGTAGGGCTGTCTCCCTCACACAGAACGAATGGCTGTCTCCCTCACACAGATTGTAGGGCTGTCTCCCACACACAGAACGGATGGCT
>JAAGVU020000035.1:21423393-21444376 GCA_011763525.2 Mormyrus iriodes | reverse complement strand
GGAGGGCTGTCTCCCTCACACAGAACGGAGGGCTGTCTCCCTCACACAGATTGTAGGGCTGTCTCCCTCACACAGAACGGAGGACTGTCTCCCTCATACAGATTATAGGGCTGTCTCCCTTACACAGAACGGATGGCTGTCTCCCTCACACAGATCGTAGGGCTGTCTCCCTCACACAGAAGGGAGGGCTGTCTCCCTCACACAGATTGTAGAGCTGTCTCCCTCACACAGATTATAGGGCTGTCTCCCTCACACAGATTGTAGAGCTGTCTCCCTCACACAGAACGGAGGGCTGTCTCCCTCACTCAGATCGTAGGGCTGTCTCCCTCACACAGAACAGAAGGCTGTCTCCCTCACACAGATTGGAGAGCGACTTCACCATTTTTCTGTAAAGTAAATGGCTTTTTAGTTATTTTTGCTATTATCATTATAATAACGGAGCACATTCCCTCAACATCCATAACAGCTGCTGATCAGCATCATCTCTAAAACATGAATAATCATTTCTTTTATAGACAAAAGGCAATGAAACCATCAAATTACACACAGTTTTTTGTAGCAGGATGATAATTGATGTGAGCTTAACAGTGACACATAAGGTAATTCCCTGCCATCCCTTTTAAGTAATCAGTTATCCAGAGAGATTTGTGGGGCTGTGGGTCCCTTTTCTAGAGCGTCACCTTACCTATGATGCCCGTACACGGAACGTTATTCCTACCGACATACATTTCAGCATTGTAACAAAAAACAAAAGGTCACATTGAAATGCATTTCGGTCTGTGAGTGGAGTATCATCAGCATCATGTGATTTGCTAGGTGAAATACTGTGCACTAAAGTAACATTGTCAAAAGTCAGTGTGTGGCACAGAGGGAATGTATTTAATTTTAGAGATTTACTTTTGAATCAAAAACATTGTAACAATGCCATTTGTATTTTAAACATATTTTTTAAATGTGTTTTTTAAGAAGTCCTCAAATCTCTGGCAGCTCTTTGGACACCTCTCCCGCTTTTAAATCAGGTGCTGTTCGCGTATTTCCATCTGTCCGCTGAGGGCCCCGGGCAGCGCTGACACTCCCGAGTGCTGTTTGCGTATTTCCGTCTGGCCGCTGAGGACCCCGGGCAGTACTGACACTCCCGAGTGCTGTTTGCGTATTTCCGTCTGTCCACTGAGGACCTCGGGCAGCTCTGACACTCCCGAGTGCTGTTTGCGCATTTCCGTCTGTCCGCTGAGGACCCCGGGCAGCGCTGACACTGTCGGACAAAACAGTTCCACAGCGGTATTTGCAGAGTCATCCCATTGGATATGGGGCCCTCGGAGCTCGAGGATCCCCCACAATGGTTGTTTAGACAAGATTCTGCTGAAACACAGGTAAAGCCTGGGCACCATCCCACAGCCCACAGGTAATAATTAGTCTGTTTGCCTACTGAGTGGAAGCCAAAGGTCGGCCTGTTCACAGCAAACATAAACATGACGAATCAGAGGGAGATCAGGAGACCCTGCCTGTGCTGGCCATCCTCACGTAACATGGCAAGCCCTGCTGAACCTTATCATCATGTTCTCATGTCCGTTCTGAGAGGGACCTCCCACTTCTTGAACTTGAGGAGTGTTTTTTTATCAGAATTTAAAGGGTGCTGCTGGCCAAGCCAACTTTTTTTTCATAAAATTTATTCATTCTATATGTTCTTAGAAGAAGCCATTAAATTCGAACTGCTCTCAGTAAAGTTATGTAAATATATTTGGTTTAGAGGTTTTTCTAGTTGACTTACAAACATTAATCCTCTTAATGCTGAATTACTGCCGAATCCCTTTCACTGGGTAGAACAATTTCTTAGTTAAAATGTCAACAGGATTACAGCTGCATTTTAAGCCATCAATCAATTATTTTTTTTTTTTTTGGTTATTTTTACACAACAGCTCTTTTTGGGACTGAGATGAGAATATCAAACAGATAGCGAAGCGAGCAGGCCTGAGCGTACCTCCCATCTGGATGCCTGAAAGCTCGGCACCTCTGTCATTTGAAGGTGTTGTCCACCTTCCTTTGGAATAAAACCGCAATGTTTGGCTTACACTCATACATCTATCAGTCTTTGAGAAGATTTCTTAGACACATTGTTGACTGCCTTCCAGGTATGACCCTGCCCCCCCACCTCTACAGCCTAATTATAAGTAACTGGACACTGGCTGCCAAATTACACCTTCAGAGCTTCATGACTTCAGAGCTTTGGAGCTTCAGGGCTTCGGAGCTTCAGGGCATCAGAGCTTTACGGCTTCAGAGCTTCAGGGCTTCAGAGCTTCAGGGCTTCGGAGCTTCGGAGCTTCAGGGCTTCGGAGCTTCAGGGCTTTGGAGCTTCAGAGCTTCATGACTTCAGGGCTTTGAAACTTTGGAGCTTCAGAGCTTTGTGGCTTCAGGGTTTCAGAGCTTCATGGCTTTGGAGCTTTATTTTTCACATTTCCTGGTTTCTGTATACAGGGCACAGAGACAGTAAAAGGAAGGGGGTGTTAAACGTATAAAATTAACAATATGAAAGTAATAAATATGCACAGTTGTAATTCATTTATTATTATAATTATTGATTGAATTTCAGGAACACCGTTTAATATATTAATTGATACATGTTCCATTTTCCAGCTTGTTACTGGTAGCCGTACCTGGTTTAATGGTAGATAATTACAATTCTGTGTCCGCTAGCTCGTCGTGACAGAGATGAAAGAGCCGGACGCTTAGCGGCTACAGCGGAACTAGCTAAACCATCATAATTGCTACTGTCTCGTCTGGGATGGCAAACCTACCGCTACAGGCTCATCTGTCAATGATACACTGCTGCCGTCACAAGGCCGGCATCAACACAGCGCGTCAACACAGCGCGTCAACAGCTATTTCTTATTTTCACGCCCAGCTTGTTGAAAATTCTCAGGAAACTGGCTCATGAATGAAGGTAATCCATAATGTTTCGATAAATTGTATCGAAATGTCATTTTTTATGGTATGCCTGCTCCTGAGTATTATAATATTATTCATCTCATCAGGTTAGTTTATCTTGCCTCACATGGGTCATTATTCTCGTAATGCTTTTATATACATTAGTTCAGTGATTTTCAACTCAGTCCTTGGTAACACCCAGACAGTCCACATTTTTGCTCCCTCCCAGCTCCCTGCCAGGCGGTCCACATTTTTGCTCCCTCCCAGCTCCCTGCCAGGCGGTCCACATTTTTGCTCCCTCCCAGCTCCCTGCCAGACGGTCCACATTTTTGGGAGCTGGGAGGGACCAAAAACATGGACTGTACAGTTTTCGAAACATTGTATTAGATTACTGTGGTAACTTGCTGAGAAAAATTCAAGAACAAGAATACGAGAAGCTCCTAATCTGCACTGAATAAACACAGAAATCAGGCTTAGCTGTCTGCCTACGTGCTTGAAAGGTCATTCTGATGGGAAAGACAATGCCAGAATCAGAGCTGCCCATGCCAACTGTGGCCCTTTTAGCAAGATGTGACTTCAAGGCCAAGTGTGACTTTCCAGGGGAGTCCAATGAGGAAATGAACCCGTCTTAACTTTCCTGTACTGATGCGGACATCATAATGAAATGGTGAACTAGATAACTAAATTCTTAAAAAGAAAATACTTTTACAAAGTTATACGAAAAGGAAAACTTCCCATACAGTTGTTCCCATGATGCATTGCTGCTGCCTGTTTCAGAATAAATGAGGAAATTCTGAAGCTGAAGGCCTGACACGTTTTTCCTGTACCTTCTTTCTTTCTTCCCTCTTCCTCCATTTCTCTTTTCTCCCTCCGATCCAACATCTCCACTTCCAAGGCACAAAACCCGACCTTTAAATATTGAACTGTTCCCCGTGCCTCTTTGCGTGACGGCGATCTACTGCTTCATTCATGACATCAGAGGTTTGACTCACCTGGCCTTACGATGGAGCGCAGCGTCTTGTAACACAAAGTGAAACCTCTGGAGACCATCCTGAACTGAGGGCCATTTTGACTCAGATCCTGGAGAACGGGGCCGACGCAGGTTTCTCTCTGATTTATTCTGGTACTTAACCAGTTACGACAGAGCACTTCTATGCTTCAGATATTTATTTAATGACAGAGTACATTTTTTACCATACATTCAAGAAATACCCGGCTTCACTGCTCTCCTCGGAGTCTGTATCTTATATGTATTATTTGCGTCCAAGTTTTCACGTTCAGACTCTTTGCCAAGAAGTTTTACAAAGAAAATAACAATGGATCCTATACAATTATAGAACAAGATACAAAATCAATAAGTTTTCTCTATTAAATATTAGATATATTAATTACATGCAGGACATATAAGTGGGGAAGGGGGGAACTTGCCAGACCTCATTGTTGGCTTGTCCTGGTCAATAAGCCGGCCAGTCATGTAAAAGGCACAATTATTACTGATGATTACAAAAATATGAAGACAATAATATCACACAGGCAAGACCTTTTGATCAGACCCATTCTCTCTCCCATCTGTCGTCTTCATTCAATCCAAGCTGAACCCAAGTAATACGGGTCAAATTCAGAAAACATATGGCTCACTTATTTATACCCTAATAACATATTCCGTTTGGGTAACTTCCCTGGGATGAGCAATCCCAATAATAAATTACTGCACTCCTTGGAGCAGTTAGATCGTGGAAATGGGCTGGAACCAGCACCCGTTGGTGAAGCTATGCTGGATACTCAGGCTGTCACGGTACATACTGGGGGGGAGGCTAGGAATGTGCCTGAGGCTCGGCAAAATCAGGGAAGCATTTTGAGGGCAATGTGGTCATGTAGGGTCTATTAATAGCTGACACATAATTGATGCAAGCCAATGGGTAGGGCTGGCAAACTGCCTGTGTGGTCAGTGAGCCCCTTCCACCATCATGTCAATAGCTACTTAGCTACCAATTCCGTCGGGCTTGTTTGCGGCTCGGGAAAACAGCCTTTTTGTACCCTGAAATCTCCGCGTTCCCTGGTAGTGCCATATGTGTTATTAGATAATGGTTTGGGCTGTCTGCAGGAATGGCTTTTACAAAAAGAACGTAGGCCGGGCAGGTGGACCTTCGGGACGACATTGGTAGCATTAGCTGTTCAAAGCTTGCGCATGTCAGGAGGAAAACTTCGCAAAATGAGAGCACGGCAGAGGAGCCTGAAACAACAGGAGATGTCTGGGGGACGTAATGAGGTTGCTTATTTTAATGTCTAATAATATATTCGCCAGCAGGGGGGCGGGACTGTTGTTGCCTGGTCGCTATAAGCCCATGACATTTTCCTAATTAACTTCTGCCGTTTCTGACGACTCACCCTCGCCTGTTGCCATAGGAATCTGACGATTGCACTGACCAGAACTGATGCAGTGGGGGCTTCATTAGACAAATGTCATTGGCTATTTATTCCTGCTCCAGCCCGCGACGCTCTTTTCTACCTTCACAGGTAGCTGGTCTGCCAGACGTAGATCACAACATCCATCTCATTTTACTTTCAAGCCTTTTTCCCCGACACGCTTTTCCCCGCCGGACGGAAGAGCCAGCAGGGCTGTGCGCGGCCTGTGATCCATCTGGACAGTGACGATTGTTTTCCAATCCTTTTGGCCACCAGGTTGGTGCAGACGCACTGGGGTGGATGTTTGGTGTGATTTGTCCCAGTTCGAAGCCCAACTTTCATTTTTTAGTGGCCTGATTTATGCTGCTCTGTCCGTCTCGTCTGTGTTCCCCGTCTGAATGTTTGTGTTTTATATATCCACTGGGATCAGACTGAGCCACTGTTTGTTTTTTATTCCAAATCATTTGCAAGAAGGAAAATGGACCAATGATTTGGTGCCTCTGTGCACATGAAATCACAACAGTGAGTGCCTGGACCTTTTCTCCCTTCCGCAGCGGCCTCCAGCAGGACCGCACGTCGGTGCGAGGCACAGTGCTGTAAACACGATAACTTCACTGCGCCTGTTTTACTGCTGTTTCTTCCTGAATCTCACCGAACGACAGTCGGATCGTTGTGATCGCAGATAACCCCAATTATGAGTGCCAGGATTTGGCAAGCCTGTTTTCCTGCGCGGCCGCGTCTGTGATTCATGCCCAAGCGCTAATCATTCTTCCTTTCCCTCTGGGTCCTTAACCTACAAGACTCATAAAGAAGGCAACTTTAGTTACACCCATGAAATTTAATAATCCAACATACAGGCCCAGAAAGGGGAAAAAATATGGAGTTTGTCACCTTATAGTCAGGTCAGGCCTGTCATACAAACTCCTGTAATTTCCTGCCACCTGGCCTCCATTCTGTTCCCCCCAGACCCGTCCTGAGCTCATGCCAGCGAGCCCAGCCTGTCTGAACCCCAGCCTCCCCAGTGTTCCCATCCTGTGTCCTCTTTCTCGTTCCAAATTTTGCCAAAGGCCAACCGTGAGTTGTCAGGGACATGTTAGCTTCCAGTTAGCAGGCCTGTTCTGCCATTGACCATTCCGTGTAAGGCATATCATCAGATTGTAAATTGAAATACACATCTCATACAAACTAAAAATTGTTATAATCCACTTTTGCTAGATAACACTGCTGTTCTGCTATTCGGGTTTTGCAAGTTTTCACGACAGAAGTTTAATTAATGATTTTCCGTATGTTAAAGGAAAGCAATCTTTTAATTCAGGACATCTGCTAGCTACAGAGCAAGCGATCGGCTGAATAATTGGCTTTTACCGGTTCTAGTGGCAGGGATTTTTGAGGCATGTCAGGGCCCCGCACGCGTGGCATACGGTGCTCTCCTCTGCCCAGCTCGCCCAAAACCCACACACACACCAACAGGCTGCGGGAGCCTGGGCCTAAACGCCCGCTTACAAACAGAGCAGACGGCTGCCATGGTGACCAAGCTAGCGTTGGCCTGATTCATGGATTGCCACAGTGGGAACTGTAGGACAGACGCCCTGTGGCCTTCTGGGAGCTGGAGTCCTGGCTGGATCCCCTGGACTCCATTTCACTGTGGCACGGTTTGGACAGGCACCCACTAACAGGTGCAGGTAGGAAAATGTATTTTTGGGATATGCAAGGTTATTCATATTATTGCATGGGTACCTATACTGTATCTTTACTGTCCTAGTTTTCACCCAAAATAAATTGCAGCGTACAGTAGCTTAATGGTATTACACACAATACATATTTGTTTAATTTATAAGCAAGCCATATACTAACAACAAAGACATGACTAGACATACTGCAAACAAATACAAACAAACACTTACACATATTCACAAACCCTAAATTCTGATCAGATAGGAAATTCTTTGTGAAGAAATGTACAAATTTAGAAACAAGATCCTTTGACGGTACATTTGAGGTACCTGGGCAACTGCAGCAAGAGATGAGGGTGATTTTAATATTACTTTGCCCGTTCAGGTGGGTTTAACATTGCCAGCATTCAAAAGCATCATATTTCATTGCTCTTGCATTCTTATTACCCGCAGTGCTGTACTGACTGTGCCATACTGGGAGTTCTAGAAACTTCTCACTTCCCTGGCAGTGTGGAAGCTTTTAAAAAAGTCTTTTTTAAACCATGATAATTAGCTCATAAAAAAATTATGGGCTCACATAATTGACCAGATACGGAGCGGAGGAACATCCACTGAGCATAACTCCACTGAAACCATCTGTTCCCCAGTGTTTGACTATTCTGGCAAGGCCCGACATGTCACTTGAGAACAGCTTTATGGGTAAAAAAAAGAGATTTCAATTAAATCCGATGCCTTAAAAACCTAACAAATGCTGCAGTAAAATCACAATAACATGATTCCTCATGACATATTTGCTGTTCCACTCCAGAACATGTTCCGTCTCCCACCAAACCTGATCAATTTTGGATAAAACATCGATATGTACTATGTGTATTCTGATGATTAATTATGAATGTGTTGTGGCTGTCCGTGGGGTAAACATCAGAGGCACCGAGACAGAGGCTGAATGCAGCGAGCAGAAAGTTCCATGTTCCTACTCCTTTTGTTTTGTCAGCTGGTGACGATCTGCTGTTAGACCTTAGCCTAAGTCAGTATTTCACTGTGAGTTTCAGCTTAACGTGTACTTCATGCAAGCTGCGTATTAATATCTCTTTTAATGAAATCAAATTAAATGCATGTTCACCCTGATTTTCACCAAATTACATTGCTAATCAAAATAAGTGGGTGTTTTCCCCAAAGATTTAACGATTGACTATTTGTTAGGGGAAATCCAGGCGTTTTCATCATGAGAGGCTGTGGTCTGTTACCTTGGAGAACAGGCGTCTGCAAAATTAAATAATATTAAGTCTTAAAAACTGCTAATAGTGACATAATGTAATTTGTGCCCAATGAATATTTATGCGTGTGGTTTGTTCACATTTTATGACCAGCAATAAATCAAAGAGGCGGAAAATGGCATAAACATAGTTTATTTGTTACATTTTTGCAGTGTGTGTGTGGCCACATTGTAGCACGCGGTCAGGCGTACCCTGGGCACACACAGAGATGCAAACAGCCTCCCTTGCTGCTGATTTACATATTTTAGCAAACAAAACTGAACAGCAAGCAAAATAAAACAAGTTCATAACACAAAGACTAAATAATAAAGAAAAATATACGTGTCCAAATATAAAAATGCATTTACAGAGTAAGGAATAATATACTCTTTTATCTCTGTTATTAGTATGATATATGTTTCGCATATTCTGGGCAGGGAAGGTACCATCTACAACTTCTTTCCTAATAAATGTCTTTTCATTAACAAGCCATCTGAACACTAAAGTGGACAATCTATAATTTTTTGACTTTACCAATCAAAAACAGAATACTTCCCCAAACAGTCCAAAGCAATCAATTACCTACCTAACCGAACCAAAACAATGATCTGATATGCAAACACATGAGGCAAATACTTTGTTTCACTCTTGTCGTTTTAGCAGCTCTAGCTGCAATACTAGTAGTCATGCAGCATGACACCATCACTGTGGCACATGAGCGCTAGGCTGGACGCCAAGCGAGGGTCTGCCTGCACACCGGTACGACTGCGCCGAGTCCTGTGTCCCATATGTTGACACCCACCGCGTTCTGCATAGTCCCGCTCGCATCCTTCATTTTTCACTTTCAGCATAGAAAGTTCTGGAACGTCGGCCTGTCATAGAATGCAAACATAGAAGTCAATGTGTGTATGAAGGCTCGGGGGGGGGGGTCACTACGCATGATTAAGTGCAGGAAATAAGATTTCCAGAATACTCATTTCATACAAAGAAAATATTGGTGGATATTGCCAGCTGACAGCTGGATTTGGAGTTTCAAAAGTCTTGTGTGTTTGTACCTGTAAGGGACATGAGGAGCAATGTGTGTCAAGGTTACACCTGGGTTGAAGGTGATCTGCCATTCAAAAATATTCAGCCAAAAGTGGTCATGTGATCAGAAACTGACCATTGAGGAAGGGGTGACAGATGGCTAACACAGGTTGTGCATGGCAACAGATGAGCTATAGTATCTCAGCATTCACCTGTAGGTGTGGCTACAGGGTGTATCTGTTTCTGTAGCTGAGCATATAGCGATTACAGCAGGTATCCATGATAAATATACATAAATATAAAATATATCAATTGTAAACGTAATTGAAAATGTAGTTAAAAAGAAAATTTAGTTGTTTTGGTAACACTTTCTATGAATGCCATGTCTATAAGAATCTATGAACATTCATAACACATACATTCATAAAGCATTATAAACATGGCTATAAATATTCATAGAAATACATAACACATTATATCCATGTTTATTATGCTTTATGAATGCCTTATGAATCTATAATACACTATAAATAGCTTCATAATGCAATACAAAGCATCCTTAATTAAATACTACTGACCATTATAATGCATTCTGAAGGTATCTATAGTGCTTTATAGATAAGAGCTTCATTGGAGCTTATGAAGGATTATAATCAACCCCATAATGCCTTATGACTGTAAATAGAAGATGCTGTAATGCTTTATTAATTCTTACACCAACCACTATAATGCATTATGAAGGTATCTGTAAGGCGTTAATGGTGACAGTTTCAAGTAATGTGTTATATTAGACTAATTTCCCTACATGAATAATCAAATTATCATATTATATTTTTAATTACTTTGATCAATTTAAATCTCAGTATGCTTGAACAATTTAAACGTAAAATTTTGTTTTTAGCATTTATACTTATTGACTTTAATATGATGATTCTTTAATCCACTCACTTTGATCCTTGCAGATAGTCTAAATCCTGTATAGTTACAGGAAATGAGTTAATGAATCCTGTAGGAAATTGTGAAAACGGTTTCCAAAGCTTGCACGCAGCAGCAGCAATCCCAAAGACAATGATTGCCACAAATCCCGCAGGAAGAGGATCTAGTAGGAACAGTGCAGAGGAGTGTTCCTGCAGGAATGACCTCCATGTTTCTCTGCAGGAATCTTGTTCCTGAAGGCTCACTGACCTCAGAGTCCGATATCTGCTCCAGGGCACCTGAGCAGATGGGAACATGGGAGTCACCAAGAACATTAGCAAGATAAAGACCGTAAAAATACACATTAAGGCTTACAGACATCGGCGTGGGCAGCTGTGCTAGCAACTCTGACTAATGCAAGCTAAACTGAAAAAGTGGTTATTTGTCCTTAATTTTAATGCCGATGCTGATGGGTGTTGCCTGCTTTGGGCAGCACTCTGCTCTGCAGTTTAAGGACCGTATAACGGAGGCTTTGATTTGTCTTATTCCGGGATTTCTAAGAAGGCCTGCATCCTGAGATTGGAGGCTATGCTTCAGCTTAAACATACCAACAAGGTCAATGTTTGATACGACCGCGTCTAGGGTTGGATGGTACAGAGTGGTGTGGTGAGTTGCGTGTGTGGGGGTCGGAGGTGTGCTGCGTACTAAGAAAAGAAAACGAGACCACGAGGTGTATAAAGGGAATGGCGCAGTGGGCATTTATGATAGTTAGAGTCCAGTCACCGATGTTAGCTTCAGGAAAGATCTGTGCCAAACAGCAAACAAAACACCCGCAACTACAAACGAAAGCTTAGTTCTTGCCTGTAATCAAAAGAACCAATAACTTACCATCATATCCGAATAAACACAATTACACACAAACAAAAAGAAAAGTAAAACAAAAAGGAGTGGCAGTCAATCACTACAAACGGTGCACAAACAGAACTATATAGCACAAACGAGCAAAGCCAAGGGCAAGAACAGCAATCAGGGTTGCGTGGAATTCAAACACACAAATGGGCATCCAAAAGCACAAGGGCAGGAACAACAATTGCAGTCGGCTAAGCAACCCAATGTCGAATCCAAGAAAGTTAGTAAACACAGTACAGTTAGACAAGTGGACACCAGGCCTTTCAGAGCCTTAGGATATATCAGGAGAGGCGTGACTTCATGGTGCACAACATATAAGCTCCCAAAAAGCACACATGCTCCTCAATGAAAGAAGAGCAAAAGATCTGAGGGGAACTTAGAAATTAAAATTCTTCTTCTTCACCGGAAATTTCCATATGTGAGTTGCCATCCTGCATGTGGAATGAATCCTCAAGGATGCTCTTCTAATCATCTTCAGGGTTGGTGTTGTGGGGCCCCAACTGTGGAAGTATGGACCCAAGTTCCTATCTTAAATGTCACACTGCATAAAGCTAGGCAAATAAATAATAATAAATATTAATATGACTATTTATCCATTCATATCTTCTATTGTATTTTATATTTTTATGATATATTCTGTAGAAGCATTTCCACACATTCCTGGACCAGAATTATTACTGCTTCTCATATCCATCTCATGTAATCTCAGGCCTCTAGTATAATCTCATACAAAACAAATCCATAGTGCATTGTGTCAGTCTGATATATTAACTCTTGAACTTTCTTCCAAAATTTCTTAGACAAAGAAACACAGAATATTTTACCCTATAAAATATTTTTTGCAAATCTGCTTGGCCAAGGTTTAATATCATAGTCGGCATAAGTTTGTATCATTCCTGTAAATTTGGAATACCATCTCAGAGGTTTGGATCCAGAAGAATGAGTTCAACGATCAACGTGGTCGGTGGAGTGATTTAAAGCCTTCCTGACCCCCTCGCCCCCCATGCCAACCGACAGACGCAAATACAAACACTCCACCCACTAACACCGGGCACAGAACAGAGAGTAAAAATAAACACCATCAGGAACTTTGGGTAGACAAGCCTGTCCTCGTGGGTATTCTCTGATGCAGGAATGTAGCAACAGCAATCCTCAGATCACACATCAGAAGGTGCCGAGGTTGGCGCCAGGGGTCGGAGCACTTAGCCTCATTCACCAGCCTGTCCCCGAATGCAGTGAGCGAGATCTTTTACCAATCTCTCATCCTTGGTTGAAAAATTGAGAGATAGGCAAGAATCACTGAAGCATCTAACGGTTCTTTCTGACCTCAGCTCAGAAGAGAAATGACCAAAACTCAAAATGAATTTAAGGGCTCGACCTTGCTGTGCTGGAGTGGCAAGTGAGCATCGCCTGTGTGCTTTGCTGTAGTTTAATTTATTCCCAGTCACAATAAGTTTGCAAAAAGGGTCACATTTGCTGTGTAAACAGCATTGCATGGATTCCCCATCCTTCCCAGTAGATATTATATATAACGTAAATATATCGCTGACAGGTGTGGGCGGCTTGCTCGACCTGCGTGTCTCTACACTCTGCCATGCATCCTGATACTTACAGATGCTGATTGTCACATTTCGTGCAGTGACTCGTTTCCAGGAATAGAACGCGTGTTACAGAAGGGCAGGCTGAGGCGGTGCAGAAAATCGAAGCGGGCCGGTGTTGCTTTCCTCGTGTCCCTAAACTCAGGATCATTCTGCTTTCATGTGTAACATCGAGCTGAGAGCTGAAAAGAGGCCTTGGCTGAGTTAAGGCCTGCTTGCCAGCAGCAGATTACTTTAATCTGCTGGATAATCTCACCGGGGTATTATGATGTGTGGCGTGCAGCGGGCTTCATCACCGGAGCCGCCCTGTCGGCCACAGCCGTTTCTGCTGAATGGGCTTCCTGCCCCGGGGCTTGCTTCCTTGTCACCCCCCACCCCCCCACCCTGGGGACACCATTGTCATCACTAGATGGGAGATGAAATTTCCACACAGACGGAGAGCCAGTACATTATTAATGTGCCTCCGGTGCCCCCGTCCCTCTCTCACGGCGCTGCGGCTGCCCCGTCCTGGCTGCTAAGTGACAGGCCGTGTCTCTGCCCTGTTGCTGGACGGATGCAAAATGTGATTGGACAGATGCGGTTTCCTGTCCGCCCCACGAATCGAGGAGAGAGACAAAACAACCCCAGAGCTCACTGCACTTCTGGTACGTCTGTTTTCACTCCTTAATCGGTATGGCAGTGGTTTTTCACATGTACTTTAATTCTGCAGCTGACGTGATACAGGAGAAGGGTACATCCAATCACAAATGCACGGGAACACAGACTCAAACACCTACCCAAATAAGGGCTAAACAAATTAAAGGAATGATTTACTTGTCCCCTGGGGTGAATAAATGAAAGATTTAATACAATTCCACCGTTTACCTTTTGAACATGATTAATGGTATGATGCAAAAGCACATTCTGCCTAAAAGCGAATCAGCTTTGACTCTTTCTGTGCGGAGAAAGACACAACGTATGTGGCAGACATGTTTATGCGTCCTGCGTGGGTTGGAGAGTGTGGCCTGATTGCCGTTGCTTTAACAGAGGCCCTGCCTCACTCCCATTACTCGATTACAGGTCTCCGTCCACTGGCACTCTGGGTCTCTGGCACCCCATAACCGCCAGCCTGGAACACATTAGCTCTTAATGTTTCAGCAAGTCCGATTGTGTTATTTGAGGGAAGCGAAACTGACCAGAAAATGGTTTCAGGATCATAACACAGCTCTTCCCTTATGGGACTACAGGGAGTGCTTAGTAATCGCTGGTGTTTTTCAGAGGTGTTCTTACTGTTCTGAATCCAAAGATACAAGTTATACCTATCAGAAACTGTGTAAAGAGTGTCCTACAATGACAGTATGACATGAGGTTAAGGTGAAGAGGGAGTGAATGTCCTGGGGAGAGGCAGAGACTGTTCCATTTAGAGGCAGGATCTCTCGCACATAGAGGAGAAGCCTATCCCATGTAGAGGCAGGGTCTGTCCCACATAGAGGTGGAGTCTGTCCTATGTAGAGGCAGGGTCTGTCCCACGTAGAGGTGGAGCCTGTCCTATGTAGAGGCAGGGTCTGTCCCACGTAGAGGTGGAGCCGGTCCTATGTAGAGGCAGGGTCTGTCCCATGTAGAGGTGGAGCCTGTCCTATGTAGAGGCAGGGTCTATCCCAAATAGAGGTGGGTCCTGTCCCATGTAGAGGCAGGGTCTGTCCCACATAGAGGTGGGGCCTGTCCCATGTAGAGGCAGGGTCCCAAGATATGGTGGGGATTGGCATCCTGTGTAGGGGTGAGGTCTATCCTGTGAAAGGCCAGGGCCTGTCCCAGGGATGGGTAGGGTCAGCTAACCAGTCCAATCAGTCACCTGTGCATGTTTACCAATCATAGAAAATGGACCTCATATAATACATGGTCTCTCATAATCATGTGTGGGGTCACCCAGACCTCTTGCATTTACCAAGACCCCCACTCGCCGAGGCTGTCTTGTGCCCTGCCTCCTGCCTCCATTCCATAAATTCGTCCCCCTTTATACCCACCTTCCACATGTCACAGGGTTCAGTATGTTTTATTTGGAGAGACCCCACCCCCCCCACCCACCTTTGGCATCTGGTGTCGGTCCAGGGCACCTCTGTAGGGGACGGAAAAAAAACAGTTCGGTGTTGCCCAGATCGAAGGATAGATTAACAGATTAATGCCACCTCCCCCATGTCATTAGTCTGCTGTTTTTCTGCTTAACAAGAAAGAACAAAGTGGCCCAACAATGGCGTGTCGTTCGTCAGCTCGGCTAATGCCATTCAATAAACGTGACATTTCCCTGGGGCGAGAGCAGCCCAGCGGCACTCGCTGAAGGACGGCGATCGCAGATCCGTGTGCCGGTCAGGAGGAGGCACAGTGCACAAACTGGGGTGTTAAATGTTAAACCCTTAAATCCGTGAGAGGCCTTATTCGTATTAACGAGGGGAGCTTAGCGCTGTGACTCCAATCGTTAGCCATGTTAATGCCTATCGATTTAAAAAGCCGCACGTCACTGAACCCGGGTGCAGGGTGATGCATTGCCCCCCGCCCCCCCCCCCAGACAGGAAACTGTCAGCCTAAAACAACAAGGAGTCAATTTGGGGAATGCAAACACAGCGGATGTGTTTGATCTAGCATTAGCAGAGGCTTGGATTAAGAGGCCTCGCTCAGGTACACACTCCGCCCATCCTGCTGTGGGGGGTGGGGGGGTGTCTCATAGAGAGGCGTCATCCAAACCATTCATCTCTCTGTCCCTTTCGCCCCCTACAGATATTCACGTGTTTAATACTTCAATTTTATACCCCGCCCCCCCTCCTCCCATAGTGATGTCACTATGAGTCGGATTCCCCCATAGGACAGGCTCGAGTTACAAAGGTGTCTACTCAGCGTCTCTCCCACGGGGGCCCTGTTTTCATCCAGAGGGACGTCTGATACAATGCAGCGTTACTGTTTCAGTCGGCAGAGTGATCGATCGCCCTGCACGAGCGTAGAATCAGGGCCTCCCTCAATCCCTCACATCCATAACGTCACTGATTTTCATATCACCTACGTTACATATTTGTCGCAGATTCACACAGGTCCTGACACCCGCCGCTGTTCTTTCCTGTGATCGTTTTCGTTTCATTAGAATGCGCTGCAGGGCCGGCATTTACTATCCCTGTGGAAGCCAAAGGCTAACTATGAATTTCAGCAGTCAGATGCATTATTGGGATATGTGCTTCCAACAAAATATCCATTATCAGCATCGGTGCCGGTGTGTGTGGGCTGTCATGATCTTGAGTTTACGTCCCGAGGGACTGACCGCCTGGATCGTTTCCATTTTCGACACTCTGAGGATATTTCGGTCACTTCCGAATGACTAGACTTTGTCCCTATAATGAGCAGAAGACACCCAAATGCAGAATGGAGGTTACAGCATGATTAGGACACTGGACAGGCTGAATACCACAGATAATCGATCAATCAATCAATCTTTATTTATATAGTACTGTTTTAACCACGGGGTTTAAAAAGTGCTTTACAGACATTTAAAAGAGAGGAATTAAAAGAATCACACTAGAAATAACAGAGATAAGCGTCATGCAGATGGGGCTGGGTCCTGGGCGACGCCTGGAGGGGAAAGTAACTGAAGGCAGGAGGAGATTCTGGTCTCTAAGGTCAGACAGGCCGCCGATGGGGGAGGGAATAGCGTGGCAGTGATGTGAGCGAGTAGGAGGGGCCAGGCTACATGCATAGGCTGAAAATGTACCACCTTGACAAGGCAGGCAGGCAGAATCTGTGCCAGAGGAACAACTATAATTACCTGATCTGTTAGGGAAATGGCTCCTCGTCTTCCTGAAGAGATCCCAAATGGGCAAGCGGGCCAAGATGCCATTTGACTCCGAGTGGACATGGGGCATGGAAAGAGCCGCAATCCAGGGGTCTCGCAGGTTTCCGAGGCACCAAGCGTGACTCAGAGTCTGGCCGGCGAGCGAGGTGGTGTGTATTCAGGGATAAGGAAGTCATTAAACACATGAGCTAGATGAGGGTCCTGGGGCAGCTATTACACCAGCAGAGGAAGCCGACCAGAAAATAGCACTTGCCACCCCACTGGAGTCGTAGAAGGTAGCCACAAAGTCCTTCGGGCACTATGTCTGAGTGTGATCGAGAAGACGAGGCTGCCGATGGCCGCACCCCAAAGGAGGAAGGAGCAGAGCAAGCCAGAGCTGATTAATGCCAAAGTTACACAGTAATTATGATAAACACAGACGTCCTGTAGCTGACAGGCGACTGTACCAATGGCACTTACTGAGTACAGAGGCTTTGAGGTGTTAACAAGCCCCAAGAAATCAGACAAAGGTGGAAGGAAGGATGGTAGCAAATTAGGACAAAGAGATGAAGCAGAATTTCATACAGGCTGAAATTATCCCCCTTTACTATAAATCAATAAGGTTCCTATAAGGTGACTGTGAAATCAGAGTAATTTCCTGACGTCGCGGCCCTGCTAAGAGACGTTTCTTTTGCTGTCCTGATGAATTTAGGCAATGATCGAGCCAGAGCAAATAAAACCGGAAAAAGAGCCGATTCCCCCCGGGATAAAACAAAAGTAAGCGAGATATTTCCTCTCAAGGTATCGAATGAAACTCCCTCCCCCACCTTTTTTGAAGTGCAATAATGTAGCAGAGTCTGTGCTGCAGCGCAAAGCCAGCAAGCCCTTTGATCCACACTGGGGGGAAAGAACTCTTTTTTTTTTTTTGATCTTGTAAACTAGACGATCAAACAAGCTGCCAGCTCTCTGTCCTCTGTGAGACAGCAGGAGAGGGGTCCCAGAAGAGGGGCCATGACAGAGGGGCCATGGGGCCCCGGGAGAGGGGCCATGGTCAGAGAGTCAAGCCATGCCCAAGGCCATGGGAGAGGGGCTGCAACAGAGAGGCAGGGCCTCCACCAGGTCCCCAGGAGAGGGGCCACTACAGAGAGGCAGGGCCTAAACCGGGGCCCTGGGAGAGGGGCCATGACAGAGAGGCAGGCCCTGCACCGGGGCCCCAGGAGAGGGGCCACGACAGAGAGGCAGGGCCTAAACCAGGGCCCTGGGAGATGGGTCACGACAAAGAGGCAGGCCCTGCGCCGGGGCCCCAGGAGATGGGTCACAACAGAGAAGAAGGGCCTGCGCTTAGGGCCCTAGGAGAGGGGTCACAACAGTGAGGCAGGCCCTGCGCCGGGGGCCGCAGGAGAAGGGCCACAACAGAGAAGCCAGCAGGGCCAGGCTGCAGCTCTCTGCCACAACTCCCAGCTAGCAGATCACCAAACCTTTTTTTTCTCTCTCTTTTTCCTGCCCCCTCCTCCCGATGACAGCATGACTCGACAAATTGAAAAAATGGTCATGGAAAAATGTGGGGTATCGAGCCAAACGAGGCTCACAAACAGTCACATGACCCTCTGACACGGTGAGCGGAACGATCGCGACTCCGGAAGGCAGTGAAAAACGAGAGGAGAGCTTTACTCTTCAGCCTGTAAATGAGGCTATGACTGTGTATGGAGACTGAAAACGCTCACATCCCCTCCCTCTCCACAACAAAGCCTGCATGGGGAGGAGGGGGGGTTTATGGATGGTGAAAGTCCCTCTACGCCTGAGCCCTGGTGTTTGCTGGCCTGTGTTTGATGTGAATGAAATCCCACAGCAAGCCTTTGATGACCTCTGAACTGTCCCCTGTTGTTAGAGATTTTAATGGTGCCGACTGAAAGCAAAGCGCTTTGGTTTATGTCCTTTTTCAGGGGGGTGGGGGGGCTAACTTCTCTCTCACTATGGAGTTTCAGCAAACAGTAAACAGCCTGGTTAATTTAAAAATAAATGTACAACCTAGCCTTTGAACAGGCAGCCATGATGATGGGAGACTGGGGACATTAGAGTACCACTTAAAATATATTCCCTCATTAATGCCGGCAGGGAGCTCAGGGCTGGCTCCGGAGAGCCGCAAGGCAGCCAGAGTGACCGCTTCCATGGAGCAAGTATGCTCCCTAGTGTCTGTGCACCAGAGGAAATGTGCTCCCTAGTGTCTGTACGCCAGAGGAAATGTGCTCCCTAGTATCTGTGCGCCAGAGGAATTGTGCTCCCTAGTGTCTGTACGCCAGAGGAAATGTGCTCCCTAGTATCTGTACGCCGGAGTAGGTTTGCTCCCTAATTTCTATGTGCAGGAGTAAATGTGACCCCTAGTGTCTGTGCACCAGAGCAAATGTGCTCCCTAATATCTATGTGTGGGAGTAAGTGTGCTCCCTAATATCTGTGTGCGGGAGTAAGTGTGCCCCCTAGAATCTGTATGCCAGAGTAAGTGTGCTCCCTAATATCTGTGTTTGGGAGTAAATGTGCTCCCTAATATCTGTGCAGCAGAGTAAGTGTGCTCCCTAGTGGCTGTGTGTGGGAGTAAATGTGCTCCCTAGTGTCTGTGCGCCAGAGTAAGTGTGCTCCCTAATATCTCTGTGCAGGAGTAAATGTGCCCCCCTAGTGTCTGTGCGCCAGAGTAAGTGTGCTCCCTGGTATCTGTGTGCCGGAGTAAGTGTGCCCCCTAATGTCTGTGTACAGGAGTAAGTGTGCTCCCTAGTGTCTGTGCGCCAGAGTAAGTGTGCTCCCTAGTATCTGTGTGCTGGAGTAAGTGTGCTCCTTAGTATCTGTGTGCGGGAGTAAATGTGCTCCCTATGGTCTGTGCCCCAGAGTAAATGTGCGGGGTGGGAAAGCACACGCACACATTCACACCCCCACAAACCCACACAGACTTGTACTCATATCTTTATGGGGACCATCCATTCATTTCTATGGGCAAAACCCTAATCCCACTAATGACAACCTTTACCCTACCCACCCCTAACCAAACAAAATTTTTTGTTTTTTTTTTGTAATCACAAGAAAATGGTCTCCACAATGTCAAAATAACAGGATTTTACTACATTTTTTGAACATTTGGACCCCACAATGTAATGTATACCTGGACCACACACACACACACACAAAAGCACATGCATGAACAGGCCAAAAAACATGCATGTACTCTCACAGTCACAGCAGCGTAGCCCGCATGCCTGAACACAGCCATACCTGTGCACGAATGTCAAGGAACAGGGTAAATATTCAGGCAGGCCACATTCAGCACATGGCTGACACACAGTGAGAGACTCGTACGATAAGAACATGGCAGATTCAAAGGTAACAGTACAGAGACACACATATGCGCGATTTATATGCAACATGAGCCGATTTCCAAGCAGACACACCATCGCGCACAAACATCTGTGTCGCATGATCGCGCGTCACGTAGTGCCGGCAGCCTCGCGGTCAGTCACGCGCACCACGGTATTGTGTGGCCACCGCTATTCGCAGACAGATGTTAGAAGTGGCATGTGATATTTTCTGTTGCTTTTTATGGCTGATACAGTTTTTCAGGATAAAAGAACTGCTGGTTAAAGACGTTGTAATCTGAAATGTTGTGCTGGCCAGGAACAAATTATCTCCCGAGTATAAAAAAATCCATAAGACAGGCTCCACCATCCCATCTTTAATGAGTCTAATATGTGCACTAAGCATTTAATTCACAGCAGCCTACATGTCTATAAAGGTTTAAAGAGACACTCGTTGAAATTCTCCTATTTAATTAAATTTTGACCTTTGGATAAATTCAAGTGCTGTGTTTTCGGGGGAGAGAAGCCGACAGAGCATTGTCTTTAACGGGGCCCAGGCGCGGAGGTGGCAGATGAAGAACTGCCCGTATGAATTCTTTCCGTGGTTTGCCTCGTACTGATAGCAGCATGAGGACACCGTTCACTAAAACCTTCATTCTTATGTCCCTAGAGGCTTCACAAAGATACATATTACATTTGTATTTTCAAGGCATTGTACTAATGGCTATCTGATCCCAGTTCATTTAATACTTTATGATTTATTAATATTAATTCTAATATATATTATATATACAGTCGTTTTCTCTTTATGTATAATATGAGATCAGAGAGACTGAGACATGGGAAGGTTTTATAATGAAAGAGGAGAAGGCCTTTCACGCTCCACCTGCACAGATGTGGGTGTGCATTTAAAGACGTGCGCAGCTGACATGCGCAGGTAATCAGATGAGGCTGGGATAAGCACCCTGCCATCTTGAAAACAATTGTGCAATTCAGACTGAAACACACTTCAGTTCAGCAATGCATCAGACATCCATGACAAATCATGAATGGGATGGGATGGGGGGGGGGGGGCCTGATGAGCGAGCAGGCTGGACCCCCGGAACGCCTGCCGTTGACCGCGTATCCGGGGATCAGGGCGGGGCGGGTG
>JAAGVU020000035.1:21392625-21416223 GCA_011763525.2 Mormyrus iriodes | reverse complement strand
CCCACCCAGCTTTGTTTTTATAGATGTTTTTTGTTTTGTTTTATCTTCTCCCTCCATTCCTTACCCTAGTCCCCATCGCTGGTGGAGTTGCAGTGACTTTTACGGAAGCCCTTTAGTTAGCATTGAAGATACACTGCTCTCTGAATTAGTGCCTTTCTCAAGTAAGAGTGCTACACTCAGGTCTGATCTTTGCCACATCCCGTCCACTTTGCTTATTTTTTCACCAAAAAGACTATTTATCCAGAATGGCGGTTAATTTTGTTGCTTTTTAGAAAATTGTCCGCTAAATGAGAAATGTGTTTCATTAAAAGCCCTGTGACCCTGGCCGGGAAACGCAGTCAGAAGATGAATAGATAGATGGATAATATTAAAAGGTAAAATATCTATAGTTGTTTTAGCTGTGTGAGTTTGCAGGGGGGGAAACACCCAGAGAACATAACGCTCTTTTTGTGAGGCGGCAGAGAGATTAACAGCATTGTGGGAAATTCAGGAGCCTCTAACAGTAAAATGTGTAAAGAAAAAATCCACCCAAGTTATTATCTTTCAATCACTAATGTGGTACCAGAAAGATTCATTTGAAACGGAAAGTAAAAATCCACCGCGCTACTTACTGCTCTTCTTAATACTCTCGATTTTTTCCCTCTTGGAAGCATCTCAGTACACGTTAACGAGCCAATATGAATATTATCATGTGAGCTCTCATACATTTCCCTTTTGTAGACTGCTGTAAAATAAAGGACGGACGTTTTTGCATTTCAAAACAGCTCAACTCTCAGTACGAAGAGAGATTCTTTATGTTTCCAATATACTGATGTGGTGATAATCATATTACACTTGAAGGTGTGCAGTGAAATTACTATATAAGTAATATTTATTATATAACGTTTAATCAAGCAATGAGAATAGGGGAAAATGATCAATTTTGATCAATTTAAAAGCAATTTGCTCAATGCAGGGTTTTATAATCCAAAAAGTCGTATAATCTACTGTTGCAGAAAAGTACGAAGGATTTAATGAGGTACAATATTATTTAATGCTCCTTTGCATTACAGCTGACATTTAGCTAATATGTACTGCATTTTCCCCATTTTATAATTAATAAAGCACCTGGCTTTCAAACGCATTACCCACATAATACTCCCTTTACTCGTTAGCGTAATGTGAAATTAAAGCAGTGCATAAACACAATGAATATAATACTAATGTTATTCGATCCCCACCCAGACCAAACATGGAACAGCTCATTCACTACTGCGAATAAAGTTTAGTCAGGTGTAGAGCACAGAATCGGGATTTCCCTGACTGTCATTTTAAGCTGCAGAAAAAGATGCATCACACTGTGCTGATAGGCAGGGATACCAACCCCAGATGCAGGACCTGGACTTGTGACAAGATGGGTCACATCCTAGGCGAGTACAAGCTTTTAAACTACTGCAAATGCTTTATGGCCCATGTGGGACTTTATAGCAAATTTGCAGCTGTTTAATGGCAGGTTTAGAAGCCGTTTACTTTCAGCATTTAGCTCGAGCTTAATTATCTTCCAAGCAGAAAATGGAGCTATTCACTCAGCTTTCTGATCCCTTCTTCGTGACTGACACACACACGTGGAGCGTAATCAAGCCTCAGTGAGATCGGCATTGTTGCGGACTTCTGCACCAACAAATAGAAGAAGATGACTGGGCATCGTTATGGTGGAGTAGTTGAAAGCACTGACAGGATCCCCAAGGCGTGTGTGTTTTTTTTTTTTGGAGAGGCAGCCCCCCCCCCCGGTCTGGGTCCAGTCTGGCCCCAGATATTTAACAGACGGAGATCAAAGTTCAGACCGGCGAGCTCTGTGATCAGGACGCCGGCGTGGGGGATCAGAGCTGCAGGCTTAATAAAGGCAGACGAAGAGGTCGCATGTTTCCCCAGCCAGACTGATGACAAGCAACACCCCCCCCCCACAGAAAATCAGCCAACTGTCAGCGCGTGAAAGACGACGGACGGGGATCAAAATGGGGTGGCTCTGCCTCCAGCTGGAGCATGGTCTCCGTTTGATCTGCCCGTTTCTGAATTAAGGACTGACGTGATCTTAAATACGAGGCACCCAGCGCACCTGGTTTAATCTGCCCCTGCCCGCAGCTCTCACGCCGGCCTTTGGCGTGATTAAAGGCCGGCACTTGGTTTCTAACACTGTGCCGCTGCAGCGCAAGCTGATTAAAATGCCACTTTATGTTTACACAGTGTCTGCCTTCACAGATCTGTCTGGCACACACCAGCCTTTACATACTAAACTAAATAGCTAAACCTAACCATTCAAGAGGTTTTTCAAAATGAGGCGCAAAATTTGTTTTTGCACTTGCATCAACATAAATACTGTTTCAGTGGATTCCTATTAATTGGTTTACATTTTTAGTATTAGTATTTTAGTATTTTAATAACACTTCCCAGTGTTAAAAAGCCAAATATCCAACACTACTTTCAGCCAAGGATTGAGCTCCTCAGGCCCATTTCATCAGTTCCTATCAGCACCCTGCTCCACCATATGCATGCCCTTCCCATTCCACCGTGACATTACCGCTAGCTGCAATAGCATACCAACATTCTCATCTCATCCATCCATTTTCCAAAACCCCTCTTCCAAAACGCAGTCTTGGCCAGCCTGGAGGCACAGAGCGGAAGACCGGGACCACCACAAGTGGGCAGGAGGTCCTTCGTACGGCATGCACACATATCATCAGAGTCCTGCTAAAGGCAGCGTGCACGCACCGCTCTTTAATCATTTCTAATTTATTTCATACGTTGCTTAGCAGGCGTTCTGCACCGCAGGCCAGGCCAGTAGCCCGTCCTCGTTCTGTTCCGGCGTGAAGGTGAAAACGGTGTTCCGGACACATGCTCTGTCAGGGACGTGGCGAGGCGTTCACCTTTTCCGTTCCAATCGTCCGTTTTCCCTCCTGTCAGGTTATTTGGACTCGCAAGAGGGTCGAATCCCAGAGGCACATTAAGTCCTGCTTTGCTTGGTTAGTGGCTGAGCCGCTACAAACACAAACGGCGTGAGTAATATTAATAGCGTGAGTAAAAAGGGCCCGTCGCCCCTTGCGGGAGATGAGCGACTCCCCCAGCTTAATGACACGCTGCCATCTCTGCTCTTCCCGCTTTATTCATCGGCGAAGACATCTTAAAGGCAATTTTTTAAACACTCAACAAAAACATGTCCGTCTCCCAGCCATTGTTACCCATAGGACAAAGGACAAAAAAAACACAGAATCATCTTACGATTTCACCCTTTGTGTTCAGTCATTCTGGTCTCACCGGCGTATCGATCACCGCGCTCTTTCGCTCTGGCCAGGTGCCGTCCACCTGTGTCCTTCTGCACAGCTTCCCCGCTTCCTGAAAACTGCCTTTTGTTTTGTGCCCTGGCTCTGGCGCCCACCCCATGCCCCGTTTCGGCCCGGCCACATACTTGCTTCATGGCTAATCTGCGTTGAGATTTCTCAGCATTTATCTTGTATTTTTTTCCATCCCCCTGCCTGCACTATCAGTCCGTTGTAAAAGTAGAGGTAATTATTCGTGGTAGTGTGCTGTGCTTTTTCATGTTATTAAAGCCCAACTCCAGCTACCTCCCTCCTTGTCCTCCAAGCCCATCCAGCCCCCCTTGACGCCCACCCTGCCCCCCCCCCCACTACCACTCGGTAACACGCACTCCAGTCTGGGCCCATTTAGAAAAGTGCATTTTTAGGAAGCGAATGAGCTGTAAATTACATTGGTGCAGATGACATTTTCCTGTAATGTTGAGTTTCAGGGGAAGATTGCTGTCATCTGCTCGCCTGTGTCTTCGCTACCACCCTCCTCTCTCCTGCTCCCGCCGGCTCCCCGGGCACCGATATCCGGAGAAGCTCGGCCCAGCACACTCTCATCTTTTCGATCTTTATTAATTTTTTTTCTTCTTGCCGATCTGCTTGTGCGAGCTCTCGAGTATCCTGGGGCTGGAAAAAGTGGTTAATGGCCGATGCGGCGGGTACCAGCTGGGGGCGCCGCGAGGCGTATGCTACATAAGCACCTTCACAAACAGGCACAGGTACGGTCCACTGACCCCGTCCCCCCCACTTGAAAAAAACAACTATTTATGCTTGAATGGAGAACCCCCCATGGACGTGATGGCCATATGGTACCTATATTATAAGGTATGTATCATAAGAGCTTTTTATTAATGGTTAAGTTCTTGTCGACTTTGTCCTCAGAGCCTGAAAGTCATATTTAGCTTGAAAACCCCAAAACAAGAGTCCTAGGACAATGGGGACCGATCCCCAGCGGCCCCAAGGTCTGCCATCACCACAGCCCCGCCCTGTTCTGGGCCCTCCCCTGCCCTGAAACACACCCCCCCAACCTGGCGCTAGCAACAGGCGGGCAGCTGACCGCACGCCCCCACTACTCGCTGACCGTCCCTGTGGAATCCATATATGGCCATATCTGCAGCTGGGACGACCAGCCCATATTCTTGCGTCCTCACCCTCACCGCCCCCCCCCAAGCACCAGGTGTTACGTTGTTATTTTAATGAGCACTAAAGAAGATCTTCTTCTAATAAGCTCCAGCCCAATGCCAAGATGCAAGCGGGGGTCGGGTGGGGGTCGCATGTTCCGGCATGTGTATGCATGTAAAGGTCTCCTTTTTACATCCGAAAGCGTGTTCACTACAGGCCCCCGCAGAGACGGCAGCACGGGGCCGCCCTCTCGACATCCACGACGGATTAGCCCCCCCCCACCAGTCCACTACACTGTCTGTAACCCCTGTGCCCGCCAGACTAAGCCCCGCCCCCACAAAGCAGAACACATCCACGCACTGGTGCACTTTTTAAAGAGCGAGCCACTTGGAATGGCACAAACAAAAACAGGAATGAAAGAGAGGAGTTTGAGCAGGAGACCAGGTAGGATAGAGACCCTGCTGCATCCTGGCAATCCAGGATCAGGGCTACCTACTCCTGCTCTAGAGCTTCCCAGGAAGGCTCGGCAGCATCCAGATCCGGTGATGGGGAAGGTCATGACCGCATGAAGGTCTGACCACATGATTGTCGCTATGAAACGACGACTGGGTTTGGGGGCAGCACGGTGGAGCAGGGCTTAGCACTTTTACGTCACGCTTCTGGGACCTGGATCTACCGTGGTTCCATGCGTGTAGAGTCTGCATGTTCCCCCTATGTCGTCTCCTCCAGGTACTCTGGTTTCCCCCCCACAGCCCAAAAACATGCTGAAGTTCATTGGACTTAGCCAAATTGGCTGTAGGTGTGCGCGAATGGTGTGTGAGTGTACCCTGTGATGGGTTGGCATCTCATTCTGGGTAGTTCCCTGCCTTGCACCCGTAGCCTCCGGGATAGGCTCCGGACCCCCGTAACCCTGAATAGGACAAGCGGTTACAGAAAATGGATGGATAGATGGATGGATGCATGTATTTGTGTAGTACTGTGTTTGGGGGAATCATCCAGAATATGGAAGCGGTATGAGGGACAGCGTTCCCACCACAGGATGCACCTGGGCCTGTAAAATATCCTGTAATAATCCTTGGCCATTATACGACCGTGCAGAGCAGCCGTCTGATAAAATGACCCCCATGGATGTCTGCTCGTGCAAGCAGAGCCTTTGCCCTTCCCATACCCTTTGTGGTTTTAAGCATTTACACCCCTCAGTGTCTTTTTCTCCCTCTTCCTGGGTTATTGCATCCAGTGTTTCTCTTTGCCAGTGTGCTGTGTCCATGTTCACCATAGTTTGAATGACTTTCCACCTTGAAACATTGAATAATTTAGTATATTTTTACCGATGTATCTGTACTTTGTGCTCCGACTCTTCGAGCCACGCCTTGTGACCGAGCAGACTCACGTCGCTTTGAAAACTCAGATATCCAAGATGCTGATTGGATGCGTCTGTCACAGCCAGCACATGCCGATGATGGGCGTTCAGCCCAGCGCGGCTCACTTTTGTAGCTGAGTCTGGAATTGCGATTTAGTTACTTCAAACTTGAAGTCTTTTTTTCACTGATTAAGTATCAAGCATAAAAATAAACAAACAAACAAACAAATAAATAAAAGATCTATAAACAACAGCATAGGAGAGAGTTCTAGCTTCTGTGGGGCGGCGCCTAGTATTATTATACAAGTACCACTGAGCAAGTCGTCACAGTGATCACTGAGGAGCAAAATGACAGCCCATGCGAAAGTCAATGATTATATCACACTTCTGGGATCCAAAACAAAATATTAAAATCCCCAAAATCTTTCCAAAACCCATCAACTTCGTTAAGATGGCGTGAGGAGTTCTCCGTGTGCTCCAGGCCACCAAACACTCTAGATCAGATGGAGACCGGCGCTGTCCAGCATTACATTTCCGTCTCGTGTCTCCTCTGTGCTCCTACCCATCAGAGACACAGCATTGCCTACGTCATGAACGACAAGTCCGCCGCATAAGCCCATCTCTCCTGTATGTATGTTAAAAACACATGCCAAATGCTGCCTCAGGGTCCAGGGTCCAAATGCCAGCCAAGCTCTGTTGGAGTGCAGGTCCACCTGTTTTCCAGGTCTTCACGGGCCACCTGCAGATCCACCTGTTTTCCAGGTCTTCACGGGTCACCTGCAGGCCCACCTGTTCCTCTGCTCTTCACAGGATGTCCTTTACCGCCTCCCGGTTGTGACACAGTTCGACAGAATGCCAAAATATAAAAAAAAAAAAAAAAACATAGTGGTGACTGGGTAACTGCCCAAACCGCAGGGTAATAAGGGTTGCGCGTAGCCCTCCTTCATCGGGATATTTACCTCAACGATGTTATTCTCCTCGTAGCGTGATGCGTTTAAGTTGCGCTCAGACATTTGCGGTTTGTTTTTCTGGCTGCTGAAATTATTAATTGCCGAGTCACCAGGAATTCCCCTTTACGCAGCACGCAGACTCTAACAGGTGACATTATAACTCTATCTTCTGTTCTGGCACTCAGCACCCAAAGCAATAACTATTAAAGCAATACATTTGCATAATTGAATTGGCCACCGATGAGCTAAAGTATTAAACAAGAAAGGCATCTTCTCAGCCTCATTTTTCTCTTCCCGGTTAGCAGTTTTGCCTGGAAGAGCTCATCTTAATCCCAGGAAATGTGACTTCCTGTTGGTAATGCTCCCTCAGGATAGCGGGCGGAATGGGGGGGGGGTGTGCGTTTGCTCAGCCGGGCTTCACAGAGTGCCTGTAGTTGGCCAGCTTTGGGAATAACACTGGATAATGGAGACCAGCCTGTGAGGAACTGAGCTGAGGATCATTCCCCCCCCCCGCCCCCCAGCAAGATACATGGAGAACCAACTGAACAGACGGACGGGGATGAGGGACAGGAGGAAGGAGACAGATGTCAGGAGTCATCATGCCGCGGAAGATTGAGGAGAACCACATTCGCCACCTCCTTCAATGGCGGGTCGTGCCATTAATTTCATTTTCATGGATTCTGCCCCCTCCCTCGTCTCACAGCGACACTGACGTCAGCCCATCACTTTTGTAGATCTTTTGGGTTTTGCAGGTTGTAAGCCTACTCCTGATTGGACGGTGACAGGCTGTCACGGGCTCTTACATTGGATACATAAAAGCATGGACACCACATGACATGGTGACCTGGAAGAGCTGTGCATCCCCCAGAACAGGCTGCTGTGAGCATAATCACCTTTTATAAACAGAGTCTACATACCTACATGAACTCTCCTGCTCCTTTCCCCACAATAACCGGAAAATTCTGCTGAAGCAGGTCTTGACTTTCTCTGGGAATTGGTGAACATAAGCTGTTTTATTAAAGCTGTAAAATGAACCCCCCCCCCCCCGCATCACTGTCAAGCAAATCATCCAATGCCACATAAAGTTACCCAGGCAGTTTTCTCCTGGTTGGATTCACAATGACAGAAAACGTCGACAGCTCCAAGGACGCCCCACTATTGCCGAGGCGCCGGAGTCTCGCTTCTCGATGAACGTCGTTTATCTGACCTCTTCCATCCTAGGGAAAAGCTGCTAGGAGGAGAATGTTAAAACATCTCCACCGTCTCCCATGCCGAATCCATGTCTGAGAGAGCAGGAGAGAGAGAGTCGCACAGATGGGGGGCGGGGGGTGAGGCTCTGCCTAGTCACGTATGGGCTAATATGCCGGCAGCCAAATCAACAAGAGCTCAGCAAATAAGCAGAAGACCAGAAGCAGCCTCCTTCCCCACGGCACTCAGAGAGCTCCGAACTCCTGACCACAGTGTCCAAATGCAGTTATACTCAGACAGGAGGACATGCATTCATATCACATATGCCCGACACACACGGCACGCACAAATGTCAGGCGTACAGCCACTATCTCTGCAAAAGTGCCCCCCACATGGTTTCAGAGCATACGGCCCACACAATGAGGGTCACACGCTTGTGTTCACGGTCCAGGGCAGCAGGCAAGGGAGAAATAAGGCAGGAGAAAGGACTGGATTTATGCATAAACAGCAGGGGCGTAATGAAGAGAAAGTGTAGCATTAAACTTTCAAGGGGAGTCGGGGTGAGGCTGCTCCCTGGTCGAGGTGTACGCGCCTGTGCTGTCACCGGCAGACTATAAAAACAGTATTAAACTGCTTTGCCATAACTTTCTGAGAAACTGTTCTCCTTTTCTAATGCAAATTCATGAAGAGGCTGTCGCCCTGCATCCATCCAAACATATGCGAGGTACATTACTCCTCACAGCCCCGTCTGCTGCCGCCTCGCAAGGCTTATCAAATTACCGAAGTGCCCCATTCCCCAGCCCGGCCCGCTCCGTAACACTCTGCCCCTGGAATGGGCTGGGAAACGGGGAAAAAAGTGGGAAAGGAAAAGAGGTACTGGGAGGAAAAAGAAAGTAAACGAAGATGAAAGTGAACGCCAAAAAGGGCACAGCTGGGAGATGCATGGGGAAGAGCCCCCCCCCAGCCCAGGATTATTGCTCATGAGTGCAGGGAATTTTCCGAATCGCTGTCTGTTCAACAGGTCATAGACAAAACATACGAGCTTTTCATGTTATATGGCATTATTTTTATATTAGTTCTTTGTGGGCCTGGATGGGCCGTCTGGCATACCGGCCATTTTCCCTGTGGGCCGACGGCTTTGTGGACTAGCGAAATTTATCCCCCATCCGGGATAATTCACTCCCCCCCATTGGCAAAATACTGGGTAAGTATGCGTGGTGGGTCTGTCTGGGCAAAAGTCCAGGGGCGATTTTTACCCGAGTCCAGCCCTGGTTCGCTGCCATGTGGACGGCACCATTGTATAGTCTAGTTACAGCTTTGCATTTCACAGCAGTTTTTTTATCCTTTCTTTTGTTTTTTCTTCGCTCAAACAATTGTTCTGTAGGAAATTGTTCCTAATCAGGGATTTGAATCTGCTACCTGGGTGAGAAATCTGTGTGCTTCTCATATATCACCTCTCCAGCCACACAGACCCCAGTCATATGAATATCAATCACATGTGACTCAAAATGTGACCAACCGCAACTGATACTTCTGCTGCACTCACAGTTCTTTTGCTATTGGCCTCAAAGATATTTGCTGACACCCAGATCGTGGCATAGGTTACATGCCGCTGGTAGTAGTACTGCCATCGCCGCCCTAGTGGTTAAAACCATTCCCTGCATTTTCTATGGAAGACGCACAGAATCTAGTTGGGGGAAAATCCAGAATTCGTCCTTATTGATATATCCCTCAATGCAGTGATTGAAATGGGGAAAAAAACAATTAAAGTTCCAGTAATTATAAATGTAGCTCTTTCTTATTGGATTGAAAGGCTGGCCTAATTCTGCCATCTGGGAAAACACAAACGCTCTTAACACGCCATGGCCAGCTATCTTCAAAGTTTATCTGTAAGGACACTGTGGTTTAAAAATCATTATATTTCAATATCCCATACAGAGGTATAACATAAATAAGTAATAATGGAAAAATCCATTAATATAACTGAGAGGCACAGAAGGAGCTCCCCTGTGGGGAACTGGCAGATTTGCTTAATGGCTTTTCCAGTCACGTGCGTCCAAAGGTCTCTCATGTTAGTAAATGACATTATGTAAGAGCAGCTAAGGTTGGCCTGTGCTCAGCTGGGCTTGCTGAGTTAATTCCCTTTCATTCTGGAGCCAACGTACAAAAAAAGACAGAGAACAAGCATAAAACAGCTATACTTGAAGGCCCGTCGGTGTTGTGTAGCACGGGTCCGTGGGGGTCGGATTTCGGTTGTAAGGTCCATGCATCTCGGCGGAGGAAGTGCTGTTATGTCCTTGACTGAGGTAATTAACCCAAATGACTCTGGTAAGTATAGGGGCCGTCTGGCTAAATAAAACCGCAAATTTGTAACAATCGCCCAGAGACGTCCCGTCACCAGGTGGCTGCACCTGAACTGACCTAGAGACGCTCAGGTGTGGACCATTTAGGAGACCCTCCGCGGAGATGTAGGTCACAGAGATGAGAGGGGAGCTGCGGATCAGCATTCTGGGCTCTGGCCTGGGGGAGCATTTTCTTGGTGTTTGAAGGTGCCTGGGAATAAAATCTGGGAATCAAAATCCTGCTATTCCAGTTTCATACAGATGAGCTGGACACGCTTCAGGCTGTTTCAAGTAATCCACAGTCAGCTTAGATTAAAGGATCAGTCAGGAATTTAAGGCACTCAATAGCAACGCTTTAAATCTAAAAGCACATGAGAAATAAAGTGAAAAGCAACAAATTCACCATGAGTCACGCTGCTCAAATTCAGCTAGTGAGGCTAAAATGTTAGCTACTGCACAGTAATTAGCATGACAGCCCATGTGGCAGAGCAGCCCAGCGAGGCTCTGTGTGCAGTGTGCTCGACCTCCCTCCATCAGAGACGCAATGTGTGATGCTCAAAGCCACGCCAGGCCCAGGATTCACTGGCTTGCTCAGTGGCACGAAGAGCATCCCATTGAGACCACGAGCTTGTGAATTCAAATCACAAGCCTGCCTTGTGTCTGCCCCAGTCAGCTCCAGCCTCAGATCTTTGTTCATTCAGCCCCTGTTCCGTACATCCTAATGTTTAATTTATCGCTGTGTTCCGGAGTGAACGCCTTAGAGTCAGGGGTCTTGTCTGTATCTTGTGTTCTGGACTGAACCCTCAATGGTGGAGGTCTTGTTATCTTCTTCTTCTTTTTTTTGCATTTCATTTCTAGCCAGCCGTGTCCTTTTTTAATACTTGCAAAGGAAAATCCCATCAAACCTATATATAATGTCCACTCATATCAGACAATGATTCTGATACACAAGCATACTGTCAGAAAAAAAAGAAAAGCGTAATATTAAGGTAAAATATTTTGCAATTTCTTATCAGATCCAGACTGTAGAACAATAATGATCTCCCTGATGGTAAATCGCATCTTCTCGGCCTGTTTTTCTTGCACAAAATCCAAAAGTAAACTTGTTAACGAAAAAAGTGTAAAAATACATCTCTGCCTCACGCCTATCAATCTGGCAACAGCCTTGATATACGTGTTACCTCAATATTAGGGGAAAGGCAGATTATTTCCACCTGAGGAAAATCTCTGTCCTCGCTGTATCCCCGCAGCATTTTAAATTCCCGAGTGTAAGCTGGGTTAACCTCCTGTGAATAATGCAGCTGCTTGATAGCGTGCCTGTTTATTATTGGCTGCTTTCTGAAGGCAGCCAGGGAGGAGGACACAGGAGCAGGCGGGGGGGGGGGGCTTTGTTGCATTTTAGGTTCACATACAACCACAAATGAGCCGCAACACTGAAAATAGAAAAGGGCAAATTCGCTGTCGTGGGCTTTCGGGAAAGAGACGTCAAGCCGCCGAGACGTCAAGCCGCCACCTTCACCGTCGCATTCAGCTCTGAGGGGGCGGAGAAAGGGAGAGGGAAAAAAAAACAAGGCAAGCTAGCTTGCCTTGTTCCCCCCTAAATTTGGAGCGGGTTTAAGTCATTTCTGTTCTGTCAGAACTCGAAGGCAGGAAACGTCAGTCACCGCAAATGCCTCTCGGGCTTTCCGGAAGCCGCGACAGAATCGCAATAACCTGTGTGACCCGCCGATGGCGCTCACGTGTACACAAGCGTGGCCGCCCTCTTTGGGTGGCATCATCACACTTCCCGATGGCTGCGTTACACCATGATGCCCACTCACGAGTTAAACCGGAGCGCTGGCTCCGGCAGACCGCCTGCCCTAATAACAACCTGAAAACCAAACATCCCTACAAACTGCAGCCTTTGGAGCAACTGGATTAGGTTTCTCAGTCTTCGAAGTAATACAATACATGCATATTAAACCATCCGCACACGCATACAAATCAAAAATGCCATATGTCCAAAAAGTAGTTTGTAGTCTAATACCCGTTGCTCTCTTTGTTGAACTTGGCACAGACGATGTACCGGAGTGTAATTTGACTAAACATGTAGAAATGTTCAGATTCAATATGTCTGCGAGTTTGTACACATCCCACCAGGATTCAGTGTGGAGTCTAATTACACCCAAAATCCAAAAGGAGACTAAAACTGGGAAAGCAGGGGGATGTATCTGCAGCCGCTGTGTAAACACCAGCAATTCCTGCATGCATTTTCTTTTTTTAGCCGTGAATCTGCATTTGGGCTGAATCTCAGGGTTCCTCCCATTTTACAAGAGAAGGGGCCGAGGAGGGGGCGGAGTCTGCGACCACAGTGTTATTCAGAAGCGCGGGAGCCACCCGCAAGGGTTGGGACGGACACGCGCTGCCATCTGCTCACAAGCAATGATAAAAGAAACTTTGCTGAGGAATTATCTTCTGCTGCCCCGCCCATACAGTTCTGGTGCCCCGCCCATACAGTTCTGCTGCTCCGCCCATACAGTTCTGCTGCCCTGTCCAGACAGTTCTGGTGCCCCGCCCATATAGTTCTGGTGCCCCGCCCAGACAGTTAGCAGCTCTTATTCCACTACTGTAATACGCAGCATAAACAGCACTTTTCAGAGGTGATGCAATTCCTTTAAATAAACCAGCAATGTGCACAGCAGCCACAAATGGGGCGAGACAGCGCCCCCCGCTGGCTGGCTCAGCCACAGACTGGAAGGAACACGATAGCATCAAATGTAGAGAGAAAGGTGCAGCAGATAAACACAAGTGCATGGGAGGGCGTGGGACAGGCCCCCATGCAGGGTTCCATTTGGCTCACCGAAATTGGGGAATAATGGGGCAAGAAAAGAAGTCACGGCACAGAACCCCCCCCCGCCCCGCCCCACCCCGCCCCGGGGTCCAGAGCTGCAGTACAGCTTCACGTCGATAGAGAAGAGGCTCCCTGGGGGGTCGGGGGCATATCCTATCCCAAACACCTTAGCCATTAGTACACCCCCATGCCAAGGACACCCAAGGGGGGGCACAGCCCCACATCGCCCCGTGGCTTCCCACTGCCTGACGGCTCCCCACTCTCACTGCGCCGGTGAATGCCACAGATAGCCAGGAGGGGGGCGTGAAAGCATCCCGAAGCAGCAGGGGCTCGGCCCCATTACGCCGATTACACCTCGAGCCCCTCCCCCTCATCGGGAAACCTGCGCCCTGCCGTACGGCGGCTGCCATTAAAGGCTGCTGCGTCGCGGACATATATACGCATAGAGCACTTATAACAAACAATACATAATGGACAAGGACAGCAGAATAATTATAAACAGCATTATGTCGTAAATCCCAGGAAGTAGGTGCTGTGATTCGCACCAGGACGGGAGGACAGGCACGTACGCAGGTTTTAGACGGCGTGAAAATGCCATTTGTCAGGGTGGGGGGGCGTGCTGGGAGGTTTTAGGCCGCCTTAGACGCGGCACTTCACACTGAATTTAAACAGGCATCTGTATCTCTGGCTGCCCCATCCAGAAACACGGCGTAGGGTCAGGCTGTCTCCCACAAAGGAGCCAAAGACGAGCCAAATGGCAGACTGGGAGGCGGATCGGGACCGTTGATTAAGTGCACTTTGCCAGATATGTAAAGGCAGCGGGGATGCATTTCCTCAGGGGTTACAGCAACGCGGGGGCGGCGACTACACCGAAGGCGGGGCCTGTGCCGACTACAGAGCGATTACATGTCAGCCGATTAAATTATGAGCAGAGACGTTCAGCGCTCATTAGAAAGCGTCCCATCCAGCAGTCTGTAATCACGCGTCAGGGGCACTGTGTATTTTCACAAGGGGTGTTCCTTGATATACAGACGTCAAGGAACGTTTCGGCACAGCTGTGGGAAAGCGAGTCACTTTCCCCCGCATGTCAGGGTCTATCTCGCGTTCAGACGGGTCCGGTGCTTGGCCGGCGTTACTTTTCATAGCGGGATTGCAGCGTGCTGGGAGTTTGAAAGCTTATGCGACTTACAGTATACAAATTCCAGCACTCTGCAGTGTTTGGGAAATGTGGGTGTGGGGCAAGGTGCAAGGGGAGCACTGGCCTGCAGCGGGTTCGCTGCACCTCACCGGGGGCACAGCGCCTCCTACTGGAAATGAGGAGCATAGTGATAAGTCTTTGAGGTCGTCGTGGATGCCGTCCGGGCAGCAACAAAGAAGTGACTGGAAAATCAGGCCAGGGAAAGCACTGGGAGGTTTGCAGTTATCAAGGTGACATGGAAGTAAAGGGACCTCAGCCCAAAGGCAAGACGCCTACCCCACCCCCCCCCCGTGATAGGGCTTTAGCACACCATGTAGCAGCACACCCACTAAGATTTCCGGATTGTTCCAGAAGCCGAGCCAAACATCATTTCAGAGCAGTGCTCCACTAAAAATCTTTTTCAGATCCCTCCGGAAGCCGCTTAAGGCCGTTAAAATCTCACACAGGCGGCTCATTTGAATATGTACAACATTAATTCCTCATTTGTAGGATATTGCCACCTGCACATATCCTGTTATACTTTTGTGGGGGGAGGTGTGTGGGGGGCGTGCTGAAGTGAGATGGCAGGGAGAAGAGACCTCAGGTGACAGTCGGTATTCATTCACTCCACCGTCCCTTTTTACTCGTAACATTGGGGTCTAATCATCCCCCAGCCTGCACACTCATACCCTAATGCCTGATCCTACAAACAACCCAACACCCTTGTAACCCCCGCACCCCAATCCATCTCCACTCCCAGCCACAAATAAACTCCCACCCACCTGCTGTCCCACCCAGAAAGCCCCCCAAATTACTCATCATTTTTATTAGTTGGCTTGTATGTCTAATTGTTGTCTGAGCAGACTGGTTATTGCCGCTATGTTGGGTGCTGCGTATCACATTACCGCCGCCAGAGTCAGACTGAAAAGACTATAAAGTCTGAAGTGTCGACGCTGCGGCCTGACGGCTCATTTTCTAAGTTAATAACTGTGGCGTGCTTGTGGATCAGGCACCGAAAAAACATACATGTGACTTATGCAGCTGACAGACTTTCTTCAGTTATATGTGGTCATGCAGGTATATACAGTATACTTACATACAGCTTAAATGCAGTATATATTTTTCTTTCTGCTATGTATCACTTCACTCATATATGAACACATCAGCGAACGGCAGAGAGCCGCACACATACGGCATATATATACTGCTTTTATTGCTACTTTCACATGTGTAATGAGATCCGTGTAATGAAGTGTGTACTGGGGGGTAATTACAATGAAATGCTCCGATCTGTAGTGACCGACACGTGCCGTCGTGCGTGGAACGCTGGCCGCCCGTTTTACCGCCGTATCACCCTTTTGCGTTTTATAGAATGATGACGTGTAAAAGTTTAGAGTGATCTTGAAGGGGATTTTTAATGCCGGCGACAGAGAAAACTTGTAAACGAGGCCGTTTCGATGTAGCTCGTCGACGCCAGTTGGTGGTGCCAGTAGACGGGGCAGGGGGGAGAACCGTTTGCCCCGGGATCGTGTTCCACCGCCAAGGGGGTTCTGCAGTGAGCGAGGTCACCTTGGGCGTGATTAACAAGCTCGCCCCTCCACACTCCAGCCACGTGGGGGTCAGCTCGGAAATCGGCTTTCACAGCGGGGTGGGGAGGGCAGTTGGCTCATAGTTTGGATGATAAGGAATCTTGCCGCCGGGGAGGGGGCAATGAACAGTGTCTCGGGTGCCGAGTGAGGCAAACAGCTCCACGTCAGCAGGAGAGTGTCCAGAATGTTCCATGGAAGTGCTGCAGCCTGTTTATAAATGTCAGCCTAGAGATTTTCCCTACCCTTCTGTAGCCGCCCCCCCCACCCCTTACTATTAAACAATTAACAGCACCAGTGTAGGCATTGAAACAATAGCCCGGCACCAGCGAGACCATACGAAACAGCCTGAGTGATTATACAGAGAAAGCTGTAATAATGATGCAGCATACTCACCTACAGTGGTACCTAGCATGGTAAAGAGCCATGTGAGTCTTTTATAGTCTGTTTCCAATTGGTTTAATGGTACCTTTTAACTAGGAGGAGGCGAGCGTTATTCCCAGGGTGGTCCAGCTGCGTTTAATCGTGCACTGACTTTGGCACCACAAGGTGTCTCCAAGCTTAAATCCACCATGTATTATATCACTTCACCACTAATCAAGCTGTTTATCAATGAACTGCGGCAGTCGAATCTAACTCCTCCCCACTCACATTGCCATGCTTCACAGATACCCAACACCACCCAACGGTCCAGTCATCTGCATCAATCCCCCTGCGAGCTGAACCGTTGGCCCATGATTGATCACCCGGACGTTATCGGCCGTGATCAGAGGCCCATCTCTGCACATTTTCAGGAACGGTTACACTCCACTGCTTCGGAAGGGATTTTTTTAATCATTTTCAGTGGCAAATTGACTTTTTTCTGATTTTTTTGTATTCCTCCTGAAAAGTACGCTCTGGAGTACTTTGCAAACTTGCTGGCGAAAAAGTACCCTGCTAACAGCACTTCGAAATATAATTGACTGGTGAATGGCTGGACGTGAGACACAGCCGTTAAACCCCCCAGCGTTACACTTGCCATGGCCACTCTCTTCTGCACATAAGTGGTCATATTAACAACACGGTGATGTGAAAACGAACAGGAACAGCCACACACACACGAAAGCCAGACTGCAGTCATACTTTAGTCCCCTGGGCAGTCTCTCTCGGCATATAATCCCCTTCAGAGGCCTCGATGACCCGAAGGCAGAAAGAGGTTAGTTTCTTCCAGATAGCACGCTACATAGACAGGCCACAGTTGCCTCTAAAGCAGACAAGATGGGTTTTCAGGCAGGAAGGAGTTTTCAGGCAGGAGGAGAACACACATGGGGGCGCTGCTGTGTGGTGCAACAATAATCACCCTTCATCTGGCCGGAGGAAATGACCTATTAGCAGCTCAGCGCCTGCCATTACCACTTGGAAGCTAATGCTATTGATTATGTGTTACAGCTAACCTTCAAAGTAGCGAGGAGAGAGGCTGAGTGGACCCCCATTCCATGCTTCCCCCCAGGTGATAAACGTTCTTAAATCGTCCCTTCATTAACAGAAGAGCCACCTCTGTTAGCGTTTGCCATTTTCTGCTAGACTTAGAACGGGCCACAGGAAACTAATAGTTTAGAAAGTTCAAATCAACAGGTGAGTGATTGAAGTACCAAAGAAAAGCCTTGTGCCTGTCGCCTTGAGACTTCCAGTCTGAGTGGTAAAATGATGTCATCATTGGCAAACATGGAGCACTTAAATCAGTACTTAAATTGCATATTAAACAATAGACCTGGATTCACCCGCACCACGTAATCATGCTCTCTGTTTCCTGGTATAGGCTCCCTATAAGATAGATCTTTATCTCAGTCACAATAAATAGTATATAAAATCTGAATTCTTTTTATTACTAGTGGCCTAATCCCTTGTGAGCAGGGTCGTGGATCTACCTTTTCACATTACATCTGCTATCTATTGTTTCTTTATGCATTCACAGTTGTAAAGTTCTGTCTAGAAAGGCTTATTTAGGGTTGGAAAGATCTCTCCACTTCAGTGAGTCTCAACAGACTGTTTCCACGCACACTTGATTCCTTGTTGTGATTTTTGTGCTCCAGCCCCTCAAATTAAATTGAAACCATTCAACCCGTCCCTGCCAGAGGCACACAGAGGCCGTGAGTCTGCCTCCCTGTTTCTCAAAGAAGGCAGTGCTAAAACCGCTAACAGTCACCCAGTCAAATGAGTCATTAACCCCAAAGCAACCTGTCCCAGCCAGAGGCACACAGAGGCTGTGAGTCTGCCTCCCTGCCTCTCAAAGGAGGCAGCGCTAACATCGCTAACAGTCGCCCAGTCAAATAAGTCATTAACCCCAAAGCAACCTGTCCCAGCCAGAGGCACACAGAGGCTGTGAGTCTGCCTCCTTGCCTCTCAAAGGAGGCAGCGCTAACATCGCTAACAGTCACCCAGTCAAATAAGTCATTAACTCCAACACAGAATTAAATGGCGATGAAATAAAGATTTGCAAAAATACTTAACTGATTTTTCTTTATAACCGGCAGATTTTAGAAAACCCTTAACTGATCCAAACTGACCTATATAGATAAAATTACTGTTTTACAATTAATATTAATTTTTATACTTTTGTTTTAGTTGGAAATTATTATATGCCAGTTGTGGTTCATTCTATTTTTTATAGTAAAATAAATTAGATAATGAGCTTATTGTTGTTATTATTATTATTATTATTATTATTATTATTATTATTATTGTTATTGTCATCATTATTTTTGTTATTATTATTATTATCAGGGGGTGCAGTGTTTTGGGCTCTTTGTTAGGGGGCACGTCCACAAGCTACATTACAGGTTACACTATGGATGGGCAAAAACTCAGAAAAAGACTCTGTTTTGGGGGACTAATTTAGCCGCAGAATTGCTATTGTGTCCTGGGGGTGCTCCACAAGGTAGGATCTCTCAGTTATCTGGGTTAACTTACGCTAGAAGTCATGATTGTCCAATAAGAGTTTAGGTAAAGAGCATTTCTATTGGACAATCATAACATCTAGCTTAAGTTAACTCAGATAACTGAGAAATCCTGCTTTGTGGAGCACCAATGTTTTCAACTGATGGGCTGCAGCACGCTAGGGTGTCGTTAGAAGTGGTGTGGTGTGTGTGTGTGTCTGTGTGTCTGTGTGTGTGTGTGTGTGTATAAAACTGCCTTACAATTGACACTCATTCACATGTACATGTTCCACAATTTGCAAACTGCCCTGCAGTAAAAAGACAAGATTGTAGACAAATTTTTTTAAAGGAAAATTTCAGAAAACGTGCCTGATCCTGAACCAACACCGTATAAAGATAAGGACAAGCTCTAAAGCTCTAAAGGATAGAGGACGTAAGAGTGGTAAGCAGGCAGTACTAGACGATTACCGGAAATATGGATTTATGTTTCTGCTGATTAACAGTATATCTGTGGTGTGCCCTGGGATAATTCCCTTATGAAGAGGGTACCGTAGCAAGAAAAGGAGAAATGGCGGGAAGTAAACGATACAAACCCCCAGCTACCGTGCCACATCGTTACTGAAAGCAGGGGGGCTGATCTAACAAATAACCTGAACAGTGAAATTTCGGTATAAGCATGCGTCCGGGGGCGGGGCTTCCTGCTTCTGTCCTGATTAGATTCTGAGGACATCCCTACTCCCCCCCCCCCCAAATGAAGCACAGACACAGTGACTGTGGCCGACGTTCGCGACCGCGTCTCAGGTGCAGGACCCAGAGGACTCTGCGTTACATTCTTCTGGGCTGTTTGTTGGACTTTCTGGACCCTTTTTTGGATGGCAGTCTGGCTTCCTGAGCCGCATGTCAGCATCACTGAGCCGCTGCCTCGCTTCAAACTGACTTGTGGCGACCACAGGCTTCTCCTTCCCACCCTTCCGCACATCTGGAGAACCTTCCAGAACAGTTCACCTTATATACCTCACAACGCTCGATAGCTGCCCACAACCCCTTTGATCATAATTCATACAGCTTAGCCCCTGCTCTGCTGACTGCACAATGATTCCTGGGCATTGGGGTGGGGGGGGGGGGGGGGGCAGAAATTGCCCTCAAAGCCTTTGTGGAAGCCGGAGACCAGCTTGGACCGTAAGGGGCGGCAATAAACTATGTGGACTGAAAATGTCACTACTCTCCCGTATTGTATCTGTCCTCCCCCTCTTCAGGATAGTGTTTTCGGAAAGGGGGAGGGCTGAGGGCAAAGTCTCTTTATTTAGTTTAGCCCCCCTTTGGGACCTGCCATTCACGCCGACCGACCTGTGTTGCCGATTTCTGTGCACCCCACTCCCCTGCATGCCCTTCTCGGGCCCTCGTAGCCTGACCTTTTCCGTGTCCCTCTTTGCCCATGTATAAGGAATGCTGTGGCGGTGGCCCCTCGCGAGCCTCAGCCGACGGCCCTTGAGGCGGGAGGCTGGTGTTCCCAGTGCTGTTCCTAACCCGTGTTTTTCCCATGCTTGGTGCCTGAGCCTTGGAACACTCCACCATAACTTCTGTGAAATTCTCACGCCATGTTTGATGGCTGAACACGGAGCCGCTGAATCTATAAAATTCTGCTCCCGATCAGACTCTTTCCTCGCCGCGTCTCCCATTCTTGTTCCCACGTGTCCTTGTTGTTGATCTAATCTTTACCGCCACCGGCTCCTATAATGCGCGGCTGAATGCCATGTCATTACGTTTAATTACTCCCAGTTGAATTGCTACCTGAATTGAAGTGCCACAGTTTGGTTACATTTATTAACTGCATCTTTGCATTTGTTTCGTTTTTGTTTATTGTTGTTTTGAGATAAAATCCCCTCCGTGGCTTGATATCATCTCCTGCCTAATTTAAAAATTGATTGTGCACACAAACTTTGAATAAAAACACAAATGGGCTAAAATATCAGTTAATATCGGGGCTAGCTAACCCTGCTTGGCGTTATCTGCAACGTCCATGTTCAAATCCAAACAGACTACAGGGCGAGGGCTGCGATCTCGGGGTGGGTTTTCCGGGTCTGTGCTGTTCACAACTAAGTGAGGAGCTGTACAGCTTCATATCTCCGACTGCAAGTGTTATGTTGCTGAGACCCATAGCCCTAGCTAACTCAGAAGGATGCCCATTCTAGAGGCCTCCATTCCTGATGTCCACAGTCTCCAGAACGTACTAGAACAATATTATCTCAACCCAAGCTTTGTCGTTTCCATGAAGTCATGGCAACGGACAGAAAGTTCTGTTTGTTACCAAAATGTGTACTTGGGGGGTGTGGCAGAGCTGGCATAGATCGGGCGGTGGAGGAGGGCACAGCCATAGCAGCCGTACACCGGGGCCAGAATGTCCCTCACAGTCACGAGCTATGGCTTCCCAGAATGCACCACTGACATGGACATTATTTTCCTTTTTCCATTAAACGATGAAGCGCAAGGACGAGACGCTTCAGAAGAAAATCTCGTCTACAAGTTTTTCCAGAGTTGGGGGAAGGGGGTGGGGCAGTTAGAGTTTCGGGGAGAAGCCAGGGGGCAGCTCAGAACGGGGTTGCGGAGCCTGCTTCTCAATCAGAAGATCAGATTGCCGTGCGGGTGTCATGGAAACCACCGATCAAGTAACGTAAGGACCTCAGTGTTTGTGAGCAGCTGATTTCAGCACCGAGAGACAGGTTAGGGGCAGCAGACGGCATGCAGTTCTACCCCATTTCCTCCATCGGGGGTCAGCTGACAAGCGTGGATGTCGTTTTCAGAAGTGACATCCGTTTCTTTGCCCAATGCTATCCATCCATCTCTTTATTTTGTTTCCACAGACTGTCATTAAGAGTAAATATGAATGGGCCCCCATATCAGCATGCAGCATTAGATTGGTGGAAAATTCCTGTCTTTTAAATCAAAGTCTGCCACTGCAGGGCCCGGGAAACTGAATAAGGATTGACAGCCTGCAATTTGTATTCAGCTGTTCATTGTTCATTTCTGATCTCACTATTCTTTGGATCAATTTATCTTATTTTATTTTATTTATTTATTTTGTTTATCAGCCTTCTGGAAATTCAGTTTGCATTGCTCAGCTCATGAACTTTCCCAGAAATGACTCAGGTACAGCAAAATCGCCGGTACTAATTTAACACCAACATTCCTCAAATGAAACCTGCGACGCTATGCTTTTTTTTTCTCAATGAGGCATGCAGCGTTTTTAACGTGCCTTAAATTTATGAATTTATGAGGACATTTTCTGATCGCTTCCTTTCTTGAGGAGATACCTGAAGAACCTTGTTGCCCAGGGATTATACCCAGCAACCTTGTGCCTCCAAACTCACAGATGAGTCACTTAGCTGTGCCCTACATCCTCCGCCATCCTCCCGTGTCCTGCTCAGCTGGCTCTCGGTGTCGTAACGGATTTGCCAGAGGATAAATGTGCTGACAATGAGGAGAAGCCCCACCTTGAGGTCAGAACTTCACTTCTATAAAAAGCTCTAAAATGAAGAAGGATTCCTTGGCACTTCAGCTATTTCTGGGAGAGCCCTTCACAGCTCCTGTCACAGGCAGTGTCAGGATCTCGCTTTTTGATGGATACATACTGTACTGTACTGAACTTTTTCAGTGGTGTACTGTACATCTGCGTGATCGAGCACATAGAAAAGAATTATGGGGTTTGGGTGGCGAAGGGGAAACTTCCGGTCAAACTAATGTAATATTAATATTATCATTTTTATTGGAATATTCTTATTTTCTGATAGTACATATGACCCCTGGCCCCTCTCCCCATTCCTGAGATGGAATTCTTACTCTCCTGTTCCCTCCCACCCCATTCCTGAGATGGAATTCTTACTCTCCTGGCCCCTCCCACCCCATTCCTTAGATGCGACTAAATCCTAACTTTTTAACTGATAAATACACCAAACCCACACGTGTAGGTTGCAGCCCCCAAAATAATGCTACCAAAGTCGTCCGTATGGGGGAGGAAAAATAACAGAATTAACCTTTGAGCTCAGTCTGCTCACATGTATGTTGATGAAAAAAAAAAGATTATTTACATGAAAACCTCAGGTGACTCTTTCATCTCTTAAGAGTAAAATACCAACAGAAAAGGTCAAACATTTTCATTCCTTTTCTTTTTTCGAGCTTCCTTTTTGATGTAGTGACGTACTCAAAAGTCACTTTCTGGGTTTGCATATTGACATAATCTGCCCTTTCGCTGCTGTAAAGTTTAATAGGTTTCTGTCTAAATTTACCCCAAGGTTCAGTCACTGAACCCACACAGATGTTAGGGCTAGCGGCATAGGGTGTTATGCGGCTCATATTTTTGGTACTTATAAAAGCATCGCCTGGTATTTTTTTCCCTCCCTGATTGCTAAGCTGGATGTGTTTTTTTGGGCTAAATGCTAATGTAATTCCAGGGCTATTACAGAGCACTCAGGCTGTGCCCACCTGTGCTTCTCGCTGGCTAGCGTTTCAGTTCCAGCACAAATTCTGTTAAAGGCAATCAGGCCGGGTTATTACCGTGGAGCAGCTGGCCGCTCCGAGCGCCCACTTTACCCATGAAAGCTGCCTTCATTCAGGTACAAATGCCTTTTAATGCGTGACCCTATATACATAATGACCATCTGTTCTCGATTATGTTAATTTGTACTTTTTTTTTTTTTTACAAGGGCTTAAGTAGTGTTTTAACGTGCATGCATTGATTAGAGGAAGCGGCACACGGGAGCATGCTTTGCCCCCCCCCACCACCCCCACTCCCA
>JAAGVU020000035.1:21355536-21382462 GCA_011763525.2 Mormyrus iriodes | reverse complement strand
GAGTCTTAAAGCACTTATGTAAGTCGCCCTGGCTAAGGGCGTCTGCCAAATGATGTAAATGTAAATGTAAATGTAAAATGGCATTCAGAAGGCATACTCTGATATGTGAGTATTATTAACAGAAACTAGGGTCTTTTTTCAATCGTAACACCTCCCATGTAGGCGTTCTCTGCCCTGTGCCTTGAGCCTCCAGGAATGGGCTTACCATGACCCTAATTGGAAGGAGGATGGATGGATGGAAATTATAAATGTTAAATTATGTACAGAGAGCTATTATAAATCAGTAACGGTTAGGGCTGAAAAATGAAATGTGAACACCTTTGACACAGAGTCATTTATCCACAGAAATTCCCCCAGACAAGCAGAGACGGCTGATTGTCAGCAGCCACACACTACTGAGGAGGCCTTCTCGCTTCTGGAGCAGAGCATAGGCTTGCGTCGGCGCCAATCCACTTACGCGACGCTGTTCCTCCACCAGGGTAATTAGCAAGGCTCGCCATCAAGTACACTCGAGGCATAGAAGATTTGTGGATGGGGGGCCAATCGGCTAAATTGTAGACCCCGTCTTAAGAGATGGCAGCGTCTTGGCCTGAGCACTTGACATGATTCCGAGCCGCGCAGATGGAGGCAATGGAGCACCCTGTCAGTCTGTGGCAGGATCTCGCCTGGCCAATTTCACAAAGTGCAAAGCATCTATTAATATATTAAGCACAATACCATTCTGGCATAAGTCAGCCGGTAAGCAAAAAATGTACCAGTGCTCGTTAATTAAATCGTGGATATTTCAGATTTTAATCACAAACATGGAGGAAGATAGAACATAGGAAAAATTATGCTATTTCTCTTAGGATAAAGCGAGATAAAATTCGGAATTTAATCGCTTGGAACAATCTTTGCATACATGATAAAATACGGAGTAGAAGCATTTTAAATTAATGGAGTCCTCCCCTTTAAACTAATTTTTGCCCTGAATTATATTATCTCTTGCTAAGTTGTGGTGGAGTGGTGTCTCTGAGGCTAGGGCTCTGTCCCAGCAATTGGAAGGTTGCTGGTTTGAATTCCGTGAATGCCAAGACTGACCCTACTCTGTTGGGCCCCTGAGTAAGGCCCTTAACCTGCAATCGCTTCGTCCTGCGTATGCCGTTAATCAGCATCCAGCCCTGCAGGCAGGTCCTCCAACTTACAGGGAAATTTGGGGGTTGGTGGCAGGACTGGCACTCCAGCCACTGGAAAAAAACCCATGCTGGTAATCCTTAGCAGGTTCTTCCATTTAGACTGCTGAGGTATCACCTACTGTATGGCTGCTCTCAGGTTCTCATCCCTGAAGTGGTTTGTTGTGTGGTGGGTGCAGCAATGTGTTGTAATCAGGGCATGCTCCTTACCTTGCTAAATTGTGGCTGCAGACAGAGAACTGGAAAAATCAACACAAGATGGAAGTATTGGCTGTTGGAGGTTGTCAGGGAGGGTAAGATGAAACTTTGTTTGGTCTTAGTCAGTCATCAGTTTTGAAAACTGAAACGTTTCTCCTAGGTCGTCAAGGTGCAGGAGATATGGGGGGGGGGGGACACCAAGACAGAAAATCTGTCGTCCTGTAACATGAGGCTTCATAACAGTATTGAATAAAGACGGAATTAGTCTATTTTCAGTTAAGATACAGAATTAATTATGAACAAACACAACACATAATAAAGCATCTAAAATAACATTGAATAAACGTTAACGTAAAACAAACAAGCCCTTACTGAAGACACCATAATGACGCCTCCCAGATCTTTTTTTCCTTACGTGTCTGGTCCTTCCGGGGATGGACTGACCATCGCCTAGCCGTAGACGAGGCACAAAGGAGTCAGCTAACCTCATAGGCAGGAGAGTGGCAATTAGATGAGTCCAATTATTTCCCTGAAGCCTTCTCAAAGATAAGAGAGCCAAAGCGATGTACTCTTATTTCTTTATGTATCTCGATGGAAAATGAAAGGGAAGGATCTGGTGTTTTAAAATCTGACAGCACATCCCATCATACTCATCTGTCCATTTTAAATGGCATTAGTCACTTTCATCTCCATAAGAGCCGTCCTATTTAAAGTCCGTATCAGCTCAGCGCTGCCTTACCCCTAATTAGCTGATAACGTCAAACTTCTGCAGTCAGGCAGAGCTCTGGACGCCTTTATTCGGCGCCTGGATAACAGACAGCCGTGAAGAGTCAAGTCCCTTCTGGCTATTAATGGTGGTTAATCGGCTATAGCAACTGCGGCTCTCAGAACAGGGGTCAGTGCCCCCTTCCTCTTAGCCCAGGTCCTTGCTCGGCATGGGTGGGAGCAGCTGCCCGGGCCTGCGCTCAGTGAGATGAAAGGACTGGGGGGGGGGGGGGCATTCCTGCCAAGAGCAATGCTGGTGCGCTGATCACATCACTTGTTTCACACCTCAGATGTGGTACCCTCAACGCACACGTTTTTTATGTTTTTGTCCCTGCACACCCATAGCACAATCCTTTGTAAACACCATGCTGCTATTTCAGCTTAAGGCTCTCAGATCACCCCCCCACCTGGTCAGATTTGAATTCCAGTGGCCGTGCGTTTTCACAGTAAATTGTGACTCCTGAAAATGAACAGTTGTTGAGAATCTATTAAATTCTTGCTTGTCATATTCGGGCCCTTAGAGCAAATGAACGGCCGGAACGTCATTTCTGGATCGTGTCCCAGTTGTAATTATATTTTATGACACAAAACAGTTGAGGACCAGTCTGTGGTTAGTTGAATGATGGTCGATTATCCTATATGCCGGACGCTGTGGCCCTTGATGAGAATTCACACCCCGGTTCGAGGCCGGGCTCTGTGTTGACGCACAGCCAGGTGCCTGACCACAAACAAGGCCAAAGTGCTAATAGACTGACATTTGTTTCCTGGAAACATTGGGGGGGAGGGGGGCAGGGAATTGCTTCAGACATGAACGAAGTGCTCTCACATCTCTTTCTGGATCAGAGGACCCGCAGCACGAGAAGCCCAACGATACCCAAATTAGGCTAAATACAGTGGGACCTTTCGAAAACACCCTAAATTTGATGGTGAAAGCTTTGCTATCAGATCAAGATCGCTGAAAGGAAGCCTGTACTTACAGAGCAGCCATCAGAGTCACAGAAATGGCACCAGCCCAGCAAAAACATAAGGCCTTCCTGGAGCTATTGGATCCCAGCTAACAGTTAGAGTGTCTGGTGGGAACCGAATTTCAGGGGCATTTTAATAACAACAGCGTTTTCCAGGGCTCGCTGCTTTCCTGCTTTTGATACAGCTCGGTCACCTGGGAAAGCTCAGGGCCCTTTTGCATCTCCTCTGGACCAGCGTGAACAGAAAATACCAAAGGGACAGAGTGGGGGGGGAAAGGCAGACTTCCCAGGTCACCCACAGGCCCCAACCCCCCCCCCCCCCTCCACACACACACACACACACACACACCATGGGTGGAGCCAGCATCAGATCAGTATCCTGGGGTTCTTTGGCCTCAGCAAGGCAATGACAGCTGTCCCTGGAAACACATCAACACCCTCGTCCACGGCACCCCCATGCCCTGGGCACGCCTGGTATTTCTCACCCCCGAAGGGAAAGGAGCCATTATCTCCAAACCCACTAGCTCAGCTGTTTTCTGGAAACAAGGCAGCCCTCGCACTGGCCCCACCCACGGGACAGTGACACATCACAGAGGGACCCCAGTGTCGGTAGAATCCTAGCAGTATGCTAGCAGGAAGCTAGCAGTATGTAAATCACGCTAAACACCAGTGGACCACCTTCAAAAATTTACGAAAAATAACTCAAAGAAGATAGTTAGATAGATAGGGATAGATGGGTGCGCAGTGTGATGATACGTACATAGTGTCATAGATGGGTGCAGAGGAGAGGAGAATATTTCCAATGTATCTCTACCCATACTTGTGCAAATGATAAACAAAGTATTTATCAAATATTGTATATTCCTTTTCATGATGCAAAAAATGTTTCATAAATAGAACACACATCTATGTATGATCAACAACATGCATTTCACATACATACACCTATACCTGATATAAATAAAATCAGAAAAAGGCCCCATAAGTTTGATGGTCCTAAGGTGAGGCCAGCTATGACTGTAGACACCCTGCAGATTCACCACAAGTCCGAAAGAATCGTCATTAATGCCAGCGGGCAACTCTCTGAGTGTGCAAGCACTCTGCCATAGAATAGGGCATGGTCTAGGGAGATTGCAGGGTCCTGTTTTACCTTACACCAGCTCCTGGTCTCCACATCTCTAGGGGATGAGTGTCTTGTTGAAAATGGAAGCTTTCACAACTGCGCTACACCGCAAAATGCTCCTTCTATTGCAACACAGACCTTGTGAGATTCAGTTCGTCACACGTGCAGGTTTGATATGTATTCAGTGATGCATGGCAGCACAACGACATCGATCACAGTGCATGGGAGGTAAAGACATTCCTGAGCACGCCTGTCAGAATGACAAAAATCGTAACATGATGTCTGGGAGCCCTTTAAGGGGGCGGGTCATTCATTATTCACACCTGCGGCCAATCAGATCTCACCTCTGTGTCACGGTCGTAATTAGAGCGCACCCGCCAACCCGTCAGTCATCCGGCCATGGCGTTGGCTGGCCTAATAATGTTTTAAACACCTGCCTCCAGCACAGAGGAGTGCAGATTGATGGATAGCGCCAAAGCAGGGTCTGGTCCAGGGAGGACGAACCTGCAATTAGCCTGGACCGCCATTCCCTCCTGGGCCACTTTCTTTGGAAAGGAATCATTTTGATCCATGATGACATTTTTGTCAGGGGCAGGGCTTTCGTTATTAAATGTTTCTCTGGATTGTCAAGAAGTATCAATCAGCGAAAGCCTAGACCTGGCAATCCCATACGATACACAGATGAAGCTGGGATCGACCTGTCCTCCGTACCAGCTAAGGCGGAACTACGGAGCACAAAACTCCGCTTTTGGAAAGTTACTGCGAAGAGACTCTATTAGAGGTGTGTTTTTTTTTTTGCCAAGAGCCTGAGGCGTTCGAATCTTTTGAATAAGTCTCTGTTCTGCTTCGCATGAAAAATTAACATTTCGCTTGTTGTTTTCTGAAGTTTTTCTCAGACGATTAAGTAAATTGCAGAACTGCAGGCATTCGTGCAGATAAGATGGTAACGATGCTCATGCTTTCCTGTTGTTTGCTTATCGCTGATCTTCGGCCCGGGAAACTTATGTGACTAATGATATAACCATTTCAAATCCGTGACTCGGCTATTGTGGTGTGCTGAGTAAATGAGGTCATCTGTTCGCTACCACACCGTCGTTAGCAAGTTGAAGCATGGGGAGAGCAAGACGGGCCATGGGAAGGTGACTGGCATAATGGGAGCTGGGGGCGTGTGTCATGGTTACATAACTATATATATGGCAAAGATGTACAGGCTTGCTGGATATTCCAGAGGCTGCATCGCCTAATCATGACCTGACCACTAACTGACAGTCACCTCAGACTGCAAAGTCTCTCCTTATTAGTCCTGGACTCATACAAAGCAATCCTAACCAGAAACCTGCAGAAATCCAGTAGGGGGCACCCTCACTGACACCTTCCAAGCAGTAGGAGTCTTGTTGAGAATGTGCTTTAATGTGGTGTTTTAAACTGATCTCCCCTTTTCTCGATGCATCCCATCGTTGGTGTTGGTGCTCCATCGCAGCACCAACAGCCACATTCTCTTGTCCTTTCCCTGGTCCAAAATAATGCTGCCTGGTCAGGCACCAAGCTAACCCACCTCAGGTCTCCTTCTGCAGGATGGTCCTTCAAAAGACATATTTTAGGAAAGGCTGCTGGTCTGAATCAGCAAGCAAGGAGACACAGCCATCATGAGCAAGGAAAGGAGAGGTATAAAACAGGAGAGGAGAGTGGGGGTGGGGGGGTGGGCAGGTGCCCAAGCTCGCAAGAGGAGGAAGAGTGACAGGGGGAAGGGGAATTCGGAGGTTATTATGTCATTTCGGTAATTGAACGAACGTATCCATTTATCCTAAAAAAAATTTGCGGCAGCTCACTCACATCCCACCCCGGAGAGTCATAACCATGAAACTAATGGATGCCAGCGGAGAGATTTTATCATTTATTTTAAATCTGGATATATGGGGTTTGGGGTAAAATTTTGGAATCGGTAACATGGATTCGCTAAAAAAAATGGAAATGTATAAACCTGAAAGCTTTGGGATCTCGGCGAAACGGGGCAACAGGAATTGGCAAAGCGCTGGCCCCGAGGCCTCCTGGATTTTTTTCTCTCTCCTGGCTGTTCATTATTTCCCAAGTGCCGAACAAAGCCGGTCAAATCAAAGGTCTGCACTTAAAGACACAAAAAAAACCCTCAGCAAACAACTCGTCCCGACGCAAACGCATTTCATTTTGCTGTTAATTACACTAATGGACATTTCTTTGTTGTTCCCCGAGATACCAATCTGTATGGCTAATGGAGAGGGACACTCCGCGCCCGGCCCGCCTTTGTCCACACAAGCCCGCCGCGCTCCAACCCAAGAAAGCCGGAGCGGTAATTAGTTTAGCTGCGGAGCTTCTCTGCTTGCCAAGAGAAGGATTCTCTCAGGGGAGAGAAAGGCCCCTCTGGGTGTTTCTCATGTCGGGGGCCGGGACGCCATGACAGAGGGTCCCGGGGGCGACGCCAGGGATGGGGCCAGGAGTCGAGCACAAATCCGCCCTCCCGGAACTGCGCGCTAGGACCCCATTTCAAAAGGAAATGAGCTACTTTGTGTCTACTTCACAACTGATGTCTTTTTTTCCCCATTTGTGGTCAACTATTAGTGCAACCCCTTTTTTGGCTGGTCTGATTTCTTTTTTTGAAGGGGGGTTTCATCGGGGGGGTGTGGGGGGGGTGTTTTGTTAACACCTCGCTGAGTGGCCTCAATGGCTGAATGAATGAACATCCTGCCCTCGTCCTTCTCTTTCAAAGAAGAGACAGAGGAAGGTGGCGGGGGGGACCTTTTGGGGTGTAATCAGGGAGTTTAGTGCCCCATGAAAGCCAGGAAACAGAGCCCTTTGTGCCCGCGGAGCGTCTCCATTCCCCGAGCATTCGTGGGCAGATCCAAAGCCCAGGGGCTTATTAATTTGCTCTCTGTAGACTCTGGGTAATTGGGCCGGCTGGCCGGGATCAGACTCTGCTCCCAAGTTCAGTGGCATTAAACCCACATTGTATTCACAGGCACACACAAAGGAGCCCCAGGTCTCCAGAGAAAGCTTTCAGCCGGTGAATGTGGGCCTGGTGAAGTCGGGGGTGGGGGTCCAGTGGTTTCAATCTAGAAAAATCCTGACCACTTATTCACTTTCCTCAGCAATTACACTGCATTTAACTGTGGCCTTAATGCACCGTAGATTTTCATGCTTAAAGCACAGGGTATTTGGGAAGAGATATGAGGAGCTAAATTCTAGCGAGGGCCGGGGCAGTGCCCTCTGCCTGTGAAGGGCGAGGATTCTCATTCACCTCCCGGCTTGTTTTTAGCACACAGACCTGCATTCATCTCACAAACAGCAGCCCCCATGCCCCCACCAAACACTCACTGACTCGTGCAAAGCGATTATTTAGCCTTGTAAACCAAACGTGTAGCAGAGGGCCATGTGTGTAATTACACTGCTTAATGCTCGTGTCTGGAAGCGTAGTGGCTGCCACCGGCCTGTCAGGGGAGCTCTGCAGCGTATCTGCTGTTCCTTCCGCAGAATTTCGGGCAGGAGAAGTTTGAATGCAACGTACCGTAGACCTGGGGATGTGGGATCAGGAGGAAGTGGTGTCTGAGGGTTTAACATCTCATCGTCTCATCGAAGGGAACAGAGTCCAGAATTTCTTCAATCTGGATTCGGCCTGCCTTGCATGTTCCACTGGAGGTTTGCTGTACACTGCATACCCTAAGCAGTGCCACAGTGCCTCAGTGGGAAGCGTCATTACCTCACACCTCCAGTGTTTGGGGTTTGACTCCTGTCTCTGTTGTCGGCCATATCTAAATCACCCGTTGCATGTGTGAGCCCTGCCTCACATCCTCAGCTTCCTGGGACAGGAGCCAGGTTCACCACAAACCAGTACTGGACAAGTGGTTATGAATGAATGGATTAGGCCAGTGTTAACCTGGCACTATCAAGTTAAACGGTAAAACATGCTCTGTTTGTGAAGTTCAGCAAAAATTGGAAAAAATAGCTGTCGTCCCAGATGTGATGGTAATACAGGTGATGCAGGTTTCTGACACTCGTAGGTCCCGAGGCGTGCAGGTATCCTAACGGGTACCGCCCCCAGGCAGGAAACCAGATACTGGCTAATCCCCGCCCCCTCAGACCAAAAGCATCGTAACTCGCTTGTGGAGCGGCTCAGAATCCGGGCCGAGCGCCACAGAAACCAGGCACCAGGGTTTAGGGCTGGCATTTGAGGGTGTAATCGCAATAAGCCCCCTTCTGGCTAGTGGAGCAGACCAGAGCCCACCTTGCAGGGGGCGTGAAATCGAGACATTCTGGAATAGGGTCTGGGAATCTTATTAGGAGCTCCTCCGATCCAGAGGCACCTTGGCCTCCTCGGGGGGGCTAGTCCGGGGGGGGGGGGGCAGCCTGGGTAATTGTATTGGTTTCACATCAACCTCAGCAAAAAGGCAGATTTTTTTTTCTAAATGAACTCCCAATCCGATAATTATTTTTCTACGCTCACGAATCCGGGCAATGAGTGGAAAATAGATTATTAACACGCAGCCTCATTACTCTCCATATCTGGCTAGCAGGAACCTTGTCCAGCTGACTCTTTTTTTCCGGGTGCATTTTACAGCACAACCACATCGACCCGAATGGCCTTTGCCGTCCTCGTCTCGTGTTGTGGCTTCAAGATTTTCCGGGGGGGTGGACCAGCCCCACCAATGCCAGCTTAAACACACTCACACATGCACTCTGTTGCATCTGGTTTGAGGGGCTCTTGATAAAGACCTGCACACGCGCAAGGCGCTATATTATTAAAACACGCTGGAAAAATGAGCTGGACTTGGAGCTGTGAAGCAGCCAGCCCTGCTACTGACCTTTTAACTGTGAGCTCATACAATTCCATTCCTGTGCATATTTATTTGTTTGTTTTATCAGGCGTTTTGAGGCCGAATTGAAGTGCTGGGGGAAAACCCTGTGCGATTTCATCTGAGATTTTGTCTCTCAAAACCAGCAGTCTGTATGAATAATGGCATCAGTACCTCTGGAGCATGACGCCACTGGCTTGTGGCAGAGGCTTGAATTCACTTGGAAAACCAGGAGCAGGAGCTATGCAGCCGAGAGGCAGGTGGGTCAGAGGCCAAGCAGGCAGAAGGCCAGGCAGCACACTTGTCGTCCTTCACGAGCCATGTTATTTAATTTCACTACAGTTTAGTGATTAGTTACATTAAATACGCAGAGAAGGCCTGCTGTTGTGGACAGCCTTGCTGGCATCAGACTCATCCACCGAGAGGCCCCTGGAGGATGGGCTCCCCCTTTGAGTCTGGTTCTAGAGAGTTCTTCCTTACCACTGTCGCCTCTGGCTTGCTCACTGGGGACTTTGGGCAGGGATAATGTAAAGCGCTTTCAGACAATGTAATGTTGTGAAAATGCGCTATACAAATAAAATTGAATTGAATTGAGAGGGAAGCTGTCCAGTAAAGGACCCATCGAATCCTTAAACAATGCACAATTCAGGGCACCCCCACCAAGATGAAAACGCAGGCAGCAAATGACAAACACCCTGCTAATCGGGGGGCCCTCGACGGGCACGTTTCATCCTGTCCCTCGTTCGTTGAGTGTTGCTCTTCGGCCTGTCCTGGAAGCGCCAGGGAGAGAGGGCCCAATTTCCAATGATGAGGTTTCAAAAATAGATCAAACAGCAATGGCCTTCGCCAGGGGGGGTAATACATTATCCTCTCTATAGTCATCCAGACGCACTGTTTAATGAAAAGCATGTTTCATGAAAGGCTTGCGCTCCCCGCTTCCCGGGGATCAAAATTTGATTTTGCTGGCGTAATTTTCCACATCAGGCGCCTGTGTCAAGTGGTCAAGCCACAGCGGCACACCTCCCGCCAACCCGCCGGTCGCCCGTCAGTCATGTGACGCCTCTCAGCCTTGTTAAACCGCCCTCTCACCCAAGGTCTCAAGGTGCTACTTCTTCTGGGTTGATATGGATGGAGAGATTATTGGAAACACTCCTGTCCCTGGATGCATGAGTTCTACTCTTTTAAGATAAACCCAAATAACAGTTTTGCAATACAATTATTATACATATTTTAGCCAAGATTGAAATACTTTTACTGAAAGAATGCTTATGCATTTTGAGGTATGGCCCTTCCTCACGATGACAACATCAGTTCTTCTCCTGGGATTTGAACCTAGAACCTTTGCAGGAAAACATGCTGACTGCTACTCCACATATTACTGTACCTGTGTGTCGAGCAAAGTCTTTTTTTGAGTTATTTAAGCTTCTATTTCAAGGGTATAATCGGAAGAGGAAATGGAAGGTTTTAAGGACAGGCTGTAAGACACCTGCCACTGTGACTCAGCAGTATGAATACGCCCCATAAAGAGAAGGCAGGGGAGGCTGGCATGTTCATGTCGAAACAGAAACAAGCCTGTCCCCTGCATCAGTAAAATCACCCCAAAACGTCAGGGGGAAAACATATAGACATTCTATAATGACAGAAGCTCCGAGATTCAAATGTGGAATGCAGGGACCTCATTAAAATCAGTTTTTACTGACCATGTAAGATCACACTTACAAGGAATTTGACTAGGCGTTTGCTACGAGAATCACACAAACAGGACAATAACTTAAATAAAAGACAATATATAGCAAGAAGTGGGATTCCTGAATGTTTATGCAGTGAACGGTACGTATCAAGATGAGCAATACACACAGTGCTAAGTGCATAACATAATGAGCTATGAATTGCAACTTCACATTGTGACTGAAGCCGAGAGCCCTTAGTCTGTGTGGAGGCGGCTCATTACTGTTCAGCCATTTATGTTATATTAGAGGAACCAGCAAACAGACAACAGGAGCAGCAGGCAGTGGAAGCAAAGAGGTCGATAGGCAGGGAGTTAGTCTTACCAACACACGCAAGTATGTATCTCCATAAGTAGGAGGCCACAAGTAGCTCCTTAGTCCCTCGCTCCGGACAATCTTTGTGTCCTTACCTTCCTTGTCACATGTGTTGAGAAGGGTATGTCAGCAGTCTGGAGTCAGTCGCAAGCGGGAGGGACTTATGTTGCAAGCAGGAGGGACTTACGCCACAAGTAGGAGGGGTAACCGTAAGTAGGAGGGACTTGTGATGCAAGTGGGAGGGGTAACCGCAAGTAGGAGGGACTTGCGCTGCTAGTAGGAGGGGTAACCGCAAGTAGGAGGGACGTACGCTGCAAGTGGGAGGGGTAACCACAAGTGGGAGGGACTTACACTGCAAGTAGCCGGGGTAACCGCAAGTAGGAGGGACTTACACTGCAAGTAGGAGGGGTAACCACAAGTGGGAGGGACTTACACTGCAAGTAGGAGGGGTAACCGCAAGTAGGAGGGACTTACATTGCAAGTAGGAGGGGTAACCACAAGTCGGAGGGACTTACACTGCAAGTAGGAGGGGTAACCACAAGTAGGAGGGGCTTACATTGCAAGTAGGAGGGGTAACCACAAGTAGGAGGGTCCTCGGTGACATGCCAAAATTCAGTTGTCAAATGACAAAATGACAAACTCGGCAACAGAAATAAATTGAACAATCAGATGTGTTGATGTACCTCTTGTAATCAATCCCTCCTCCTTGTGGCATAAGTCCCTCCCATTTGCAGCATATGTCCCTCCTACTTGCAGTTGACTCCAGACTACTGACATACCCTTCTCAACACACGTGACAAGGAAGGTAAGAACACAAAGATTGTCCGGAGAGAGGGACTTAGGAACTGGAGAGGAATGGAGGTTAAGGTAACACTCACAACAGTGAGATGGCGCTCAGTGTGCTGCAGGGGACAAAGAATACCCCCCCTCCCAGTGAGGGATGGGGCAGGTAAGCGTAAGTAATGCTAGAACAGGTGTGGCTTGTGATTAGCTCTGCTCATTAACCCACATTCACACATGAATTGTGACCTATGCATTTAATTGTGTTTCACTTGGATTCTTGTTGCCTTTTTCTTTAGCGTTGGTCATCCTGCCGTACTGCAGGTTCAAAAAGAAGCTTGATAAAGAACTCACAGTCAGGGGGAGAGAATATTCCGGAGGCTGGAGCTCCCTCCTCAGAGCGTGACCACTAATGGCGCACGGCTCAACGACAGGTGAAAGCTGGAGGGTGGTATTTAACCCCGCACCCTTCTGGAGCCCATGTGACGACCATTGATTACACCTCTTGGATTCCATCCCAAGCAAAACCAACACAGTCCCTGGAACCATGTCATCCCCAGTCGAGATTCTGGGGTGCCTGTGCCTTAACTGGCCTCTTCTTGTCCATTGGCCAAGGTCCATCCTCATTAGGACACAGTGGGGGGGAGGGGGTCAGCGATCTTGCAGACTGAATAGCCACAGCCAAGAGGGCAGATGATTCTAAAAGTAGACGTTTTGTTAGACTTGACCCGTCACATAATGGTTGCTGACTTTGGGTCACAGGGACGTTTGACTGCTTTGCTGCCATTTACGAGCCTCGGCCTCATGACAATCCTGAGAGGTGTCCGACACAATCGTGCATTGCCTCTGTAGCTACAATTAACCCCCCCCTCCAGAAGCGAGAAGCCCACTCACCTGACGCAGAACCGAGAAAAGGCCAGCAAGGGGAGGAGGGCATGAAGCTGTCAGTTCCCCCCCCCCCGCCCCTGTTGATCCACAATGGGTTTGAAATGACGGGCCTTTCATGGCACAGCGATAATGGCGGTGTGTTTGTTCTGGGGATGCGAGCTAATGTTATTACCATCCACTGGGGTTACGGCCTCAGACGCCCGACTCGTCAAGAGTGGGGGGGGGGTGGCGGTATTACGGAGAAACACACGGAGCCAAAGCACATTATAATCACAGTCACAAACACAATCAGATCCTGTATCATTATCCCTAATAATAATGATCAGGAGACCCTTTTATCCGAAGCCATTTACACAGCTTAAAATGTTTACCCGGTTAAGAGGCCGAGCGTCACATCACGCAAATCTGAAGGGGGAGCGGGGGGCAGTAGTTCCCCCACTTCCTGCCTGTGGGTCCAGCTACTTGATAAAAACCCTGGCAATCTCTAGGGTCAACGTGGCCAAACAGAATGGCCATATTCAACTCTGGTGACTGTTGGGCCAATTGCAATCCCCATGTTCGACCCCAGTGATTGTGGGGCCAATCGGAATGCCCATGTTCGACCCCGGTGATTGTGGGGCCAATCGGAATGCCCATGTTTGACTCTGGTGACTGTGGGGCCAATTGCAATTCCCATGTTCGACCCCGGTGATTGTGGGGCCAATCGGAATGCCCATGTTTGACTCTGGTGACTGTGGGGCCAATCAGAATGCCCATATTCAACTCTGGTTGACCTTGTTGTCGTTTTCATTCTCCATCTCCTTCGGAAAGTTCTGTGAGGAGTTGCTGAGAAGCTTCTGGAGGCGAGCCTCTCACCTGTTCCCTTGACATGTAAATAGACGCAGATGTGAGCCGCTGAGGCAGTGGCTGGGCGACCAAGGCTCATACCTTTTAAACACTCTCTCCTCGCTTTTCCAGTGGTGCAACCCCCCGAAGAGCTGCACTCTCGCTCCCACTTTTAAATGCAGTTCCGACGTTCCTGCCTCTGGGTGCTTTCAGGTCAATCATCCTCTGGAGGAAGCTTCCGGAATTGTGTGCATTGCAGGCTTTAGAGCATTTTACCTGGGCTCTGGGGGCCAGGCCCCCCCAACGGTCTATCTTTCCCAATAATGGCGCTCTAAACACCCCCCCCATCCCTGCCCTACTCAAACACTAGCAGAGGCACGTAACCCCTCCCCCACCCCAGCGGTCTGCAATGCGTGAGGCCCTAACACTGGGGGGGGCGAGGGGGCTTTCCAAGCGGCGACATGTCCCCAGCGCCCACTTGAGTAATGAGCCGGGGGCCGGCAGCAGGACACATTTGTTACTGCGTGAGGAGGCTCTGCCGCCCCCCCCCCGCCACGCCGCCGCTCAGTGCGTCAGAAGTGTGTTTCTGCTGCCATCCTGCCCAGAATGATTCTCCCCCGAAAAAAATTACAGACTATAGTGTTTTTGTCAATTCCGACCTGCCGTTTCCACAACCTTCATCGTTTTTTCGCTTCGACTTAGTGGCTGTACGCGTTTTCACCAAAGCAGCCCTGCTTAGCACCCCCACTAAAACATGACACGGCCCTGATATTCAGATTCACATATTTTGGTTCTGTCCTAACCCTTCATCATGACGATACCCGCTGTCTTATATCGAAGCATTTTGATGCTCTATTTTTTCAAGGTAATAAAACTACCAGTATCTCATTAAAACCACTTTTCTTCTGGTAATTTGGAAAATTTGTTCAAAAGGGACAAACTCCTACACCCTGCCGGTTCAATGGCCCCTCTCAACTGATCCAATTTAATTTTTTTTTTGTAGACTTGGATTTTAACTGGACTGTTTCAGTCTTCTGTTTTTACCATCCAGGGTTTGTTGGAATCTGTTTCGGTAACACTTTACTTAAAGCACTCATGTGTAATATGTTACAGATACCTTCATAATGCATTATAATGCATACATTAAGTACTGTAGACATGGTTATAACTATAGTATTCATAAAAAGGCATAACACTTTATAGGCATGTTTATTATGCATTATGAATGCTGTATGAAGCTGTCATCTATAATGCACTATAAATACCTTCATAATGCATTATAATGATCAGTATAAGCCATTATAGTATTATAATTATAATGCATTCTAACCTTCATAATGCATTATAATGGCTTATACTGATCATTATAATGCATTATGAAGGTATCTATAATGTATTATGTTGACTGCTTTAGGTACAGTGTTACTTTCATCTCGTACAGGCACTAACTTCACTGTCTGTGCTTCACCTGACAGTGGCAGCTAGCTGCTTTAGCAACCATCAGCCTTTTCTTTAGGGACAGTCATGCTCCTTTGCAAGTTAGCTGGGGCTGTACTTATTATAGGGCCGGATCTGGTCTACGTGGGTCACCAGCATGAGGTAAAGAAGTTTATAAAGGTCTCCGCATGGACCTCCTGGCCGACTTAACAAGACACCGCAGTGCCATGTATCACACAGCTTACCGTGTAAGTCAATCTAACCCTCCGTGGCAGCTGGAGTCTGAAATCATTTAAATAAATGCCAGTGATCTCATGTCGAGGCGCCTTGACATGGATCCATTCATGCAATAATCCTGGCGAATAAAGAGCAGCTACACACGTTCTATCTCCTTTTTTTATAACAAAATGAAGACTGATGACAAAAGCCAGAGCAATAAGCTTTTCTGCGTTTTTGAAGCCAGACCAGGGGGATTTAGTCATTGTTTACGGGCGACAAAGCGAAGGACAGATCCCCCTGCCGGACGTCCGACGAGGAGTGCGGGGGCCACCCGACATGACAGTGTCCCCGGGGACCCCCCCACACGTCCCAGAGGCTAGCCAGGAACTCGGCACATCGTGCACCTCCGTCTGCCGGGGGCCATGGAGATGCCCATTCTGAGCCCTTTCTCCAGCAGAACCGTTACGTCTCATAGACCGCGGGATGCATTGGCACAAGGGGGATCATGGGGGGGTGCATAAAGTCATGTCCTTCTGCCTCTTCATTTCTTTCCGAAATTGCAGGAACCTGCTCGCCTCACAAAGCACTTCTCTGCCTCGCAATGCACGTCGAGATTCAGCTAATGCCTCCAGTAACATAACAGTAAATATACAATCTGAAAATACGGCTGACTTGTGAGAATCAAATTGCAACAATGAATAATCGCCGAAAAATCACACTTTTGTTTAAACAAAAAAAATAATACAGAGACATAATAAAGCAGCTTTTACTGTACTGCATTATATTATTTGTTGGTAATTAGTTGTAATTGTTCATCTCCGCATTCTTAAGGACGCCGCGAAAGCACCCGGCCACGTCTCCCGGCATCCGGCCTGCCACACAGCTCAGCCTCCTTTCATACCGGTACTTCCCTCCAAAACCCCCCAGTGCAGTTCCACGATGAATTAGTCAAGCCGTAAACACAATACAGATGCTCAGCGTTTCCAATGCTGTTTTGTTCTGTCTTCATTTCAGATTGATATTGTTTTTATCTGGTAATACGCCACCGCTCGCCCTGTGCTCCAGATTCAAATATGCATAAATAGTGTTTGTCGTATGTCAGTTTGGGCTAAATGGGCAGTTTGTGTCCATGCGTTGCCGTGATATGTTTCCGGATAGTACTGAGTAATGAATCCAACTGGAAAAGGTTAAAAAAAAGACACGTATAATTAGATGCTTGTTCAATGCACTCAAGAGCAAGAAGAAAAGGGGTGCTTGACTTTCCCTTTCCAGGAGACGTTCCGCTAAGGTGGCTGTTTGGAAGGCGGCCACACCATGGCTGTCAGTTAGGCCCCGTGGCGCTAAGCTTTGTGGCTGGCTCATACAGTGCCTGATCTAAAAGCCCCAGCTTGGGGGAGACCCAGCACACACCCCTAGCAGGACATGAAGTGGGTGATTTATAACCCCGAATCAGAGACATATAATTTTTTGTGGCATAGCTGATGTCAGACTGCTTAATTAATTCCTAATGACAAAATATACTCACTGTGGGTCTGTGAGATAATAAGTTTCCTTTCATTCACATTAAATGTGTAATAAAAGACACACTCTCACACATACACACACACACATATATATATATATATAAACCTTCAGTTAAAAATCACTTTACGCTCCATTCAAAGTATTAGAACATAAATTATTCTATCATCCATCCATCATCCATCATCCATCCATTCATCTTCTTACCACTTATCCAGTACAGAGTAGCGAAGTAAAAAAAGAATATTAATTATTATTATTAGTGGCTACAGCATTGTTTCCCACTGGTCAGCCACACTGAGCTCCCAACCTAATCTAATCCCTCTCTCACTAATCCCCAGCCCTGCCCACCAATCTGTGCCGAAAGTTAGCAGTTGGCATACTTGCACACTCCAGCGGTTCAAGACCACATCATGGTCAGCCAGCGAATCAGGATGGGGCCGCTCAGATCAGGTCATACAGGCAAAATTGTGAGCAGGCCTCCTCCAGCCGACGGCCTGCGCCCAGCCACCCAGGCGGAAGGGTTAGTAACATTCCTGCTCTTTTTGTTAACCTCTCCTCCTGTCCCTACACTGATTCACTCTCCAAGCTGGGACAAGCAAGGCTGGCTCTGGGAGGAGGCTGAGTTACATGATTTAAATTCATGTACCCGTTCCTGTAGTCTCCCAGGGCTTCATGCATCGAAACAGATGTTGAATCATGTGACTCAGTCTGATTTATGTTCCTCTACTGCCCTCTGGTGGTTCATTCCTGCCACAACACTGCGTCAAAGTGCTCTCAAAAATGCCCCTTTAATAAATAAACTCTTCTTCCGAAGCAACTAAGCACAGTAACGAATAAACCTGTCACCATCCATAAAGTTAAATCAGAAAACATGCTCTATACTGCTGTAGAACTAGAAAACGTTTCCTCCCTCTGCGGCTGAAAGTTTATGAGAAACCAGCTCAGAGTTGTTACCCATTTAAAGAGACGGACAGCACTGGTTCAGGTCGGCAGGGTACTTCCCGGGAATCAAACTAGCAACCCTAAGTTTGGGTGTCCTTATAGTCAATGACACCGAAAGTACTAATAATTGTAGTGGCACTTTAGAGAACTTTAAAGAGTTGCCGGAGATGGCGGCTGATTTCCTCATTACTTTCTGAACTTCTGAAGGCATGGTCCATCTATTCTTTAGGCTATAAACCCGGCTGCCAAATCTGACCCTGTTGGCATCAGACAGGACTCCTAAGTGCCTGCTCATTAATACACATGAAAAGGAGATGAATTCCTCAATGTGCCATGAACCTGAAAGCAAACAGCCGTGAAAGCTCAGGCAAAATACCAAAACGCCCTCGAAGGAGACACAGAAAGCTTTCCGAAGGCAGCCATGGGAGAAGCGAATCAGAAATCAATGGAAGAAGGAAGGGCAGCGGATTTAGGGTCTCAGAGACACGGGAGCCTGTTTTTAAGACACCACTTTGTGCTGCATCCTAAAAGCTGACCCTCCACAAGAGCAGATGACCAGACTAATCCATCACAGCTTTAATGGCCCAATGGATCAGCGTTTGATTTTGTCTGGCAGGGGGGAGAGAGGCGTAGAGATAGGGTCCCACCCAGACGGCATCCAGAAATACAGAGATATGAGAACCAGAAGCTTTCTAATGACAGAAGTACGGTTAGAGCTGGAGAGTGAAGCATACGCTACTACAGTGCAAGTGTAGAACAGAGAGAGCTGCGATTAACACCCTCAGTGTCAAAATAACCCTGGTAGCACTGTGGTACAGGAGGGTGTAAACTGCAGATGGGCTGAAGGGGGCGATAGCAGAGCAGGCACAGGGCGCATTCGCCAGGTCTGTAGAGTGTCAGACATAAAACCGGAGATGTGGGTGTTCGCATGGCTCTGGAGGCTCCCACCGGAGGAGAAGGGGCTGGATGCAGGTCCGCCTCCGGGGCTGGAAGACGCAGCTCATTCCCAGGTTCTCTGTCTCTCCGTCCGTCTCACCCTGTCATTTGTTTTTTTTTTTCTTCTTCTTCTCATGTTTTTCCTCCGTCTGCTCTGTTTGAGATCCCAGACAATGCTTTCTTTCATGCTCTTCCCACAGTGAGATCGCCCCTGGCGTAAAACACACCCCCTCCCACCACCACCACCACCACCACCACCACCTAACCTGCAGCACACAAGCGGCATCATTCAACTGCAGCCAGAGGCATGGCGTGTAGCTGTGTGATGATGGGCCTGCAACAGCGCCCCCTACAGAACCCCCTCAGAGTGCATCGTGTCACACTGGCAGTATGTAACCCCTGCCAGGGTGTAACCTTCCTGGGGGGTAAAAGGCGTCTTTTTCCCTGCTGAGTCTTTCTTGATCCTAGACAGCTCCCCCCCGCCCCCACACACACACACACACACACACACACACACACACACAATCTTCCTGAGAATCAGGATGGGAGCAGGATGGTGGGGGTTCTGTGCTCTCTGACCCCGCCCCCATCTTTCCATATTGCCTTTATGGACACACTGCGTGCGGCTGAAACTGCTATTATTCTACACCCCCCCAATCCCAAAGATCCCTTGACAAGACGAACTGTCTCATATTCTTACTAAACAAAAACTGTCCTTCAGATATTTCCATTGTTTCAGGATATCCTGAACCCCCTCCCCACTGGCCCTCACCTCGTCCCCCATGCTGTCGCATTGTCATCCCATAGCAACGCCTTTAAGGCCCCAGACTTGGGCAGACAGGCGGATAGGACCCACGGAGGAGCAGGGGCAACCACGCCTGACTGGGGGTTAATTAGGTGCCCTTGCCCTCCACATCTGGTCTGGGCTTTATACATGTCCCGGCTGCTCCCATCTGGGGCTCTGCCCCGCACCCCTACCGGGCCAGTCAAAGGACAAGTGTTTCTGTCATGAAACTTCCTGTCATCTGTGAGGAGTCCCACAGCCCGCTAAAAATCTGTGGGGGCCTCACACTCACCTCGGCACGGTTAGAGCGGGAAGCTAAGCTAGTCAGCGCCGCCCTGCTGATTGGCCACTTTGTGGTTTGCTGATTTCTTACACCTAGCGCAGTCATGCGGGACATTTTTGCCAGAAGTAATTTGGGTCAGGTATCCTCCTAAACGAGCCAACAACGGGTTCCCTTTCAAGGGAAGAGCTCAGCGCCGTACAGCCAGCTGCCCAAACTGCAAATCCAGGGAAATGGGGAGTTCATAATATTTTCAGGTCTTTTCAAGTTCCTTTCATAAAGTAGATTTTGAGGGGCGGGTCAAGGTGCCGATTTGGGGCAGAGCGTTTGGAATGAATGAACTTTCACTGAAGATGGACTAAGTGTGGCAACGAGAATTAGTTTAACTCGTTGCAAGGCTTAAGTACTGGAAGTCGGTTGTAACATGAAGGACCTTCCACACAAGGATTAATGTGGTACACTGAGGGTTTCTTTCCTGACCCCAGGGGCACGCGGATGTGGAGGAGGGGTGTAAATCAGCGGCGTTCCAGGCTGACAGTGCAGTGGGAGGAGATCCTGAGCTTCCAAAGGACACCTGATGAAGCACAGAGATGCTCTGGAGACCGAGATAAATTTCTATTAGGGTGGGAGAGAGAACAGAGGATCCAGGAGCTGTTGCGTTCCAAGCCGACCTGGGGGAGAAGCCTCAAGTCTCCAGCCCAGGTGGGACTCCAGGCTCCTGGGACAGTCAAACTAGCAATAAACAGCTAAGCAGAGAACCCAGGGCTGGCTCAGACCTTCAGAAGACTAATGCTATTGAGGTGTTCAGACAGAGTGCTCAGAATGTCCAAATCCAGCTTCACTTACAAGCGTGCTGTGAAGGACTGGACTCAGTGGTTTAAGAAAGGACTGCCACTTCAGAAGGTCATTGACAGTGTACAGTACCGTCGCCTAACACCTCCAGCGCTGTGGGCTCGAATTTCACCTATCTGTGTGAGTGTAATTTGCATGGCCTCCTCATGTCATGCAGGTATCTTCCCACAGTCCAAAGACACGCATCTGGAAATGCCTGCAGCGTGTGACTGTGGGTGCACCCGGTGACAGACAAGCACCCTGTCCAAGCTTGAGCTTAATCGGATTCCCCCAACCATGCCCTCCTTACAGTGTGTCATCAAACACTGCTTACAGAGGCAACCCCACCCCACTCACCATCAAGGCTTAAGTATCGATGCTGGAAAGCCCAAACTTCTGGCAGCAAGGCTAAAATCAATACGCTGACCACCCAGTGTCAGCTCTCTAATACCCCCACAAACAGCCAGGCTAAATATTTACGCTGTTTTTATGTCGGCCGGTTTAGAAAAACAGAGAATTGAGTGTGTGTTGTTCGGAGTTACAGAAAAAGCCTCACTGCGTACATTATTACATGATTTATCAACCCCCCTCAACTGACAACCTCTCTGCCCCCCCCAAACCTGCTTCATACCAGGAGGGCTAGGACTCAGAGCTCGGCTCTGGTATAACTCCGAAGGTGCATTTTTAAGAGCTCAGATGCCAGATCTACTGTCTCCTCCCTCCAGGCGTTCTTATCTTTCCCAAAAGCCCCAACCCAGCCCGGTACACCCCCCATGCCTTTGTGAGACAAGATTATCCAGCATTACCGCTGTAAGGCACTATGATTTAGAGGTGCAGGTAAGTTCTATCACTTATAACAAGCAGTGGATATGGAAGCGGGGGCGTGGGGGTGCAGGGACGATCCGGACGTGGTTTCAGGAGACAAGGGGGTGAGTATGAGGTTAGCTGCTAATCGCAGAGGCCGCCGCCGGAGCCCGCATGCTTTTCTGATGACAGTGGCAGTCTGCCAGAGGCAGGAGTGCGGGGGCACAGGGGCATGACCTCCCAACTCCTTTTACTCACTTTTGACAAACCCCCCCCACACCATGCATCACACAGCACAATGGAGGGAGACTGCGCTCACACGGCCGATTGTCACCGTGACAACACGGGGTGGAGAGGGCGCAACCAGGGAACAGACAGCCACTCTGGTTAACATGCAAATGAATCTGGTAATAGAGCGGAGGGGGCGGGAAGGTCAGACAGGTGATAATTCAACGTCAGGTTAGCAGCGAAAACCACCGAGGAGGCGAGGTGGGGGGGTGACCTTTGCCTCCCCCCACCCAAAAATGTCTGCAGCTGGGCACTTTCCCTTCATTTCCGCGTTGTCCTCGATGCCAGCCCCCCCCCCCCCTCCAAACTCATAAATCCAATCTCCCAAAGGAGTGAAAAGCCCCCAACCAGAACCAAGCGACCTGAGAGGCGGCCGGGCTCAGGTGACTGGAAGAGCTGATTCCATTTCGTGATTTATTCCATCGTTATTGATAAGCGCCCTGCAGAGATGAAACACCTTCACAGGGCAAAACGGCTGCCCGCTGCAGAGAGATTGACTGGCCTGCCGTTTGATCCCTGCCATTAGCCTCGGACCACCGTCTAAACGTTTTCATCGAAGGGTCGTCCTTAACCCTACAAGAAGAGGGAATAGAAGCGGAATAGGGAATGACAGATCACGCCAGACCAGTGACCTCTGCGCCTCAGCATTTGGGCAAGAGTAAATTACCGCAGAGCCTGCATAACGAGTCACTGCAGGCATGGATTATGTGAGACAACTATTCCGGTTTTGAACAAACCTTTTATAAATGTAAAAGCTGAACCTTACAGGCATAAGGAAAACCGGATGCAAGAGCCAAGTCACTGCCAACACTTGTAGCTATCAGTAAAGGCCAAGGCGCTTACTATAGATGGTTTTGTGGTGCTATACTGCCATCTAGTGCCAGGTCGTGTAAATGTGCAGTCATACCAATTAATCACAACAGGAAGGCAACTTTTGGTCTTGAAAAGCAATAGTGTGCAAAAGTGAATAATTTAAGTTCTTAAATTCCATTGCAGGCAGGGCAGCACTGGGGTCAGCGTGACTGGACAGCCAATATCCACACGGAACCTAAACGGTTTCTAAATCCACTGTTTAAGAGTACATGAAATCCTGACATGATAGGGTTACAATCACACCCCTACACACACACTAAAAGACCACTGAAATCAAACTTCGAGAAACCTGGTTCATCGGATGACTCAGGTTTGGGGTATTGGTACAATGCCTTGATAGTAAATGCATGATGATCTAACACCCTTCTTGGCTTATTTCCCTGGCAGTGTTCGGTTCAGCTCATTAAATCTTCAATTTAATCCCTTTTCAAGGGCACTAATCCTGCGTGAGAGGATACTGGATGAGTGACGTGGAACGCGAAACTGCGCACTTGATAAACAAAACGTCTTTTGATAGCTTGAGTCATTTTTATGTATCGAGTTTCATTACGAGGGTATTATAAAAAGCTCAAGGAGGTTCTTTAGATTGTTATTTAACAACTCTGAGAGGTCTAGTTTCCATGGTATTATCTATATTTATAGTGCCGTCATTATGTGTCAGTTGATGTTAGTCTTTTCTTTCGTAATCTTAATCGCCAGAACACTGCACTGCGATAAAGGGGAAAAAATGTACAAATGTTTCAAACGAACAGGGGAGACTTCTCATCTAAAACCAGTGAAGTCAACCTTAACTGAGTCAGTAATTATCCACATATAAAGTGGACTGCGTTCTGAAATATAACGGTGAAAACTGTAAATATAATAAAAAATATTTATATTATGCAGCTGTAGAATAATATGTACTGTATGGACAAAGACGTTTGTTATACGCACCGGCTGATGCCTATTTAACGTTTTCGCTCCACGTGTCTGGTTGAGTGTGTCTCTCTGTAACCATTTATCGCCGTCAGCAAAGTGCGCGGTACTATTATACGGCATCGCTGTTTCACACGGACGGGAAACGATGTAACACCGCCCGCAGAAGGCGTGTGTGATCGGTATATAAGAGGCAGGGATGCGTGTATAGTGCTGTGTTTCAGGTATCGTAACACTCTCCTTAATTGTGCTCACAGCAGTATTATTCTTATCTCAAATCGATAGTTCGCCTTACGTTAATTAATGACATGCACGTGATTTAGTGACGATACGTCACCTTATTGACGTATTTGGCATAACACAGAACGTCAGCTTATGTTTTCAGACCTAATGCCCGTGTGACTTCCCCATACTGGTGACAAGGACGCCCTGCTTATGCCATGACATGCTGGCAGTTGTCTTTCTGTGCATCATGCTGTCCTCCTTGCTCCTCTTTCGCAGCGCACACAGCCCTGAAAGGGTGCACCTCCTCAAGATGCTCATCGTGAAGGTTTGTCTGTTGCTTCAGCCCAGGACTCTTTTAAGGGGTGTTCCTCGGTCCTGGGCCCACAGGCTGACGTCCATGCAGAGCGCCTCCCAGCTTCCTGAGAAGAAGCTGCAGGCCCTGCTGTTCCCGTTGAGGGCTTTGGAATGCCAGCTGAGCGGTGGGTTCAGCATAGCCGACTTGCGGCTGTTCGAGCCAAGCATGGAGGATATCACCAGGGCCGAGACGCTCTTCTCTCCGTCCCCCAAACACAAGATTGATTACTTCTCATCAGCAGTTAGGGTGGATCACGCTCCATTAATAAGACAGCCAGAGGTAGTCCTGGGGTCCACGTGTGGGAGGGAGGCAGGGAACAGGCAGGTTGGGGTGCATGTAGGGGGTGGAGAGTGGGGGGGCCCTGAAGTTTTGACTTTCACGCCACTTGGGGGTTCTGGTATATAAAGTTTGCCCAGTTATTCCAGTCATTAATCTGAGCCACCTCTCCAGAAATTAAAACCATCATTCAAGTTAACTCCTCCTGCGGACGACCTTGGTCCTCCCTAGTAGAGAGCAGGAATTCTCCTCAGTTTCCCGAAACATTTGTGTGCCAAGAGGACTTTTCTATCCTTCCGTTGACCGCATTTGTGTCTGGTCCTGATTGGAGGCACGATGTATGTATACGCTTTGATGACTGGTCTCACTGGTGTATCGATATTTTCCATTTACCATAGTAGCAGCTACTGAAGTCATCTGACTATGAGTTAGTCTGGATGATGTCCAGCAAGATCCCTGCAATTATATCCATTACATTCTGCGTCAGGATTATTAAATAAACTACATTTACTCCAATGACACAGTATGAAGTTAGGAGTCTTGAGCTGTAACCAGTTAAATACCTACTATCATCTTTACTGGCCTACAGTTGTGTGTTGATGAAATATTTTATCAGTCACCGCCCCAGTCAAAAATCAATGACTTAAACTGCAGTAATTATGTTATTGTCAAATGCATTAGTGACAATGGCACTTAGAACACTTAATTATGGGGGAGCAAAGAGTGTTGCTGTGTTATTTGACCACTAGAGGGCATCAACAGTGCTTAGCTCAGTGGGTTAGGATGCTGTGCCTGTGATTGGAAGATCACTGGTTCAAATCCCAGGATCAGCAGAGTGATGTCACTGTCGGGCCTGGAGCAAGGCTCTTAAGTCCTATTGGCTCAGGGACTGGCTGACCCTGCTTTCTGAATAATATATGTAGCTTTGGATAAAAGTATCTGGGAAATTCATGTAAATGCTTTGATATTCTTTAGTTAAATTCTTCGTCTTAGTGTTCTCTCAAACATCATGTAAAGCGCTTTGGGGCGACTGTTGTGAAAGGCACTATATAAAAAAAATTAATTGAATATGGGTAGTGTGAACCTATAAGCTGTGAACAGATTGTTAGATAAAAGGGGTCAGCTGAGGAATCTGGTGCCTGCTCGTGATTCCCAGGTGTGCTTCATCGGCCGGAGCAACGTCGGAAAGTCGTCCCTGATCCGAGCCCTCTTCTCCCTCGCTCCCGACATCGAGATCAGGGTCTCCAAGACTCCGGTGAGGGAGAAATCCCATCATCCATGGGCAAGGGGAGGGTGGCAATTCAAGTTTCTGTGTGTCTTGGTGGTATTCTTTGTTTCCTCTCCTCCCCATGCAGGGCCACACGAAGAAGATGAATTTTTTCACCGTGGGCAAGGCATTCACCTTGGTAGACATGCCAGGCTATGGGTACAAGGCCCCCAAGGACTTTGTGGAAATGGTGGAGTCTTACCTGGAAACAAGGAGAAAGTATGAAACGGCACAGCTTGTGTTGTGATTCAGTGTTTTTATTTTATCATGTACGGGGGGGTGGGGGGTGGGTTGGAAATGGCACAGTCCTGCTCCATGTGTGTATATTAGTAGCAGGTGTATCATTCCTTTGTGCTTCCTGCACTGTCTGTGTCTTCCAGCCTGGTGCAGACCTTCCTATTGGTCGATGGGGCAGTGGGAATACAGGAAGCGGACCGGGTTGCCATAGAGATGTGTAACGAGTTCAGCCTTCCCTTTGTGGTGAGTGACCCTGTCACCCCTTCTCATCGTTTGCTTCCAATCTGCAAAACCTTTTAATTTTTTTGTTTCTGGAGTAGCTGTGTTCATTAGCTAGCCCACATCTGTATGGTTTTGAGAGACCAAAAATGCCCAGAAAGAATAAATGAAACGATTGTTGTTTAGGAGTTTTTGTGTGGTTTGCCACTGTCGTTCCAACCTTTATTTAATGCCACCAGCCTTGATCTACTCATGTTATGTGGTAATTAAAGAGTTTTAACCTGAATATGAATGTGTCAGCTGTCTCAGGTCAGCAGGATCCTAAGCAGTGCCTCTAGCTCCAGCAGGGGGCAGAGCACAAGCGCATTCCCAGTTTTGGTTTCTCTCTGGTGTGCTCTTCATCTGTTTCTCTTTGGTTTGATGCCACAGATAGTCATGACAAAGATTGACAAGAGCCGACAGGGAGCACTGCTGAGGAATCTGTTACAGGTGCGGGAAGTCATTAGGACTCACACGGTCTGCTGTTACCCCCAGCCGTTCCTCATCAGGTAGGGGCAAGAGCTACACTGCGGTTAGCGGTCTGAGAAGGTGCACTGTAATTACTGGGCATGTCCTGGTGATAGTAATTTAGTCTAGAGGATTTGGGAAAGACTGGTTTTGAACACATTTCTTATTTTATGTTTTTCAGAAAGGTTATTGAATAATGTGAAGGCCTCTGATTTATTTAGGATTTCAAAATCCAAAGTACTTGATCCAAGGCACAGGGGGAGATGGTTTATTAATCGCAGCTTTCCACAAGGCCAGGGCAGTCGGGGGGGGGGGGGGTTGCTGGTAGGTTGTGTGGTCCGGGGGGGTTCCCTTTTTACCCTGAACAAGGCCCAAGATTTTTTGTCCTATTTGGGGGGTGACTAAACACGGCGCGGCACCCCTATT
>JAAGVU020000035.1:21333684-21355436 GCA_011763525.2 Mormyrus iriodes | reverse complement strand
ACATTCACAGAGAGGGGAAAGGGGGGAGGGCTTAAATGACCGCACGACTCAAACAGGGCAGGGGTCGGGGGGGGGGGGGGGGGTTGCTGGAAGGTTCTGTGTTCGAGGCCGTTACCCTTTATAATCTGCACAAGCACACAGATTCTGGTCATATTTGAGGGGGTGATTAAATCTGACGTCGACACCCAATTTATGGGGCGCAGCAAGAGAGTTATGAAATGATCCCAACAGAGAGGGCGGATACCGGGCGGACACTGCTCTGCGGGGATGAAAGTGAGGTGATTAATCTGGGAAGGAATGCGCCTTTGACGTGCCATGCAGATAACGGCGGCGGCTTCGGGCGAGATTGCGTGAGAGCCTGGGCTCTCCGTCACGCTGTGGTGGGGAGCCAGAGGGACGGTGGCCGAGGAGCTGGGATACTCCTGTAAGAAGGTCTATGCCAGGCTGCTGTGGTGCCGAGAGAATGGAGGAAAATGGGAATGAGGCTCAAAGGGTCACCATCACCCAGGGGTGTGAAAAAAGCCCTGAGCAGATTCCTCGCTCGGGGGAAGATGGGCTCATCCCATATGAAACGCACCTATTTCTGAGCACTTTGGCCACGAACTGGGTGAGGAGGAATTTTAGGTCAACGCAGAAAGGCAGATACATGTAAAGTAGTGGGAGTTTGGAATAATATTCCTAGCAGTGTGATGAAGGCATAATCCTTAGATTAATCTATGTTTACAGTGGATAAAATTTTAGATAAACGCCAGTTAAATACCCAAACAAACAGTACTGGGGAAAAGCTTCCTGTCACAGGTGAAGAATCCTTTAGTGTTAGCGGTGAATGTCGCAGGGGTCTGACGCATACATGTGCAGCACAGTGACAGGAACTCAACTGTCTAATGTACACTCACGAGCTTGTATTTTTGCGAGGTTGTGTGGTAGATGCCCAAATAGACAGTCTGACATTAACTGCTGCTGTTTGTGGTTTGACAGCTCCACCCAGTACATGGGGGTCCATGTGCTGCGCTGTTTCATCGCCCATGTGACCGGCAACCTTCCCCTAAGTGGCGATGCTAAGAGCAAGGCTTCTCATTAAATAATCTCTGCTGTTGTAAGTCATGTCTGTTAATTTGTCCTTTATCCTATTAATGAAGCTCCCCCTGAAGGAAATATCATGTAATAAATAGATATGTTTTCCAATAAAATGTAAAAAAGATTTTTGTTGGCTAATGAATTTCAACGTATCTGATGGTTGCGGCCACATGGGGGCAGTAGCGTGCAACTCTGATGTCTGAATGGAATCTAGCAGCCTGTTTCTACAATGAGTGACAGAATTCAGGGAATGAGTAAGTGGTCAGGAAAAAGTGTCACAAATTTTGTTTCCCCACACAGAGAGTGGGCGTCCGTATGTGGAGACCCCTTCTCCATGTTTAACCAGGATGCCATGAGAGGAACCCGCTCACATTTTTCTTGGCCTCACCTGTCACAGTTTTATGGGTTTTTTTTGCTCGTCTTGCCGCCGACGCTCGGCTGACCTTCGGCTGGGGGGGTGCAGGCAGAGTGACAGCAGTACGACGCAGCAAGGACAGCAAAACCCAAGGAAATAACTGGTAATGATAATGATAAGCGAAGGTATGAAACGTTCTGATTGAACTCCGTGACTGTGGCCTCGTAAAATGACACGGGTTAATTTTTAGTTTGGATTGTTACATATATACACCTTTTGCTTTGATTGCGGGCAGGCAGGTGGATAAAGGGAGATAGACGCAAGAAAATCTTTACAGGGCCTAGAGCTGTAGATGTCAGAGACCATCTAGTTGGAGCTCAGGTATAGAACACGCACGGTCGGCGGAAGGTACCGGGAAGAAAAAGTCCATCACCTCTCAGGTTCAGAGCTACACGCCTTCATCTTCAACATGCTGGAGTTCACCACCTTCCAAACGAACACTTTGACTCCCACCATCTGCCCCACCAACGCCACAGTGTGCCGGGGCACCATTTGTCTAGAGCCCACCAGCAGTAACTTCAATGAGATCCTCAGCAAGGTCATGGGCATCATCTTGACGGTGCTGCTGGCCATGGTCATGTTCGCCATGGGCTGCAACGTGGAGCTGGCCAAGTTGTGGAGTCACATCCGCCGGCCCTGGGGCATCGCGGTGGGCGTCCTGTGCCAGTTCGGCATAATGCCCCTCACAGGATTCTGTCTGGCGCTGGCCTTCGACGTGATACCCGCGCAGGCTGTGGTCATCCTCATCATGGGGTGCTGTCCCGGCGGATCGAGCTCCAACATCCTCACCTACTGGCTGGATGGTGACATGGACCTCAGGTAGATTTCTGACCCTATGGATCCAGCAGGATTCAGTCTGGTAGTAAAATCGCTTTTCTGTGAGGCGTTTGTACCATGAGAACTTTATTCAGTTAGTCACCTTCTATTTACATCTGCCAGCTTGTGTGTTTGCAGTGGTAAGAAAGCTAAATTACATTTTTGCCAAAACCAGCAATATTTTGGGTGGGGGAGACTTTGGGTTCCTTATAAGAAATTTTATGCCAGAATATAATGGTTTTTAGTCGACTGTTAAAGAGTCAATTGTCACTTTGAACAAATATAAAATATATTTAGTTTTTAAATAATTTATAATTAATATGATTGCAAAGAATGTCCTGTTTTTAAGTTTATCTTATTTTAGATAGTATTCTACAGATTATAGAACTTGACCTTAATTCCTGAAGGTTCGTTAACGGATGGAACATGTAGATCAGGGGTCACCAACCTTTTTGATACCGAGAGCTACGTCATGGGTACTGAGCCATACGAAGGCCATAAAGACCAATTTAATACACTCTTCTTAATAAATTTGCTCAGTTTACCTTTAGTTATATATTATTATTAATAATTAATGATACTCTTCTATGTGACGACACTGATCACGTTTATGATTTTATCATATCAACAGGATAGAATAAAATTTTAGACGCTGCTCACTGGTGAGTTGTGCTATCTTTATAACAGGTCCGCGGGCAACTCATGTGGTCCTTGGGGGCATCCTGGTGCCCGCGGGCACCATGTTGGTGACCCCTGATGTAGATCATTACCTTCAAACAGTCCTAACTTAAGAAATCAAACATTAGAGATTTCTAACATACACTATATTGCCAAAAGTATTGGGACACCCCTCCAAATCATTGAATTAGGGTATTCCAATTACTTCCATAGCCATAGGCATGCAGACTGCTTCTATAAACATTTGTGAAAGAATGGGTCACGCTCAGGAGCTCAGTGAATTCAAGCTTGGTACCGTGATAGCTGCTAAATATTCCACAGTCAACTGTTAGTGGTACTATAACAAAGTGGAAGCAATTGGGAACAACAGCAACTCAGCCACGAAGTGGTAGGCCACATAAAATCACAGAGCGGGGACAACGCATGCTGAGGCGCACAGTGTGCAGAAGTCACCAACTTTGACTATTGCAGAGTCAATAGCTACAGACCTCCAAAGTTCGTGTGGCCTTCAGATTAGCTCAAGAACAGTGCATAGAGAGCTTCATGGAATGGGTTTCCATAGCCGAGCAGCTGTATCCAAGCCTTACATCGCCATGGGCAATGCAAAGCCTCAGATGCAGTGGTATAAAGCACACTGCCACTGGACTGTAGAGCAGTGGAGACGTGTTTTCTTGAGTGACGAATCACACTTCTCTGTCTGGCAATCCGATGGATGAGTCTGGGTTTGGCGGTCGCCAGGAGAACGGTACTTGCCTGACTGCATTGTGCCAAGTATAAAGTTTGGTGGGGGGGGGATTATGGTGTGGGGTTGTTTCTCAGGGGTCGGCCTTGACACCTTAGTTCCAGTGAAAGGAACTCTTAATGCCTCAGCATACGAAGCCATTTTGGACAATTTCATGCTTCCAACTTTGGGAGCAGTTTGGGGATAGCCCCTTCCTGTTCCAGCATGACTGCGCACCAGTGCACAAAGCAAAGTCCATAAAGACATGGATGAGCGAGTTTGGTGTGGAGGAAATTGACTGGCCTGCACAGAGCCCTGACCTCAACCCAATAGCACACCTTTGGGATGAATTAGAGCAGCGGTCCCTTCTCATCCAACATCAGTACCTTGTGGAAAGCCTTCCCAGAAGAGCTGAAGCTGTTATAGCTGCAAAGGGTGGGCCAACTCCATATTAAAGCCTATGTATTAAGAATGGGATGTCATTAAAGTTCAGGCGTCCCAATACTTTTGGTAATGTAGTGTAAGTGTCCCAATACCTAATTGTATAGTCGAATGACTCCTCATTTAGCCACCCAGTTCTGTTCTAATGACCAGGTCATTAAGCGTGACTGCAGCTGTGCTTACAACTTCATTTCAGCCTTCCTAATTCAGCGTCTAATCTTTCACGAAGCGGACATTTTTAACGATATTTTGCACATCGGCATGCGTTGTTGTCAGTAGTACTAAATCTGTTGATGAATGCATTCATTGGTAGGAAAATGACCAATCTGAGAGTGGTTGCTGACTGAGGAAGCCAATAAATGAGGAGCTGTGGGTTCGAAACCCCTCCCTGTCTTTGTGTATGCAGTTTGTGTGGATTTCCTCCCACAGTCCAAATACATGCCAGCTACCTGAACTGCTGTCTCTAAATTGCATATAATGTGAGTGTGTGCGCCCTGCGATCGAATGGCATCCTGTCCAAAGTGCCCCCTTCCTTAGGACTCTTTGGATAGCCTCTAGGCTCAACAAAACCCTGAAAGGGAGAAGCAATGATGGATGGATGCATATACGTAGATTTCCTGCTCTGGTACCCTGGTGGTACAGGTGATGGAGAAGTTGTGTTTGCCTCTGGTTTAGTGTCAGCATGACGGCCTGCGCCTCCATCCTAGCCTTGGGTATGATGCCTCTCTGCCTCCTCATCTATACCTCCACCTGGACTTCTGCTGATACCATCCAGATCCCCTTCGACAGCATAGGTATGTCTGCCACTAACACCAAATTCAATTTATTTTTATATAGCGCCTTTCACAACTGAGCCTCCCCAAGGCGCTTTACATGGGTGTGATGTGATGCATTACACAGTACATACACAACATCTTTAAGACAAGATAATATAAAAACAGGGAAAAGGGAAGACAAGGAAATGAAAGAAAGAAAGCCAGATGACAACGGAGGAGAGGAACCAAAAACTCCCAAGTAGGGAAAAAAAAAAAACCTCTTAGGGTCCGAGGTCAACTGGCTGCCCAACCCCCCCAGGGCATGGCAACATTACTTAAAAAGAAAGAGTGGGCTTGCTTACTAAAAGCAAGGTGTAAATTGTGGTCCAGGGCAAAGCCAATGTCCATCAATGAGTCAGGTCTCCATGCCAGCCTGTGTAGGATGGTAAATTGAAGGCTGCACCCACAGTCCATCTAAATCTTGCACGGAAATATGAACATGTAGTTAACACCCTATTCAGACGTATTACCTGCTCACAATACACATACTCTTCAGATTTCCCAGAATGTGCCTCATGACGAGCATCACAGCAAACATCTCCTTGTCAGATTAAGAAAGAAGCAGAACGTGTTTACTTCCTTCAGGCATCACCCTGGTATCGCTGCTGATCCCTGTCAGTCTGGGCATGTGCGTCAAACACAGGTGGCCCAAGACAAGCAAGATGATCCTGAAGGTGAGGTTCTGCCACCAAGGGGACAGAGTCCCAGCGTCTAGAGTGGGTTGGATGATGTATTCATTCTGACTTGATCGCACACAATGTTCAGACTGTCAGAAACCTTGAGCGTGTTTAAAGAAGTCCAGAGCATCCTGCTTTTTGTAAGGCACACTATTTAATTATCTTGGAGGCTGTCCCCCCTCCCACTGAGTGCAATAACAGCATGTGTGTTGGTCTACAGGTAGGATCCATCTTGGGCTTCTTGCTCATCATCATCATCGCAGTGGTGGGAGGCGTACTCTACCAGTCCTCCTGGGTCATCTCTCCCGCACTTTGGATCATTGGTGCCATCTTCCCTCTGTTGGGCTTCAGTCTGGGATTCCTGCTCGCAAGCGTTGTGGGTCAACCCTGGAAAAGGTAAGCTGGCCCCCCTGGTCCACCTCGGATTACCATAATGATGTATGCGGCTGTACCAAGCTTTTTGTCTCCTACACCAGCTAACCATCTCTTTCCACAGGTGTCGCACCATAGCTCTGGAAACGGGCTTCCAGAACACCCAGCTGTGCAGCACTATCGTGCAACTCTCTTTCTCCGCAGAGGATCTCGAAGTCATGTTTTCCTTCCCACTCATCTATAGCATCTTCCAGATAGTGATGGTCTTCGTGGTGGTAGGAGGTATGTCACTTCATTCGCACATCAATATGTCCATTCAAGCATGTAGGATTCTGCAGAAGTGGTTTCCAGGGAATTGGCAATATATAGAGAAGCATGGCAGCAGATTTTAATTTTGTTCTTTCTTCAGGCTACTGGCTGTATAAGCGGTGTGCGGCTCAGGAGACAGCAGGCAGCTCAGAGAAGCAGGCATACACCATGGAGAACGGAGGATTCCAGCACGACACCAACACTATCCCCGAGGGCAGGTTTACGCAGCTGTGACCGCAAGGTCGCCTGCAGAGAGACCCTACAGCAATGGATAAGCCACGAATATCACTACCCTTTCAACCCCACACTGCCCCCTATCTTCTGGGAGGGTGTACTGCCAAGCAACTTTCATCGTATCATTAGCTGACATTTATCCAGAATATAATTGGCTGCAGTTTACGCATTTATGCAAAATTAATTTAGGTTAAGTACCCCCCCACCCCGCCCAAGGGCACAACAGCAGAGACTTTCTGGGATTAAAATAAAATGGTTTCCCCAAGTCATTTTAAGAACTACACTTAGCGTTTGTCTCGATCACAAGCAGGCAGGGCATCAGATGGTAGTCAGAGCAGAAGGGTGCTAGGGTAACCAACCAAGCCTCAGGGTCACCTGACCAAAGGCAGAGAGACTGGTGCTCGCTCCCTCTGCTCAGTATGCGCTTACTCCAGATCACATGACCTGTTACCATAGTGAGAGGCATTCAGAATTATTATTCGTGGTCTGAATAATAATACACCAGAAGTTACAGTTTTTCCTGAATTGCTAAAGCAAATTTCCTGAAACCTTCCATCCTTTTCTCAAAACGGTAAAAACAAAACCCAGCTTTCAAGCTACATTCACAAAGCATTGAACTCACCTTGCAAAATCAATCCACCCGAAACTATTTTATCTTTTGCTGAAAACCAAAGCCTGCTTCCAGATCAGCGTCAAGCCAGTCACTGCATAAACACGACTAAGCAGTCATTAAACGGTACAGCAAAAAACTGAAAACGCTACCAGTCAGAGCTGTTGCTGGCATGTAGAGTGACGTTTAACGTGGATGTGGTGTTTTGCATGGTGAGTTGCAAAATTGGAAACCAATAGACTATACTGTAAAAAGAAACAGTTTGTATACAATTGTACATAATATGTAATGTAGCATTCAGCACTCCAAAAAAATCCAGTTGAAAGACACATTACAGTAAAATTCTGCACAACCGCCGTGCCAAAGCCAAGGCGGAATGTTCACCCTGCCTCACCATCATGTCTCGGGGTTGGGCCGGGATACAGAACTACGTCTACAGCACAGGTAGTGCTCCTTTGCTAGGCCACAGAGGGGGAATTCTGTTGTGACCCCTCCAAATCTTGACATTGAAATTTGACTCACCTATGGCACCTGCACTCTCACCTGGGACATATTTGCTAGATACCTAGATAATCACCTCTTTAGCTTCTGGTTTAGAATCATGTATGAACTCTTTTGCGTCATTGTGTTTCAATAATGCATACTGAGAGCTGGCTGTGTTTTTCATTTTGCATCAAAGTTCACCACGGTATTTTGCTAAATCAGGATTTGTTTTGCAAAAAGGGTCATCAAGATCTGCAAATTGTCTAACTAGCTGAACACTGTTTACAGTTTAACCAAATGAGTGACTAATTCAGTGGGTTTTGGCAATTGAAAGTTTTGCTCCAACAATGGGTTTTAGTGTTTTAGCCATTCAGAAAAACTGTAAAATTCTTAACGCATTACTACAGTAAGGATTTTTATTGTATGAGTATTTATGCATTTTGTTCTTCAGAATGTTATTTCCCCGTATATCTTGTAAATTATTATCCTTATTTAATATCTATCCAAAGCAGATATTTCAGTTCTTTAATAAAAAAAACTATTTTTAAATGTTTATGATTCAGACAGAAACACAGATTGTACTGCTTTTTACAAAGAAGCAATGTAATTTAATGCTTTAACATGTCCAGAGGACAGCAGAATAAAGTTATCGTGAACCGTTTGTGGGTTGACAGCATGTTTGGTTCTACACTCAATAGCTTCTTTCAGCCCGTGTGATGGTAACCAGCCAGACCGGCTATCGTTACACCAGCCGTGGTAAATAATTATCATCCGCTGGTGTAGCTGGGTAAGAATACGAGTCTGTCTTCAGAAATACGGTCAGAATCATATTAAAATCCCAGAGTCTGCATGCCCATCTGTCCCCCTGCTCATTACCGCCGAGCGCTACACCAACAGCTGACACACACCGCACCTTGGCTGCTGTCACAAGAACCCCAACTGGGGGGTGGCGGCTCAGTGTGTTCAATGTCCAGTGGGGAAACATACATAGTATGTACACATTCTTACCATACTAAGGATTTTCATTGTATGACTTTATGTATTTTGTTCTCCAAAATGTTATTTCCCCGTATGATATCTTCTAAATTATTATTCTTATTTCATAACTATCCAGTTCTTTAATAAAAAAAAAGTATTTCCATGAACTAAACTTGCAATTAAGTCTGAAACACCAATTGTACTGCTTTTTACAAAGAATCAATTTAATTTAAAGTGTTAATATATCCTTGGGGGGAGTGGCTTAGTTTTTGCAAGGTACAGTGAGAAAACATACATAGTATGCAGTCGCCCGGGGCAACCAGTCCAGTCCCGATTGCTAGAACTAATGGTCGGCACCCATTTCCCAGCATGCCTGCGCGCCATCAGCAGCCTGTCACGTCACATGCTCAGATGCCGAAGGTGCACAGGCCTCACAGCTGGCCCCGGTTAGAATCCTAAAGAGGCAAAAATGTCATCGATCTCGCCACCGGCGCCCAGACCAGGGTCTGTGTCGGTCGTGCCGCCTCCCGCTGCCCCGTCTTCCTCCTCGTTTTCCTCTCCTCCTTCCGCCTCAGCAGAGACCTTACTCGCCACAAAGGGCGTCCGCGCTCTGTCATGTCTGTCCCGTTTCTGAGACCAGTGGCGCCTCCTCACAGACCGGAACCGTGCCCACAAGCTCAAGTTCCTCCTCCGCCAGGAGGGGGCGCCAGTTGGCTGGCGAATGGTGGGACGAGGGGGGAACAGGACTTTTCGGCATGCCCTTCTGAAGTCCCTCAGCCTGCCCTCCACCCTGCAAGCAAATAAATAAATAATGGACACCCACATCCAGGCAATAAGAATAAAGACGCAGGGATTTAAAAAAAAGCCGAATATTATTATAAACGCCCCCCAGTGACGTGTCTCAGGGGTGGGGTCAGCACCTCCCCACCTGAAGCCTCTCTCCTCCAGGTACCGGAGTCTCCCACAGGTCAGCCTGAGGAGCGCCAGCCGGCAACTCTCCCGCCGTAGCCTTCTGCGCCGGCACCACACGGCCACCTCCATCAGACGGGCGGCCATGTCAGACGAGCAGGACACCGCTGCTAGCTGCTTCACCAGCCTCCGTTTCTGCCCTGCCAAGGCGTCGTCACCCCCAGGCTTCAGGGAGGACCCAGCAACCTGCGTATTTACGAATTCAATCACTTATCCATCCATGCTGTGCTTTTCTTATCCCGGTCTCACCATCCCAGGCCAGCCGTGCGCGCGCACACACAGACACACACACACAACCTGTCATTGGAGTGTGAGAGGACCCCAGCATACCGACAGGACACTGAGAAGGGGAGGATTCAGACCTTCAACTATCCACTGAATAGTGAAGGATAAAATGACGCCTCATGAACCATTTGCTGTATTTTTTTACCCCACTAGATGGCGCTCTTGGTTGGCTTTGCAGCATACTTTGTGTCCTTTTTCAAAGAGAGCACCGTTGAGTGGGGTCAAAAAATACAGCAAATAGCTCACAAAGCATCATTTTTTCCATCATTACCACTGAAAGACCATTTGTGATTCAGTCACATTTACACGCTGAATATCTCCTATCCCAATCTCCTGCAGTGATACCCAAATATTATGCCCGGATTGGGCACAAACCTGAGCAGCGTTCCTGTTCCTACTCCCACTCGCCCGTCTGAGCAGTGCCTTCACATCAAACCCGGGGGTGTCACCTGAAGAGCCAACACAGGAGCAATCAGATGCTGATCCGGAAAAACCACTCAGAACGAAACCGTAATTTACATCACAGTGATTACAGCTGGTTGTCATCAACGTACAAAAACCTGACAACACAAAAATGCTACCAGCCAATTAAATTATATTTAAAGTAGCTGAATCATGCATCTTACTCATTTAGGACAAGGAAATAAAACACAGATCCAGGTGTTTGACCGAAAACAGCTGCTAATTATGGAATTTAGGATAACTGCCTGTCACTAGTCACACATCTCGTGTTATTTAATACCTTAAATGTAGATTTAAGGCTGCAGTTTGCCCAACTCCACATCGCTGCCAAAATACGTTAAACATATTTAGAAGTGAGCTGAAAAGTCAGTTTCGTTGTAAGCACGCAAATTTCACTTTGTGCTATTTAATGCACTGTTACTTAATCCACGTAATTAACAGTTTTATTCAAGTCAGGTTTAATTTATCTTGAAATTACAGGAGGATTCCTGAAAGCTTCCGATATTTTTATCAGAAATTGTGGGTGTGTAATTTAGCAAACACCAACACAAGTTAATCTCGGAGTCCAAAACCAGCAGCATGTACCCGAATCAGGCGACATTTCGACACTAATCACTGCGCTACCTGTCAGTTAGTGATGGCCAAAACAACGCTTCATGATCCATGAACCATTTGCTGTATTTTCTGACCCCACTAGGTGGTGCTCTTGGAATACTTTAGGGCATGCCTTGAGCCCTTTCGTGAACAGAAACTATCTAGTGGGGACAGAAAAAACACCAAATGGTTCACAAAGCATTGTTTTGACAATCACTACTGTTGGCTCTTGGACTACAATTTCTCAGAGGAAGATCATCCCAAAAGATAAATACCAAACCAAGCGTACCCACAACTTCGCTGCAACCTCTCTGGAAAAACAAACTCCCAAGATCCTCCATGTTGCTCTTCTCAGCCTCGGGGCCTGCCTGCATCAGCACCCAGCTGCCCTTACTGGTCCCCTTCTTTCTCCCTGTAGTGGTCATAGGAAGGCCCGCCTCTATTTGGGCCCAGCATGAGGGTCTGAGAAAGGCCAGGACATCCTCTGGGAGGACAAAGTCACTCAACGAGGGCATGGGGCAGGTCTGGCACACGTCCTGCAGCAGGGAACGCACCGTCTGGTACAGAGGAGCCAGGTTCCTCAGGACACCCTGGAAAAACACCCTGCAAGGACAAGAGCAGCAGCATCAGAGGACCACTAACCACAGGGGGCGCTGTGGTTACACAGCCCTGAAAACAAAGCCACAAAAAAAAAAAAAAATACAGCCCGGTCACAAACAGGACTCGGTAAAGACCTCAAGGCATGGGACTCACCACAGGCGGCTGAGCATGGAGCACAAAACGAGGTTGAGGACAATGTATTCAGCACAGAAGAGGTGCCGCTTCGTCAGTCTGACCACGAGGGCGGAGTCAAGTATTGCATCGTTATAGTTTGGATTTTTAAATTTACTTTTATTTTTCATATATTTATATTATTTCATTTATTTATATTTATTTGATGTAAAGTCCAGGCTAGCTTTAATTAGTTTTCAATGTGGTTTTATTCATTTGTTGTTTCTATGTTAAATATACAGCTGTGGAAAAAATGAAGAGGCCACTCTATATTTTTAAATAAACCTGCATTTTTTAAATCCTGGTTTTAATCCTGGTTCTGCTGGCAGAGGCTACACTGAGCAGCAGGTTGCTTCCAGGCACAAAGTTTCTAAGACAGCAGTACACAGGAATAGGGTGAAACAGGAGACACTGGGAACGACCAGAAACCGGCCAGGTAGAGGGTGGAAGCGACTTTCTAATGCCAGAGATGACCGTTAATTTATTGGACAGTTTTTCATGAACCGACATTAAGTGACCTTCAAAGAGAACAGGGAACATTAAGTGCAGGTGCGGTATTAATGTCCACAAAATGGGGAAAATGTGTTTCAAGAAATAATGGTAAGTAAAGATAAATAAAGAAAATCATTACTTTAGGTATCATTACTTTAACAGTATTAAAAACTGATAACAGAAAGTAACTGATGCCTTTATTTCCGTTAGTTTTGGAAGTGATATCAATAGTTTTTGTTTAGTCATAGTTTTTTATTATTATTTTCATATCTTATTTTAATTCAATTTATGAAAATGTTTTCTTATTTCAGTTTTTGTTAACGATAATAACCCTGGTCAAGGCCTAAAACAAGTAAGATTTACCTGGACTTTATATATAGACCCACACGTCCCTGTAATATTTACCATTATCATTAATATTAATACAAGCACCTGTAGCGGCAGGTAGCCACTGTTAATTAGCATTATTATTATTATTATTATTATTATTATTATTATTATTGTTGTTGTTGTTTTTGATGTTGCTATTATTATTATTATTATTATTATTAACAGTTATGCTAATAAGCTACAAATAATTTAAAAGGTCACTTAAACATTAACAGTATATCTAAAATGTTTTTAGAGGAATTTCAGCCAAAAGCTAAAAGACTTCAGCTGACCCCCTTACAAAGAGAGGCTGCGTTTTAACAGTAAAAACAGCAGCTCGTCACCATGGATACAAGAAAGCCCTGATGCAGGAATCCAGCAGGCCGGCCAGCAGCTTGCTGGCTCCCAGCACTTTCAGGCTCAGCCACTCCAGCGTGGGCTGACTGGGAACTTCACACTGGCCCGTCTGGGACGACACCTGTCTGAGAATAGGAGCAGGGAGACGGGGGGCAATGAGTGAGATGTGTGGGCAGCAGACTTCAGACCAGCAATCATTACAACACCATAAATGCTCTAATTATGAAGCGAGAGATCTTTCCTAATGGAAGGAGGTACTACTTTAGGGCAGTGCGAGGGGATGTTTCTAGGCCCACCCAAGGAATTTTAAACGATAACCTTGCCAGAGACAGTAAACCTAAATCTCTGAACTACCTATCTCACTGTGTAAAGCAGTCCTGAAAATGCAACAGGGGACACAGAAGTCCGCAGGGAAGACAACGGCAAAGCAGACAGGCGGCTACCTCTGGGCTTCCTTCGGACACATGTCTTCCACTTCCAGGAGGGCAGCGGTCAGCTTCATCTCCTTCAGCCGGTTTAGGCAACGTTCAACCTGTGGGTCAAGCATAGCGTCAGGACGACAAAGGTCGCTTTTGACCAAAGTCCGGCCATTTCCAATCTGTCCCTGAAGGAACAATCAGAGACCTTGCTAAGCAACATTTACAGCTGGGCAGTTTCTAGGGTTACGGTTTTGTTGAGAATGCTGTGATGTTTGATGATGATTTTACAGTTCACTGGTAATTCAAGGTCTAACACTAATTAAACTTTTGGTTATATGGTTTTCCTGGTCATGGTGGTTTCGACGGTGTGCTAGTCCTGACCTCCTTTATGGCTCTGAAAGGCTTGTGCTGTCGGAGCGGGTTGTTCATCACATAAAGCACGGAGTACAGCACCCTGATCTCGGTGTGGAGGATGTCGCTCTGCAGCACTTTCAACACCCCCGCACACTCCTCCAGAAAACATTTAACGAGGTCGCCTTTGAAGGACACAACCGCATACAGAGCATGAAACATCTCGGAGCTTGCTTTAGAAAGAGACGGTTCCCAGTGCCAACAGCATTTACATTCACAGCGCTGAGATAAACAGCAGTGCATGTAATAATCCTAAAGATATCGTGCCTTAAAACATTAAGGATCGTGGAAAACGCCCAATGCATCTAAATCGTGCTACACGATCCAGCTGCAGTAAAGAAAATAACAAAAATATTGACTGAGTACAAACATCATGAGCTACAAAACATACATCCGATACGACAAGCTATTATTATTCAGCATTATTAAAGTCAAAGCAGCATCGGGGGTATTTTGTGATGCTTTCTAACTGCACGCCACGTGTCCCGCACCGCACAGTTGCCCCACGTGCGTTTGCTGCCCCGCACGCAAAGCCGCGATCGCTTTACGTGACGCATTAGATTACAGCAAACGGTAAGGTGCATTAAATCGCCGTTCCGTAATTACCTGTGTGGTCTCTGAAAGGTATTCGGACAGTGGAGACGGCCCCGGGTCGGGGTATATCTATGTTATTCCACGGTTCGGCAGCCATGATTTCCCATGAGCCTCTGCGCGCTGGAAGCCGCAGAGAAGGCGAGCATGAAGCAGTCATTATATCGCTGAGAAGTGTGTTAAACTATCAAATTATTATTATGACTGTATTCTTTAAAACACATTATTTGCACCAGTGATATTCCCTACATTTTAAAAGCGACTTTTAACGAGAACATAAAATACAGCAGTTATGACTGCAACAATGTTCTATTTCCTATCCATTTATTTATTTAAGTGCGCATGTAAGTGTGGTTTTCTTTTTCCACCGTATCATTTCCCCCTTGCATTTTGTATTCTGGTGATCGATAACATCTCGCTTAATAACTAGGTGAGGTCAGTGAGTGGCCGAGTCTCTGTGGCCACGGTCAGAAGATCGCCTATTGAAGCCCCGGCCTTGACAGAACAGTCACATGTGCGTGGGCCCTTGAGCAAGGCCCCTGACCCTGTGCCCCTACCCTTAGGCAAGATGGGGCAGGCAAAGAAAAGAACTACAATGTACTTGCACAAATGGTGAATAAAGGATTTATTTATACCTTTCAAGGATTTTTTTTATTTAATTTTTTAAAACCATAATCAGGGTCATAGCAGACATTTATGAGGCTCTTTTATTTACAAAGGACCTCAGCAGGAATACACACATTAGCTACACCACAATTTTGATTCTCTAGCACAGTCAACATGCTCCAAGATCCAGGTCAGGATGCAGGAGTTCACCTGGGCCAGGACCTCGTCCTCTGACCACCCCTTCACTGCCAGCCCGAGTCTACCCCCCTCCATCCACTGCACTGCAGCCGGGCTCTTCATCTGCTTGGTCACGTCCTCCAGGAGACTCTGGATAACATCCAGAAATATCATTTAAGAACCCAAGACAGAAATTTTCCTCAAAACCAATTCGGGAAACTGCACCAGCAAATTTATTTATAAGGCTCAGTTTGATCGTTTTGGCAGGATGTGTTTGAGTCATTCATTTTTACAATTATTTTGTTAATGGACCAAATTTTGTATCAGTAAATCTCGGTTTCCACCGTCGCCTGTCTGTGCTGCGAAAAACGTGGAAGGTCTCTCTCACCTCAGGCATGCTGTCGCACGTGACCATGCAAGATGAACACAGTGCCTTTGGACTGTGCCTGGACCTTGCAGACCTGCCCAAGTCACAGCTAATTAAAGTATCTACAAAAGAACAGCATACATGCAGTCTCCTCACACTGCCTGCCCCCCTGAAATAAATTTTCCCTACTGCGCCTTCTCTTCTGCATAGTTTTAATTGGTTTAGATTCTGAAATGTCATGGACAAAAGCACTGCATTATGGGTACTGTCAGTTCGAGGCATTTGTGTTTTAATAACCTTCTTAGAGGGAACTTCTCCTGATTTCCCAGATATTCCTGCACAGCAAAATATACTATCTGACATTTTATATCATGAATCAAGATTCCAAGTAAATAGAAAGTCTTAATAAAACAACCTGTGCGTCTGTCAGTCATTTCTTTGGAAAACCGATGTAATAAGTGACTGTGGTGGTTAATGAAACCTACGTTGGTTTTTAACTATTAAGTAGCTGGCTCTGATCGCGATTCTAACATTTTTCTGCCAAATGCACACAAGTACATAAACATATTTACATTGTATTTACTGATTAATTAATGATAATTTCGCGCAAGATGGAAACTACCGGTAAAACTAAAGCCCCAGCTGTATTTTGACTCCGTATTCGTTTCACTGTGTATAAATGTGTGTAGAATTCACGGGTTAGGCGGTGGCAACTCATTATAAACGCTGTATGTTTGCATAGATGATACAAGCGATAAATATGCATGGTGGTTGTATTTTTTTTCAGCATATCCATATGTAAATAAGCTGCCTCATGATAGATTTCCATTTCAAACCATCCGGCACCGCACAGAATGTGCTGGTGACATGATCACACAGCAAAATACCGCCATCTAACGTCTCGGGGTTTATTAGTTTAGGACGGTCTTTCACATTTTATTAACTTACCTTAAGTGCATGACAGACCATGCAGGCTGCTTAAACGGCCAGGGACCGCTGATATCCTGTTTTTATTACGCCCCATTGCAGAGTTTATATACAGCATAATCATTTTGCACACTATACGTATTATAAGAGACGTATAGGCTTTCAGGGGAACAAGTCTTAGGCGTTAGGAACCTAAATTCAAATAAATGCAGGGAATAAATATTATTCGTGTGACCTTGCTAATCTTTCTGAAGTTTTTTTTATTATTATTAGTTATTAATGTACTATTTGCTGCTTTGGTCAGAAGCGTCTGGTAAATGTAAATTAGAAGAATTTACAAAAATTAGAGCATTGCGCCGTTTTGTAAACTTGGAAAACACGCAGCGATCTGTGTCAGTATATATAGAAGGTATATTACGGTTAAGCGACTGAATCGGCCTATAATGAATTAGAGCGCTATTCAAACATGTTTAGTATGCAGTTATTCTCCCTAAATACTGGTTTATAGTCCCCAAATGGCCTACAAAATGTGCTATGATTAATTGATAGCTAGAATTTACATTATTTAATAAGATATTTTAAAATATATTTTAATAGGGTATCATTTCTGAACATAAAATTTTTGCATTATGGTAGATATGCTTTAACATTGGATTAAAACACACATTAGAGAAACACGCTCTTTTCATCTATTGTGCACCCATTTAAAACGTAATTGTGATAAGCACGATTTTAGTGTTTTACCCAAGGAGAACATTTCAAGGTTAAAGGTATTTTTATGAAGCTAAAATTTATGATATACTTCATCCTATCTTGACGCGGGTATTTCACAGTAGTGGCAAGAGGAATCACTTCATGTGGATGAAATGTATATCTTCAATCCAATAATACAATTCAATAACAGGTGATTGAGGAATTACAGGGGGTTGTATAGGACATGTAAGGAAAACACTGTTTATTAAAATATATTAAAACACTTAGAATTCACTGTTGTCACAGACCACTGTTGGCCAAACTGACTACAGCAGTTTTCACAACAGTTTTTAGCTGATAGCGACACAAATACTATGTGCAAATGAGTTTAAAAAATGAAATGTACAAGAATTTAAGTTCATAATAATAGTGAAAAAGGGTTTATTATAAAATATAGTATTGTGCATTGTACTAACAGGTCCCTGCAGCACACGTGCATAAAAACCAGGTTGGCAGGCGTCCATGACAGACATGGAGAGTCCTTCATATTTGTGCAGAAATCCGTCAGTCAAAGCTCATCACTGACCTGTGAAACCAAAAGCAAAACAGTTTCACGCATACACTCAGGTATACTTGTTTCATGTGTTCATGAAATATGTGAGGAGGTGGTCCAAGGCCCAGAATATCCAGAGCCGTGAATCGCTAGAGGGTACAAAACATAGACATAAAGGGATTAACCCCCACTTGCGGCCTTACAAGGAAACAGACGTAAAATAAGGCAGACCTTCACAACACAACTGTAAATGGCCAAATAAAATAAGGGGTTTTAGGACCGAGGAACCCAGAAAAGAATAGGAAATTTTTGAAAAAGATGGCTGCAGACGGTAAGGGTTTTAAGAGCCGGAACTTGTTCATGTTTTCATCGCCATTAATAATAAATAATTCCACGTAATGCTTCAGCTCAGCACAGCCGTGGTCTCTCATGCGGAAGACTCCACCGCCCATACCCTCTGCGTGTGACAGGAACATGGGAAAAGGTCGTCATTCGGCTGCTCCACCCGCTCCATCCCTTCTCGCACCTTAGGCCTGCTGATCTGCAAAGCGGCGTACTCCTACAACGAGAGGGGGCGGGGCTGAGGAAAGGCGTACTGTGCCTTTAATTTACGCCATCAGTCGGCCAACCAACCAATCACAGTCTTGGCAAATGTTCTTTAAACCAACAGTAATCATCACAGAGAGATGGTTTTTCCCAAAGGGTACGAAAAATCCACATTCATAAAAAATTAAACACTGTCTCAATGTAAAAATGTAGGTACTCATCACCGAACTGCTGTAAAAAAGGCTGAAATGAATTCAAAAGAGAATCAGAATATGCCAAATGACTGAACTTCAAAACATCAGTCTTGGTCAAGCAATACTGGAACTATACACCTTTCAGCACTGGTTAAACTGGGAGGTACAATGTGCACCACAAGTGAAGCAAGGTTTTAACAAACTTAAATTCTTATTAAAACATACTTGGCTATTTCATATAAATCAAATAAGTCCTTTAGCAAACTGTGCCTGGTTATGCAGTTTGATATTCACAGAAATAAATGAAATGCACTGCAAAAGTCCAGCAGTGGTAAGATGGGCGTGTCTATATTGGGAATTGAACATATAACGTTCTGGTCATAGACCCTATTTTTTTCACAAATATCTGCTGTAATTGTGCAGCTATTCTTTAAAATCAGGTTTGAACTGTGCCGGTGCAGATGTCATAGAGAGTATTTGTGTGTGTGTGTGTGTGTGTGTGGGGGGGGGGGGCGTGTTGTCATTGTATCATCCAGGAGGGCAATGCCAGTCTGTTCGTGTTAAGGTCACATAGGAGCCATACGCATAGAAACCCAATATGTCAATGACAATCAGGACTATAAAATAAGCCACTTTGCCATGAGACAGCCCTCAAAGCAGGTTTAGTTACCAAAGTCACATTTAAACCCAGCAAATTTATCTTATATCAAATTATAAATTATACAAAGATTAAGAAGATTATGCTGGCCAGGATTCTGAGAGCAGGAGGCTTCGGGTACAAATGGTGACAGCTAGGAGCTCTGTGCCAAAACAGAAGTCTGTTTAAGGCCTCAGAGTGTGTCTGCACCCAAGCCCCAAGTCCTTCAAACATTCCGACAGACACACCTTCAGCGTAGTGCAACCTGAGACTACAGCTGGCATCCCTCATCTGTGTCCTTGACAAAATCTTGTTAAAGTGAAGCAAGAGATTTAAAAGATAAGATAAACTGATAATGTGGAGAATTCCTGCAGTGGTTGAAATGTCAAGCTTTTATCACGCTGTAAAAGAGTAGAAGACACAGGATTGCAAGGTGGCATCACCAAGAATACGCTGCTTTCTTAGCCTAATCATGTAGAGGGTGTTACACAGTTACAGTTATATAATAATTCATCCATCCATCTTCAACTACTTACCTAGTGTAGGGCCATCGCGGCCTGGATCCAATCCCAGGTGGCACAGGGTACAAGGCAGCAGGCATCACAGGACACACACACGCATTCACACACAATCATACGCTCCGGGCACCTCTGGGACCCTACTGTCTTTGGACAGCAGGAGAAAATCTGCAAACTCCACATGCAATGTAGGGATGGGCTTCTAAGCCCCAAAGTCCCCCCCCCGCCCACTGCACCACTGTGTCCCCCAATATATCTAACAGCAATTAATTTGCTAAGTCACCAGTTCAGCCAACAAGGGCTGAGGACTAAAAAGGGCAGACAGGCTGTCACCTGGAAGAGCTTGAAGTAGTAGCAGAAGATGTCGTCCCCCATGAGGCGAGTCCGTGCAAACTGCTGGCCAGCTGCTGCGATCTTCCTGCTCTGAAGGCAGAGGCGGGACAGGAAATGAGGTCCCAACCTCCCTGGAGTCAGCCGAACATTTATTCGCAAATGCAAGAAGCACAGTGCGCCGGTCCCGCTAATCAAACACAAATATTAACAGTCCCCCAAATACCAAGAGCCATCTGGTCCATTGCTGGCACAAGGACACCTGGATCCCAACAGGATGCAGCTTTCTGATTCAGTCATTTTCACCCAATCTGTCCCTGAACCCTCGGTCCAGCAACTGGATCAGCCAACCATGGTCAACAACCTTCACCCGCTACCAGCCATGGCTCAGACTTCATGTGTACATTTACAGCATATGGTTAAAAGTATGTGGACACAAGCTTGTCCAACATCTCATTCCGGACACAAAGGGTATTAATACGAAGTTGGTCAGTTTGTGTTTGGTATTGATGCTGGGTGATCAGGTCCCTTTCTGTGAGCTTGTGGCTGACCGCTTCACACCTGAATTTGCTCCCAGACATTTCCACTTCACCTGCAGCGGACCAGAGTTGCTATGGCTGGGCAGAAATCTCGTCAACTGACTGTGTTCTATGAAGATTCCAAGTGGAAAGTCACTAACCTCTTCTGTACAACCACCCATTCTTCTGCTAACATTTGTTGCAGGAGATTGTGAAACTGTGTGCTTAACTGTACACCTGTGTCAGCAATAGGTGTGGCTTAATTAGGAATATGAGTGTCCATTCCAAACTGGACCTGCCAGTCAAACAGTCATGCAAACAATGATTTGACCCTTTGTTGCTTCCCTATCCCTCACAAATGCACAGTATTAAATCACGCAACTTGAGATTCCCCCCCGCCCACACACACACACACACGGACGGACGGACACACGGACACACACACACACACCCCAGGCCTCCCGCAGAGGTCGTTCATCCTGGTCCAAAGAGTAAAAATCCAAGATTTTGTTTCAAATTTGTTGCGTATAAAGAGTCACAGTGGTAGGTTGAAACAAAATCTTGGTCTGGATTTTTACTCTCTGGACCTGAACTCCCCAGCCCTGGGCTCCTGCTGGCAGCTCGGTCAGGTACCTCCTCATCGTGCTCCCTGGCCCAGAGGATCTTGTCCAGCAGGTCACTGAGGTCGCGCCTGAAGGGGATGTAGTGTTCCCAGGGCCTCAGCTGGCTGTAGAAATGCTCGTAGTAGCCAGAGTCCTGCTTCAGCACCACACTGCCCCCAGCCAGCAGGTACGGCAGCCGGTAGGCTGCCACCGTGCCGTCCACGTTGATCTGATACTTGAACTGGTGGGTGTTGGTGGGAAAACACATTTCTTGACTTTGAGGGGATTATATTAACAGTCTATTAAATACTATTTTTTGAAAAAGAAAAGAAAAAGAAAAAGAAAAATGAAATCCATCCATCCTCTAACTGTTTATCCTAGTCATGGTTTTGGGGGCCTGAAGCCCATCCCAGGTGGCACAGGGCACAAAGCTGGGGTCCACCCTGGACTACAGGCAGCTCAGAGACACCAGTCAGCCAAAACTAAGAATTCCCATTTGATTAATCATACGAAAGTATACAGTGCATCTGATTATTTTGTACAGCGGGCAACATTAAAGGGTCCGAATTTTGAATTAATTATTTTGAGTTTGTAATGTACTAATGAATCAGTTCCCAGATTCACCACTTCCCTAAATACTTGTGACTAGGGCTGTATGATCTACAGTACTGTGCAAAAGTCTTAGGCAGTGAAAAGAAATGTTTAAAGCCATTTATCTGGGTAGTAAATGTATATTTG
>JAAGVU020000035.1:21307296-21333541 GCA_011763525.2 Mormyrus iriodes | reverse complement strand
GATGGTTGCTGGAAATAAGGGGGTGATTTTAGCAGAGGTTTTGAAATGACTAAGCTAACACACTTTGACAGGCATAACAGCATAGTTTTACACCGACATAAAGATCATTCAAACATCATCTTCTTTGGCTGCCTAAGACTTTTGCACAGTACTGTATATCATTTCAGCAATTTCACCGTGATGTCAGCAAGTATCTGTCTGCACGGCTTTGTGTCTCGCGGCAACACCACCAACTAATCTGACACACACTACTGGTAGATAAGTTCTGTTTAGCTATCATTTATTTTTTTTTAGCAATGTGATATTGTGCAGCCCAATTTATGGATTTTGAAATTAGCTTAAAAAAAATCTATTCTGAAGCAAGGTGCACATCCGCCAGAAATCCAATAATGTGAAATGATTCATTATGGTCTGCAGGTTCAGTGACTATGTACAGCACGGCAGACTGGCCAATGCACATCCGCACTCCCGTCCGCATCCCAGCAGGCCATCTGCCTGCATTCCTGCGGCTTCGTTAACCTTACGCATGCCCCACACATGGGCAAGCACTCACATTTCATAATGGGGTACTTTGCACTGAGTCCTTCACTGCACACGTCAGGGCCACGGCAAACGTGCTCCGTGGAGCGTTGACCGACTCAGCAGGGAGGCCGGTGCAGCACGTGGGAAAGTTCATTCACCCCGGAACAGTTCCAGCAGAATTCCTAAACCTTCCCTAACATACTTCCACAGAAATACTACACTTCTAAAATGCCTCTTATATACAAACAGTCAGACATTTTAAAGACACTGAACAGCCATGATATTAAATTTCATTAATTTTCCATTTTGCGTACAGTCATACTGATGCTGAGATTTTCTGCTTGGTGGGAACTCTCAGTAATGCTCTGGATAAGGAAAGGATTGTGTCACTTCCCACATCCTATACCGGGCCAAGATCTCATAAAGTTAATTGTTCAAGGACAGACTTTATTCGCACTTTATAGCAGGGTTTTATCATAATTGCTACCCTGTATTTACACTGTTTTTTTTATTGCTAACTTCATGTTTCCACTAAAAAATAGGGGGCAGAGAGAGACTGCAAGCTAAAAGGTGGCTAAAAAGCCATCCTGTACACTAATTTCACCTAATATATTACGATCGTCACCTTGTGTTTTAACTGATGCAGGTCACTCAGATTTACAGAACAACACAGCAGATTAACGGCCAACCAGTCTGTCACAGAGCCAGAGATATTCTCCAGCTTTTAACCCCAGACGTCTGTCTGCCGTGCTTCACGTGGCCTCCTACTCTCACCTTGAAGAAGTCAAAGAAGGAGACGTGCTTCACTAGTGGCCCGTAGAGGCTCTCGTCATGCTTGAAGAAGAAGAAGTTGGTGAAGGCAGCGTCGATGAGGTTGGGATGGGCCCGGCTCAGCTTCACCAGATCCAGGCGCTCCTTCCGGCTATCCCGCCCCCGCCAGAAGGCCGTGGCATTCTTCTCCCCCCATGGAGGGCCTGTGTTTGCTTGTACCGACATCATGTCTAGGCTGACCCTGGAGACAGCCAAACACACATCACTTAAGGGCAAACGCTCACAAACTCATCCATGCATTTTCTGTACCACTTGTCCTATTCGGTGTCGCTGGGGGTCCAGAGCCTACAGGCACAAGGCAGGGAACAACCCAAGATGGGGCACCAACCCATCACAGAGTGCACTTACACACCATTCACACACTCACACACCATTAACTCACACATGCATACCTATGGGCAGTTTGGTAACTCCAATTAACTTCAGGATGTTTTTGGATGGCGGGGGGGAAACCAGAGCACCCGGAGGAAACACCATCATGACACGGGGAGAACATGCAAACTCCACAAAAACAGCCATGGAGGAGACTCGAACCAAGGTCCCAGAGGTGTGAGGCAACAGTGCTAATCACTGCACCACAGTGCCACCCCAGACAAACTCACATTATAATTAATATAAGCAGATGACCTTAAATAACATTGACAATTCTTATACAAAACTTCTATTCATAATGCCACACATATTTGCATTCTGGATTTCTGCAGGATGAGAGGCTCAAGGGCAGGTGTGTAGGAACCAGGGGACACCTGTGCCACCCAAATATTCCATTTGGCTCCATTTGTCCCCCTCAATGAAAAGACCTTCGCATTTAAATGATTAAGTTGTGTCAGTATCAATCTCTGTTGTACTCCCTTGCTCAAGGGTACAAGAACAGCGCCCCCCGCGATTCCTGATACTGTCACACATACCGAGGGATCTATATTATAATGTTATTTTTCTATTCCAAAATGAGTACTGATTACTCTTAATTACATAGACTTCATATACATACATATACATATGTATAATCTAGCATGTAACAGACACCTGCCTGCCCATGGTTTCCAGGACAGACTCTGTGAGGTCGTAGGTCGGCATGACGACGTCCCGCGTGTCATTGGAGCCACACCAGGAGAAAATTGGATGCAGCCCCTCAGAGGGCATCCTCTTCTCCAGTGGCCAGTCGCCAAGGTTCACAAAAAACTCCACGTCGGGGACCTTCACCTGCACCGCAGAGCGTCGGCATATTGAAAATACATATACTAACGACGTTAAGAATGATCTCCTTTTAATGAGAGCAGACATAATACTTAACCATCAAAATGCATTTCTGCCCATTAGCCAAATACTCAGCCACAGAACATGTCCGTATATCAAAAACCTGTTTCCACAATCACCTCCAATGCCACTTTAGTGACAGGGAAACATAGTCTGATATCGCCACCTACAGGTCATGTTAATAAACAACAACAAAAAAAAACTCCAGTAGCTATGCACATGCAAATTTCTCCCGTGTAATAAATAAGAGATGAAGAGCTAAATGGACTCACTTTCCTGGTGAGGGAGAGGAGGAAGGCGTCCATAAAAATCCTGAAGCCCACATGTTCCCCATGAGTCTTAATATATACCTGGAAAAAATACACAGTGTGACGCCATGTTTGGTTTGCGTGTTATTATGCGGCAGAAAGGAGAGTCAAAAAGCCACTGCGACTAAGCACAGAGCAGATGACGGATATTATGACATGGAGTGAAATTCCCAGCCAGCCAAGAAGATCACAACCAGATGTGGACACAGGGACATTATGTATGCTATGTTAGTGGCACAGCCAGGCGTACCTGGTTGTCTTTGATGGTGTAATGGCACAGGCTCTGTCTCTGCCCGAACCGGCGAGGGATCTCCTGGGCATTGCGGTCAGGGTCCACAGTGGGGAAGTAAGACAGGTCCTCCCGAATCTGGGGGATGGAGGCCGGGCAGCCCATGTGCTTCAGCCACACCTCAGCCGGGGCTTTGGGGCAGTTACAGCCCTCATGGTACACAGGACCTGTGTGTGTGTGTGTGGGGGGAAGAAGGTGAGGAAAAATCAATCAAGACCACTTTTAAGAGCTACATACGATTACAATTACATACGGGTCATTCAATTTTAATCCAACGAGTTTCCAAAAAAGGTTTGCATCAGCAGGTAATGGAGTACTTTCTTCCTATTGAAGTGAAAAAATGTATCATACCCCTCCCTGCTCAAAATTTAGCATCTGCTAAACAAAAACATGCATGAATGTAAATAAATATTAACATATTTTTCAGAACTACAAGTCAGCCACACTTTTGGTAGTGGCGACCACGTCACGGGTTTGTGCTCACCTCTGAGGACGTACGGCGACTTGGCGACATGGGCTCCCTTGAGCAGGACGTCGATGTGCAGCGAGGGGTAGCTGGCATACATCCTATAACGCACCAAAAAGGAGCCATCTCTGCGGTCCAGAACCTGCACCCAGATACGAGTGAACTGCTCGCCCGGAGCGGTGATCTTGACCTCGTAAGCAGTTTCCCCGGGAGACGTCGTGATGCTGCATGTTGTAGGGTGGAATGCTGATTATTTTAATTAGCAGGGGCAAGCATTCACTTCCTACCAAAACTGGTACAACAACATTCAAGAGAGGTTAACTGAATATATTGAGGAGAACATTATAACCCTTTTGTCTCATGTACCACTGATGTTGAAGATGCATTCTGAAAATTGAGAACACAAGATGTCTTGGTTGTTTGTCAGCTTGACTGCCACAAAATCATAAAGCTTTCTTTATAGACTATTTTCATGCCTGGGCAAGTGGAACAATGTTTTCATAAAATGTATGTGGAAATACAAATTATGCTCACAGATAAAACACAGGAGGTTGCTATTAGTTACAACTGGTGGGTTAGATGGGAACAACGTAGTAGGGACCAGACCTTTTTCGTTCATTTTCCCTTAATATTCAGTAATAAACTTATTCCACACAATTTTCAGCCTCTCTTCTAAAGTGTTAGTAGAAGCTGTCTTTTGCAGGCTTCGTCAACCTGTCCCATAGAGACAAACGTTTCCCTGGCAAAATATTTTGATTGAGGGGAAAAAAATGCTGGTCACGTTTCGTTTTTAAACACCGTGCCATTGATCAGAAGGCGTCCTGGTGATGAGCCCCGGCGATCTGTCATATTCGCGTAACAAAAGCGACAACATTAGGTTACATTGTTGCGATGTTTATACTAACAATAATGTAGTTTCATTGCAACAGGCAAAAAAGAGGTGATTCGTAGCTGCGGTTAGTATACATGTACTCACTTGGTTCCAGCACCGTCCGCAGCTTGTATGAAGAAGTACCGAACGGGAAGAACAACGTTAGCTTTCAGTCCTGGTCCCCAAACCAAAGTTTTGGCCGGGCAGGGGCCGGGAGTAGCCGCCTGGGTCCGGCCGCTCCCACTTACACAGATCACAGTTATCCGCAGCAGGAGTGCACTTAACGTGATCGTACGGGGATGAAAAGGAAGGCAATTCGGGCTGGACATACTGCTGAACTGCACTGACTGACAGTGAAGAAAAGAAAAAATAATTAATATTTACAAAGGTGAAAACCCCAATGTCGTCATGGCTACATTTATTTACCTAAAAGTGTGTTTTGTTTATTGTATGTTTAATTTTATTTATAACATTTACCAAACTATAAACAGCACTGCAATACTCGGACCGCGTTAAACGTGTACACTCTCAAATACGGCTGGCAAGAAAAAGATTACTACTTTTTGCGGCCGGATTAACAGGAACGATCGATTGGATCCGTTGTTTCGCCCGGAGCCGTGATTGGAGAACACCGGAGATCTTGAAGCTGATTGGTTCAAACTAATGGAATTTGGAGGGTGGGAGCGTTTGCCGGGAGACGTACGCGGCTGCAGCCACCCTTCTGAGGCCCCGCCGCTCTCAGGCCCCTTCAGCTTCACGCATGCGCAGAACAGTTCGCTACTCCCAAGCCTCGCCACTCTTAGGACCCCGTATGCGCAAAAATTAACAAAATGAAAGAATGAAATGATCATGTAAAGATATTTCTTATAAATTAATTAGTTAGTTAGTTGATTAATTATTAATTATGAAATAGTTTTAATTTAATAATTTTTGTGTCATATATATTTGTCATACTTAAAACCGTTCATTCTCGTGTGAATGCTATTGTTTTTAAAAGCTGAAATTGTACATACTTCTATAGGCATACATTAAAAATTTTAATTGCTTTAAGTTATAACTGGTTTAAAATTGTGTGGGGAAAAAATCATATAATAAGTTAATCTAGATACATCTTAGAATTGCCCCAATTAAGATCCACTTTGGTAATACGTTATATACTCATCTGTAATACATGCACTCGCCGGAAGAGGGCAGGCTAACACAATCTTTGCTTTAGTTGGCTGCCATCCCGTCCTGCATACCTGTCCCGACTGCGGACTCCCCGCGGCTCTATGCTCAATAAGGTTTTAGCGGAAAGACGACGCGTCACGGGCGTCCTTAGGTCCGATCTCTCGCGGTTATAGCACCGAGTGTTTTAGCCCCGATGCCAATTTTTCTACAAAAGAAAAAAGTCAAGCCCCAGGTAAACTTGACTTAGCCCCTGATCTTTTCAGCAGCTAGAAACTCCCCTGGGATGCATGCTTGAAAATATACGGGAGTATATTTCTTATATTTTTAAAACATTTTTGTCAGTGTTTTTACATTTAATAGTTTCATGGTGAAATGCTTATTAATTTTGTAACAATGGCTAAGACACGTATCTTGATGCCTTACACACAAAAACCCCCCCAATCTTCAAACGACATTCACAAAACCTCTGACACTTCTAGAAAAATAAATCGCCTCAAAATTAAGTGCTGCTTCCAGATCACCACGCAACTCCAGTCATTCAAAAAATATCTATCTGCCTATCTATATATATATATAGTGTATAATACAGTAAATGGCAAGGCAAGGCAAGTTTATTTATATAGCACAATTCAGACACAAGGCAATTCAAAGTGCTTTACAAAGACAATGAACAATGAAAATGCATTTTGCATTTTCCAAAATTCACAATCTAGTAACACAATTTAGATATTGTATATTATAAATACTGCAAGCAATACATTATTAAATGTCTGTGGTATTCAGCACTTGCATACAGTAAAAATACAGCACTGCAAAATGTGAATGAATAGCACATTACAGTGCACTGTAAAATGCTGCACAACAGCCAATCAAAGTCATCCTGCTTCAGCATCACATCTCTGTTCTGGGTCAGGACAGAGGATTCCTCTGCCTCACAGGGAACGTTCTCCCTCACCAAGCACCCAGGGGCAGAACACTGGTGTGCAGGATCCAGCCTTGACAAGACTGCACACCTATGTCAACACGGGCCAGCTTCATTGCCTGGAGGAGATCCTCCCTGGTACTGGCTTTTTGGTCAGACCTTCCACCGCCATGAGGAAAGAGCAGTGTGGTGGAAGGCTGACATTTATGAATTGCAGGGTGTTGACCCACTCCTGTATATGGACACCACGGGGAAACTGACGCCATCCTGAACTATGGCATAGACGGGATGCTCTGAACACTCAAGATCCTGCTGCTCACGCTCAAATGACATCCTTAACACAGCACAGAAATATAATATGTTCAGTGTTGTAAGGCCCCAAGGTGGCATGACAGTGGAGAACCCCCTGGTTACTTGTGGCTGTGCAGAGCGTCATGTTGCCACCATGATGGTCAGAGACTTCGACAGTGGTATTTTGGCCAATAATCCCCTGCCCACCTTTCTTCTGGTACAGTAATATACTTAAACATCTGTATACAGTGAACTTTCAAGGACTATAACAAAGAATTACTTGTTCTCGTCTCTGAATCGGCAGCGCAATTGCATCACAGTGCAAAATGTTTTAGTGAGTGACAATATGTTGTGTATGGTTCTGAAAAAAGAAGGATCAATTTGAATTTGGCAGGTTCAGGCCACTGAGCATTTGGCTCAGGGAATGGGATTTAGTGTTTTAGTAGTTCGGAAAAACTGTAATTCTCATTATATCGTTACAGTATGGAAATGTTACTTGTTTAAAATTCTTATTTGTTTGTTGCAATTACTTGTTCAGTGTGGATGAAGTTTACAAAGTGAAGGCGCTAGTAAAACGAGACGGCGTGTATCAAAAACAGCCCCCCGCTCTGACTGTCGGCGCCCGCTGAGTTAACAGGAACTCACACCGTCGGGGGGCGTCACACGATACCAGATGCTGCCATCAAGAAACACCGCGGTCCCCATGCGTCTCAGGCAGATCAGAGGAACAAGCCTGAGACGGCAGGAGATACAAAGTACACTGGAGCTTTAGAGGGCTGCCTCTGAAATCAAATCCAAATGTCCAGCTCAGATCCAGCTGCTGCTGAATCACATGCAGTGATGTCACTTCCTTACACACCAGTATATTTCCAAACTCTAGTCGTTAACCACAAGCATTAGGAGGAGGATGCAGCCCCTGCCAAACACCTATTCTCAGCAATTCTGGTTAAAATCAAAAACTGACAACAAATATTTGTGATTTAAATCTAATCTTAATTCACAAGAACAAGAGGTTATTTGCCCGTCTTTAAGGCAGGAAGTGTAAAAGGTAATGAATTCATCCCAGGAGTTACTGTGTCTGTTCTCCAGTGCGTACCCTGCTCCAGTCAATCCCGTAGGTGACACAGCTGACCACCTACGGCCCCAACTCCTGGCGATGATGCTCGCCTAGCCACATTGGCTAGGACTGGTATTGTGCTCCAGTAAATGAAACATGAAAATGATAAGAAGAGGTATAGCTGTTGGTCCTCTCAGTGGCCAGAGAAACAAAACAGAGAAGATCCTGAAAATGCAGCACAGTGTCAGAGTGCCTGAGGCTGGGTTTAACTGCCCCACAGCAATTTTCAAATGAGTTTCAAGAAACAAGAGGAGACAACGTAACAAAACCTATGTTCCAATCTACAAACGCCATTTAGTCATTCTTTCTACGTTCAATCTCATAATTTCTTAGAAAATGTTGTTTATCTTGTATATACCTTTCCCCCACCCTCCCCCACTATTTATTGTTTTCTATGTATTGTACTATTGTCTGCTGCTGTGACAAACCAATTTCCCTCAGGGGATCAAAAAACTATCTTTCTATTCTATTTTATTCTAAAAGTGGCTGGTCAAACAGATGAAAAAACTTCTATTTTTGTTGTCTGCGCATGAAAATAATCATGTGACCACATTCTTTTTGAAAGAGAAAAACGCAGCAAAAACAGATGTTATACTCAATCAGTGAAGGTCAGCTTAACATAATACTATTTTCTTTGTATCTGTGATATTTTCACTTTCGGTCCTTTTTCGAATGTCCATATTACTTCTCTTACAGAATTGCTTCTTTAAAAAGCAGAATCTGTATTTCGCTTCCTCATATAATTTCTGGGTGTATCCTTCAACGTGGGAGGGGCCCTTCAGTTTAATCCCGGCCACAGAGGAAGCAGTCATTTCCAGCCTTTTATAAGTGTTATTGTCCGGGTGCCTCAGATTCCCATGGCTAAGAGCTCAAATAAAAAGGCAACACACAGCGAAATGACTCTAAGCTTCTCACAGAAATGTAGAATACTGGCAAAAGTCTGCCTCATAATGTTGCTTGTACTACAATGCACTACAAGAACAGGAAGGGGGGGCTTTTAAGTGTTTGTGGAGGAAAGTGGTCCTGTGATTGAGGCCAGGGGTCTACCTGAGCTTTTTTAAACAGCAGACCTTTGTTTAGGTGGCAGCAGATACCATTTCCTGCGGAGGCTTTGATTCATCAGAGCCAATGGCTGTCTGTGGTGTGCTCAAGTCATCCGTTCAATTGAATTTATTTTTATATAGCGCCTTTTATAACAGTGTCACCCCAAGGCCCTTTACATGGGTGTGTTGTGATACAAAATACAAAAACAGGGAAAAGGGAAGACAAAGAAATGAAAGAAAGAAAGACAGATGACAATGAAAGAGAGGAATGAAAAACTCCCAAGTTGGGAGAAAAAAAACCTCTGAGGGTCCAAGGTCAACTGCTCCCCCCCGCCCAGGCATGCTAACATTACTTACTAAAAGCAAGATATAAACTGTAATCAAGGTCAAAGCCGAAGTCTCATCAATGAGTCTGTTCTCCAGGCCGGTCTGCGTTGGGTGGCAGACTGGAGGCCACACCCACAATGTTACAGTTGGTAAGTCACATCCACAATGTCACCTGTCCATGGAACTGAACCGGGACTCCAGCCCAAATGGTGCCCACCCCGGGCACCATCCAGACATGTCAGCAGCCCACCTGGCCATACCCCTTACACCAGGGTTTTCCAATTCAATCCTTAGGGACCCACAGACAGTCCACATTTTCCCTTACTGGGGGCTGGGAAAGAGCAAAAATGTGGAGTGCCTGACAAGGAGCTGGGAGGGAGCAAAAACATGCACCATCTGTGGGTCCCTGAGGACCTGGCTGGAAAACACTGCCCTACACCACAGTTCACAAATTGCCACGTGTCTCATCATTAGGTCTCCTACAAAAATCCAGCGATTGTCTTTGAATTCATTAACAAGGAGAAAATTGCTCTTTAAGGTTATATTTTGATGTGTTATTGTAAGGGTGCGAGCTTCAATACATTTGATTTACAGAACTGAAGAGCAAATTTCCTAACCTCACTTGATCCACAGTATATTATTTCAAGAAAATGTCTGTAGATTTGATGTGTTTTGTAAATTTAGCAAAGGTTTTTTAGGTTACATGAGGACTCACTGAGTTTCGGTCCCCAGCACTGCCACATATGATGAGGAGGTCTGACTTTAGGACACTGGCAGTCTCATCTCAAAAACAACAAAAAATGTTTGGATGTTTCCTCTTCAGTTCACAATCTACTTGAAATACAATCTGGAAAATGAACTTTCTTAGCCCAAACTGATTCCCGTCACACATCACCCAACATCGGGATTGCTACAGGAAATCCCCGTTATCCTGCAGGACAGCTTTATCCAAGCAGTGCAGCCAAATCTGACTCCGGCCAGAAAACAAATGTTTTTTGAGATGTCTTAGCCAAAAAAAAACCCAATCTAAAGAAATTGAAACTAAAATATTTTTACATTTGATTTTTACATCCAGATGACTCAGTTCTTGTGTTGGTGCTGTTGCCCATATTGTCCAAGAATGCTACTCAAGAATGCTTGACATCAATAAAAACAAGAATGTTCCTCTGTGACCCACCAAAACCAACAAGGAACCAATGAATAAATTAAAGCCAATCAGAGGACTGGATGTGAAATGTCGCTAGCTGACAGCTTCATAACAGTGCAGGCATAGAAGACAAGCTCTGTACCACAGGCATCGGGTCGGTTTCCTGAAAGCCGCTGTCATGTGACTACAGGGAGGAGATAAGCCTGAACACAATAGCAGCCTGAGCAGCCAAATGCCAGAGACGGCTGGGTAGGTAACACCAGGTCTATGCAACATCTTCATTTTATTATTTATATAAAAAGGTTTCTCAAACACAGAAGAAACAGACATAATACTAGGTGGCAAACACAAAACTATGGCAGTTTTCATGTTTTTGGACAGGGAAGCAAAAAAATGCACCCAAAATAATCATTTCAGATTGTTATTATACTGGGCAAGCACAGTCATAATACGTGAAAAAGTTACCGTGGCGATGGCTACAAGTGCAAAAGTCTCCTCACACTAAGGACCGACACGCTCATGCCAAAACTGAAGCGTGACTATTTGAACATGGCAGCTGTGCTCAGGAGTCTCGTCATCTGCCCAGGAATCTGGAGTTTTCCCTCAAATACTTCAAGAACTATTTCACTCACTCAGTCCCACAGCCTGAAATGTTGCATCCCCAGCTGTGCTTGGTGACTCTGCCAGCCCTCCCCAAGCATTCCTCGGGGTCCTATGGTTTCCTCCCACAGTACATAAACACGCAAGCCAGATGAACTGCTGTTTCTAAATGCATCTTCACGTTTCAGCGTTCGCCTTCCAATGCACCAGAGTCTTCGGTTTCCCCCTAACTCAGGCTCTTTATAAAGTATATGTCCTGGGGAGGCTGCAGGCCTGTATCCCTGTACACCTTTATTGAAAGATGGATGGATGGATGAACAGCTTTAATTAATGTCCGTACAAGAGGAGATACATTATTTCACTATCACCAAACAAAACTGGGAAGAGAAAATGCCATAGGCTTCCACCTTGAAGGAATAAAAATGTTAGGACGCGTCTTTCATAAGAAATGTCAACCCCCATTTCAACACCATGTCAAAGTGACACCAGGGCCGGACTGAGACAATGCCAGAATGTCAGATGGCGAGTGGGCCAATGGGTATGTAGGCCAGAAAAAAGTATCAGGGTAGACCCCCCCCAGGTCAGCAAAATTCATCATGTGGTCCATACAGCCCTCCCCACTGCCACTCAGCAAAATTGACAACGGGGAACCATAAAGTCCAGAGCCAAATTTTAATCACAGTCAAGCTCTGTGTGAAACGATATGAAGGTGAACCGAAAGATGAGGAATGTTCAGGCTAAAATGTTCCCAATAAACTTATTTAAAACGAAGAAGCTAAAGTGTTTGTCCAACTAGGCGACGTATACAACAGCTGTCAGTTCTAGATTTCAATAGCAGAAGATTTAGCAGGAAAAAAGACATTGTAGGAATACCTTCAGTTTATACGCTGAAATATGAGATAAACGACCTTTATTCACACGCAGATGCTTTAAATAATTGCGCACGAGAATGAATAACGATTGACCTTTATACTGAGATTACCACCACTGTTGCACCGCCTCAGCATTTTCCAAGGGCTCGCCATAAAACAGGCTCACTGACGGTAGGCACACAGCGGACAATGGATAACTTCAAGTGTTTTGAAAAATCACTCAGCTGAACAGGATCTGTGGTGCATTTTGAATCGCTTACAATACAAATGGGACCTGGGTACAAAAATGTGTCCTGGGAGGCGGGCTGACTCTTCCCTCTCCCCGTTTCCCCAAATGATTCGTCTAACGTCAGAGTCGCTTCTGTGAGTCAGAGCCCCCGTCAGTCCTCACAGTACCATCAGATGTGAGTCATACTGACAGCTGACGCTTCTGTCTACTGCTGTGTCAGGAGAGCATAAACTAACTGCTCGAGTGATATGTCAATGATAAAGCACAGATAAAATATGGAAGTTAAATTAATTTAGGTAAAAAATAGGCATAATGGCACTGGCCGCCACAGAAATCAGTTTAACAAACTATATATCTCCATATTGTATACAATATTCATAATATATTCTTGTTTTCCCCAGCATTCAAGTCACGCAGTATTCCCTCTAATTTAGTAAAAGCAAAGCATAAGCATTTAACCTGCCACGAACTGCTAGGCACGGGTGAAGGGAGACAGGGAAGCAGGGGCGAGCACGAGGGGGTTAATGAACAAAGCGTGACCCAGACAAATAGGGTAACAGTCACAACAGGTGCGCTAGGGTGCAAAGCCTTACATATAAAAAGACGGGAAAACAGGTGAGGGCAATCAGAGCAGGTTAATTGGTAATTATAGACACAACAGAGTAACAATGAGCAACGCAATAGGTAGGCCTGACTTAACTCATACACGCAAACTATGTTTCTGTATGCATAACATCCATTATAAGGGAACGGGTGTAGACAGGCGTAAATGAATACCCAGAGTGCCCTCCGCAGTGATATTAAATAAGGCAGTCGTACACTGGCTAAAGCGCACTCTGCTTAGTACGGATGCCTGCCGGTGACATGAGGCACTACTACACACTTAACTAACTTTTATTAATCTAAAATACTGCTTTGAAATGTCTGTAATATTTGTATTTGTGTGTAGAGTCATAAATGCATAAATATAACAAATTTTATTATCGGAATATTCTACGTGTTAATCTCTTAAATGTTTTAAATATAACCTTTGTCCAGCTTGATAACACATACGGTTGTTGCGAAACATTTCATTAAAAAAAATGTAGCTGACGGTACAGTGAGAATCAGCCACATCCTGTATAAGCGGTGTGACCAGGAGTAACTTCTGCTTTCCTTACAGGGCCGCCTTAAGTTCAATGGTCCCGCAAAGAAAACACATTTTAACTGGGAGAACTTTAATCGGACGCAGCTCCATCCTCCCCTCTACCGTCGCGGGCAGGATAATATGTAACCAGCATTACCGGCGCAGTTTGCCAGCGTTCGGCCGCTTTACGTCCTCCGTTCCCTACCGACCACCGCCGATGCAGTTATGGTCAGTAACGGATTTTATGCATTTTTGGAGAAAAATTTATACACGTAAATCTGCGTGTTTTTAGTTTGCGCTGATCACTACAAAGAATGATCTAAATTTGCTTGTATTTGCATTTTATATTAAATACGTTCACCGAAGTTGAAACTTGAGAACGTCATTCTCGTGTCTTACTTTACACGCCTGCATGAAGGACAGTTATAAATCCTGATTTTAATTCTTTTGAAGCAGAACTGGAGCAAGGCAGTTCTAGCGCTGTTAGGGACCACCTGCGTCGTCGTCTTAATAGCAGTGCCGACCTCAATTTATCTGAATGGTAAGCCTGTCATTTACCGATCTATGTATTTGTTTGTAGACAGACACGGTTCGGGTCGTGCCATAAAAGTGCGTTCTTATATTATTCTGTATAATCATGCACAGAGTATCCAAATGGATAATCCCGTTGGGTTAGTAATTTTCTTTAAAACTTCGTCTTACTTCTTCTTCTTCTTAAATTTTAATTTAAAAATTCTAATGAAAGTTCTATTTTCAGTAACTGGATTTAAATTAGTCAAAGTCAATTAGAAACAGCAGCTGGGCCCCATCAGCTGTAATTGTAAGACGGAGCCGCTCCTGTTGCTCCTTAATCACGGACCTTAGTCTCTCGTGGTCCCTCGGGAAGCCTGAGTAGAAACGGGGGCGCAGGAACCGCCGGGGGGGCGCCCCAATATTCAATTTGGCCTCATTCATCCCCCTGATAAACACACTTTAATAATTAAAATAATAAGTAGTGTGGTGACTCCCCCCCCCACGCCTTCCAGTAGAAGCTTCACACGCAGGAGAATTTAACTGTTACGTCCATGATGTGGGTCTAGGAGATGAACCAAAAGAACATTCTGGTCTTGCTTTTTTAGAAATAACAGGATGTTGTTGTTGTTGTTGTTGTTGTTAATAATAATAATAATAATAATAATAATAATAATAATTAATAATTATTATTAATTGATAATAGTTGTAATAATGATAATTTATTATTATATATTTGGATAGGGCTGGGCGTCAAAACCATAACTATGATTATAGCAATATAAATTTGCTTCCATATGGATGTGACAGATGCTCTATGATATTAGTTCTATATGATTTACAGCCCCTCGTGTTGCCATGACAATGAAATGGCGTCACTTTCTTTGGGGCTACTTGCCGGGACCCGCAGAGGCGCAGGAGTTCGCAGCCGTGAAAACGGGAGATTTACAGAACAAATAAGAGAATGCAATAGGCAGGTAGGCACACGGTGGATAAAACCGCCAGAACAACAGGTCAACTCGCCAAAGGAATCGGTTCAGTGAGGATAATGCAGCGAAATCCAGGAGGAAAGTCCACAGTAAAATAAAGTGCGTGAGTAATAATTCACAGAGAATAAGAACCGATAGGAAGGATGCCAGCTGCGGCGTTTTGTCAGCGATGACTAAAATAACCTGTTCATCATCTATCTCAGACTTGTGAATTGCGAAGTGCTGTGTGGAAGCGATGGCCAAAATAACGTTTCATGAACCATTTGCGATATTTTTTGAGCCCACATGGCGCTTTTGGTGTCCTTTTGGGCATGCTTTGAGCCCTTCATTTGAACAGAGAGCGCCATCTAGTGGCGTCAGAAAAATAGAGCAAATTTTTCCGGGAGCGTCATTTCGGCCTCCGCTCCTGTTTGGCAAATTTGTCACGTTCTGATGATAAAGAGAGGTTTATAAGTACAACTACCATCTGATTTCTTCAATTTTAATTTAAGAATAAAAGTTAACCTTTTAATGTGGAAAAAAACAATGATTTGACATATATCGTGATAATTATGGATATCGACAGATATGAAAAAATTATCGGGATAACATTTTTGGCCATATCGCCCAGCTCTACTGTTCGATAATTAGCCATACGGAGTATAGAAGAGGTGGATAGTATTATTATTGTTGTTGTTGTTGATGATGATGATAATAATAATAATAATAATAATAATAATAAAAATAATAATATTATTCATACATACATAGATTCCACCAAGGGAGAGACATCAGATAATATATTCAATCCTATTGTAAAACGTTTTATGGTAGTTGTTGATACCGATAAATCGGCGTGTGGTTATTATCGCGGATATAAGCTAATTGCAGATCAATGGGTATTGGCGATTTTAACGGCTGATGAATGACTGTTAAAAAGCAACGCAAAGCGGATCCCTCTCCTGTTATGAGTTATTGCGTAGTTTGTCCACCAGAGGGCACACAGCCACCCCTTCTTCGTTGTTCCAAATGGGATTAGCTTAGCAGAGAAGTCGTAAGCGTATTTCAGGTGACACCTATGATCACTGTCCTGTGGGAGCAATATTCTGTAGAAACTTGACATTCACCCAATGCATTAGTTTACATTTTTTTGGTTGTCCTGATAATTTCAGGAGGATCTTCAAGCAATTCACAGAAAACGTACACAATTGAAGATTACTTCAACAGCAGCTTCAATTACAAGTCATATAATATGCGATGGATATCAGGTAATGCAGATATGTCCACATAAGACCCATTTACCAATTTCATAGGTTCATGAAGCAGTTCAATCAGTTCCTGGTTGAAATGGTTACTGCTTAGATTCGGAGTTAATCAACCAGTGCTGATGCATGTGAGTTTCAGGTTTGTGCTCACACCACATTACCTCAGCTTCATCCCCCAAACCGAATACAGTCGCAGTCTGCCCTAGTTCTTTATGAACTTTAACTATTAATCTTAAAAATGAAGACCACCTTAACCAGCCTATTTTTTTGTTGTCATAGACAATGAATACCTGCACAAAACACACAATGGAACTGTGGTCCTTTACAATGTAGAAACTGGAACAGCCACCAGCTTCCTGCTCAAGGAAACCTTCGTGAGTCGCCCCCCACCTGATGCCGACACTTTGCTGTTTGCTTTTTCGGAAGGATCCTGTAGTTTAAATGTTTTTTTTTCCCGCAGGCAAAAGTGGAGGCCAGTAATTATTTAGTGTCTGCTGACACAAAGTTTGTATGTCTGGAGAGTAATTACAGTAAGGTAATATATCCTGATGTCATTTTTGCTTTTTTATTTACTATTGTTCATTTATAAGGTTTTGTTTAACAGCAAACATTTTGACATGCTTATCCTGCCTCGGCAGCTGTGGAGACATTCATTCACTGCCTCATATTCCATCTTCAATACAGAAACACAGTAAGTCTTTTTCTTATAAAGAATTGATTTAGTCAGACTAAACTGACTAACTATTACGATGATCTATTATTAGGACAAAGCACTGGGTATTTTTGCTTATCAGCACCAGATTCTTAAAAAAGATGTTTCAATATGTGGTAGGTGTTCGTGATATTTGTCAGAATGGAAGTCGAATGCACTGACCTCTTTTTTTTATTTTCAGGAGCTTTGTTGAGACAGGCAATAAGCTGGAAAATGTGCAGTTGTTTGTATGGGCCCCAACTGGGAACAAACTGGTAAGACTGAGCCGAACATCATGCTAGTCTTTAATAATGGACCTTAGTCTCATGTGGTCCCTCAAGAAGTCTGAGTAGAAGCAGGGGCGATCACCCATCCTGGGAAGGGTCACAGGGCAGCACCAGGCGCTAGGCTGGGTGCTTCGCACTACCCCAGCTAGTATCCAAAGGCCGGTCGTTTACAAGCTGAGCGTGACTGAACAGTCTCACAGCGACGCTGCCTGTAACTGTTTGTCCTGTAGGCCTACGTTCAGGACTACAACGTGCACGTGATGCTACAGGCCACATCGCCAGCCGTTATGATAACCACCACTGGGCAGGAAAACATCATCCTCAATGGAATTCCAGACTGGGTCTATGAGGGTTAGTACAACATGGCGTCTATTTCAGGAAGTCGCAAGGAATAGTTTACCTTTGGTGTAGTATTATAAAATCCAGACCAAGATACTGTTTCAACCAACCAGTTGAGTACCGTGTCACTGTGACTGGTTGGTTGACACAAAATCTTGGTCTGGATTTATTCTTTCTGAACCTGAACTCCGTACCTCTGCAGTATACTATGTATTTTATTTTTGACATAATGTTTGGATGTAATGGACTGTTTTCTTATCAATACAGAGGAAATGTTCTCCTCCAACAATGCCATGTGGTGGTCACCTGGTGGCAGGTTCCTGGCATATGTGGAGTTTAATGACACTCGAGTCCACGATATTGAATATTCTTGGTATGGTACGGGGCAATACCCAGAAACCGTCATCATTCCCTATCCTAAGGTATGAGCTTTACTGGAAATATTTAGAACAAAATTGTTACACATTATCTCGGCTTGACTATAAATCCCAATAAAAAGTATAATTTTTACCATTGGGTAAAGTGAAAGGTTGTGTTTGGTTGTTGTCTGATGCATGTGTATAAGTATGACTTTAAGGAGATTAAAGACAAGACATTAAAGACATCAGATATGCAACAAAACATCAGAATCACTGCTGAGCTTTTGCTTAATGTTCCACACCAAGGGCAGGTCAGGACTGTCATCATAATAATCTGTCAGCCTAAGACCGATAGGCCGAATGTCCCCATGAGGTCACCTGATGCCATCTTTCTATCTCCAAGGCCGGTTCACCAAATCCTGACGTAAAGCTGTTCGTTGTCGACACTGCAGATAACTTCACGGTGAAAGAGGTTATTGTGCCAAGTTCAATTGGAGAAAGGTGAGCTATAGTATTGTTTAATTATATCAACCCTTAATTACGAAGGGACCAAATTAGCCTTAGATACAAAGACCTTTACTGTGTCTGACACAACCCAAAACCTGGCGTGTGAGACGCTTATTTTTCCGCTGCTAGTTAGCGTGTGCTGTGGATTTTGGATTTGAAGGTAGCCTTTGTCCCTCTGCAGTGACCACTACCTGAGCAACGTTATCTGGGTCACTGACGAACGCATCGCCGTTCAGTGGCAGAAGAGGAGTCAGAATCACGTCAGGCTTCAGCTATATGACTTTAGCAACGGAGTCTGGGTCGAGAGAGTGGTACACGTCCGATACCTAAATGCAAATCGACCACGGATCCATTCTAACCAGAACCAGTCGTTGTCCAAATGTCGGTTAGCCTTGTGAATGGTGGTAATGCCATTTATTTTCATTTTAATTTCAGAATTATGTGGAAACGAGTCAGACTGGCTGGGTTGGGCAGGTAGGTCTGCTCAAGATGTAACATGACCGATAGGCGATGGGGTGGCAGTGAAGTTGCCATGTGACACTTCAGACTTGTTTAAGCAGTAGAAGCGCTTTAGCATACTTGCTGCCTGTTCTGTCGTTTCATCATCCGCTGCGCTGACAGAGGCATGGGCTTATTTTCCCGTTTTGGTCTGTCTAGTTCTCACCGTTGCCCCCTTTCTTCGCTGCGGACAATCTCAGCTTTTACCAAGTGATGAGCGACTCCCAAGGGTACAAGCATATTCATTATGTTAACACCGTAAGTGCCCCCCCTTCAGTATTTCAAAATAATATATAAGAACTTGTCAAAATGTTGTAACCAAGAGACAGTCAGTCCTCCTTGTCAGTCGTGTCAAAATATTATCTAATGTGAAGGATGTGGGAGATCGGTCAGGAGGGTAACGGCGTAGTCATGACGTGGTAAGGGAGTGAGTTTAACGGTGCTGAATCTCACACGGAGTTGAATCGGCAGAGCACGCGGGTGCCCATCACCTCAGGAGCGTGGGAGGTCATCTACATCTCCAGCGTGACTGCCGACGCCATGTAAGGGCCCGCCGTGGGGTGGGAGGAACGTGGAGTGCTGAAATAAGGCATGAAAGTCTGATATTTATCACACAGCTGCCATTTCATTGCCTCACAGCTGCTTAGCCGACTGCCTGTGTTATGTTCAGTTATTTTTGCTGACATTTCAGGTTGTCGTCTTCACATTCACTGTGGGAGGGCTTCCCCTGCCCCACCACCACTACACAGCTTAAAACATAGGGTTATGCTTATAAATAAGGTTCTGCATTTTGTATTGGTTTTAAAGGACGTTTGGTATGATTGTTAGACTATCCTCACTTCACCCATCAGTGGGAGCTGCAGGTGTACATCATACTGTATTCTTTTCGCAGATATTTTGTAAGCAATGAACACAATCAAATCCCCGGACAGAGAAACCTCTACAGGTAATATCAGTGCAGTGCAATTTCCTCAAACGCAGCTAAACTGTGACACACAGTGGGAATGGTCTGACCGACTCTCATTAGCAAAGAGTCCACATCAGTGAGAAGCTGTGGATGTCTGCTGTGGTCTGTCAGAACTTGCCATCATGCCGGGTACTGTTTGTGCTACCAGGGTTGCAATTGGAGGTGGATCATACGAACGACAGTGCCTCACCTGTGCCCTGGACGCAGACAGATGTCAGTACAACACTGGGTACTTCAGCCAGAAGGCCTCCTACTACCGAATGGATTGTTCTGGTCAGTCACCAACACCTGGACTAAATTAAGAGAGTCAATTTTACAGGGGATTGAACCCTCATCTCTCCCCTACTAGTAATGACCCACAATCCAGTGAATGCCATGTGACTTCCCTCATTTTTGTCTGTGCTTCTGCAGGACCTGGACTACCTCTATTCACACTTAGGGATGCCAGAGGTACCAGCCCAGGTAACTGAAATTCACCAAGACATGAAAACGGTGGACATTATTCTTCCAAGCAGTGGCATAGGGAATCAGTGCATTTAGATGTTTGTTTGCAGAGATCAAGGTTCTTGAGGACAACAAGGATCTGGAGAAAATGCTGGCGAATTTGAAAATGCCAGTCATGCGTCGGGACAAGATCAGGCTGGGGGAGTTTGGTAGGAGCTTATCGAGTCCATCAAACTTCTGCTGTGCCCCCCTGCACAAACATTGTCTCATATTAACACTTTTAACACATATTAACACGCACCTTGCACACCGCATAGTATCATAGTGGTCAGATTACTGATGGCAGGTTGGAGGATTTGAATCCAATAGAGCAGTGTTTCCCAATCCGGTCCTCGGGGACCCACAGCCGGTCCACGTTTTTGCTCCCTCCCTGCTCCCTGCCAGACAGGTCACAGGCAGCTGGGAGGCAGCAAAAACATGGACTGTCTGTGGGTCCCGAAGGACCGGACTGGGAAACGCTGCCATAGAGTTAGAAATTGGTGTGTGCCGTCAGTCACCAGCTGCTTTTGTACACTCGCTCCCTTTGGATTCAACCTGCTACTGATTGACAGCTCAGGCTGCTCGCACCCACACGCTGCTTCCAAGCTCCATTGATCCCATTATCATCCCTAGGGCTTTGATGCAGCGATCAGTCAGGGGTTAACATCTCAGTAGGCCTGTTGCTGTACTTGAGCAAGGAGCACATAAAGCATAAGTCCACTGCTTATTCACGCGTCTTATCGTGTTTTATTACAGACCTTTGGTACCAGATGACCTTACCACCTGATTTCGACAAATCAAAAAAGTACCCCCTCCTGATTGACGTGTGAGTATCTTTTGTTTTGGGCAACTTATCTAATTGGATCAGATAGTTAATCTGCATGATTAAAAAGGTGCAGTGTTCTGTACTGATTGTTACGCACAGTCCGTCAGTACATTCCAGTTCCCGTTGAAATTACCGCTCTCTCGGGCTGTATCAGAACTGGCTAGTTGACTGTTACAGGTGTGTTTTCAAAGGTATGCTGGGCCCTGTAGTCAGAAGGTTGATTACCGGTTCAGGCTGAGCTGGGCCACGTACCTGGCCAGCACAGAAAACATCATAGTTGCCAGCTTCGATGGAAGGGGAAGCGGTTACCAAGGCGACAAAATAATGCACTCCATTTACAAACGTCTGGGCACGTACGAAGTGGAGGATCAGATATCAGCAGCCAGGTAAAGTAAATGACTGTGAAATGAAAGCTGAAACGCCCCCTCCCACCCCAAAACCCTGCCGAAAAAAATAGGAGAATAAAATGTGAATGCAGTGAGGCAGGCGGACAGACAAACACAACCCCCCCCACGAAAAACCTGCTGCGATACCAGTGCCGATGATCTTGAATATTCCATTTTCCACACTGTGTGCTCAGTGCATCACTGGGTTAGTTAACAGCTTAATCAGTTACCAGATCAGGCTAGTTTTGTTTGCTTTATTTTACTCTTTTCTCAAAATTGTATAAACACATCTAACAAAAGTGTCTTTCTCTTAAGGAAGTTCATTGAAATGGGATTCATAGACAAAGAGCGCGTTGCCATTTGGGGCTGGGTAAGATTAACTTTGTTTGTTACATTCTGGGCCAGCCCACCCTACAAGCAACACAGGCGATCGCCTAGGGCACACTTTGATTAGGGGGCGCAAATGAGCAAATGAAAGTAAGTCTGTTGAACCAGGCACTAGCTAGCTAGTTAGCAGCCGGATACCCTGCACTACCTAAATGATTTTAATATAAGTTGAACTGGCAATTTTTTCTCTGCTGCTTTGGGTGGGTGTGCACTCAGCAGAGTCTTACCTGGGGCACCAGAACATGCAGAACATTTCCCACATGTAAACTCTCACCTGTTTCAGTCCTATGGAGGTTATGTCACTTCCATGGTCCTGGGGGCTGGAAGCGGAGTTTTTAAGTGTGGAATGGCTGTTGCTCCAGTATCAAAGTGGGAATATTATGGTATGTATGTCTGTCGGCTGACTGGAATATCATTTTTACAGTTAAAACTTAACACAAGCTTCTACAATTTTAATTGTCCTTATTATAGAATACATATGGCAATGATTTCAATAATGTAATTTTTCACTGAAATTTCCAGACTCAATATACACTGAACGCTACATGACTCTGCCCGTGGAAAACGCTGAGTATTACCGGGTTAGTACTGCTTATTGTCTGTCTGGGTAGATTTACATGATATCGCTAAGGTATTAATTCTAGGTATTTGGCTTTGTCCACGTTTCAGACCTCTTAGGTGATAGTCGTCGTGTTGCATTAAGTGTTACAAGGTATACCTTGATCATGTTTTACAGAATTCCACAGTCATGAGTCGTGCCAAGAATTTCAAATCAGTGAATTATCTGCTGGTTCATGGGACTGCAGATGGTAAGCTCTCATAATCCCATTCCGCACTCTGTTTTGTATATGTATAAGAGCAGTTCTCCAGTTCTGTAATGCATTTCGGTTTCCAAAAGTCATTAGCTATTTTACACTTTATTTAGTATATGCTTTTGTCCAAAATGATATACAAACGAGACACACAGCACATTACAAACATACACATTGGCAAGGAGTCAATTAGGCATAAATGCAGCTAGGCTGAGCTTTCAATGAATGCCCAGATACAAGTGTAAGGAGTATTGGAGCAGGAGCTACACAACAATTTCTACCAAAACAAGAACTTAAGAGAATTCAGTGAGGCAAAGTTTACCATTAAGAACATTCAGGGAATGTAGAGAGACATTGCTGTTTGGTCGACACAGTTTGTTTTCCACATATGGGTGTACATTCAGGTGCCCAAAGTGCATCATTTGAAAGGCACAAGCTGGAAGACAGACACACAGGTGAATCCTCCTGCTGGCAGCCCTCCTGCTGTTTGATTTCTCCTTATTTCTCATGTCCTTTAGACAACGTGCATTTCCAGCAGGCGGCAGAGATTTCTGAAGCACTCGTCAACGAACAAGTGGACTTTGAGGCCATGGTAATGCTCATCGGGGGATGGGGCCATAGTACTGGATGGATGGATGATGGGTGGATAGAAAATGGACTGATGGACAAATGCATGGACAGATACATGATGGGATGAATAGATGGAGGCATATCTGCAGTAAATCTCGTTCTCTTCCCTGTTACAGTGGTACACAGACAAAGACCATGGCCTGGACGGCTCCGCCCATCGCCACGTCTACACCCACTTGAGTCACTTCCTGCTCAAGTGCTTTGACAAAGCCAAGTAGAACAGCAGCAGGCCACGGATCAGGCCATTCGGATAGAGGCAGAGATGGCGAGAGCGTGATGTACATGAGGGTAGAGGCAGAGAGAGACGCACTGGAGGGTAGCTTGACCATGCTGGTGAAGGACTCTCATCCGGCACTTATGTTGACTCTTAAATACGCTGTACTTTATATTTGCCCCGTTTTTGCCTTTTCATGTGAACTGGCAATGTAATTCTGCTTTTGTCTGTTGTGTACATAAATGTCACTTTTGCTTATATTCCGACCAGATGAAGTGTCCTTGACCTGACACATTCAGACTTATGGATGTAAACCAATATTTTTTCTGGATTTTTCCTATTATCTGGTATTTGCGCTGACTTGTAAACATTGACAAAAGGCAAATAAGACCAACTGTGATGTATATTTACAGAGAAGAGATCTAAGACTATATAAGACGTATTAAAATAATGAAATTCTGTGGATTTTGTCCTTCGTTTGTGTCATCTATTGATACATACACGCAGAAACGTGTATCTCCTGCTCTCTGTGTAACTGTCAAACAACCAGGGCCACTGGAGCGTTTCTGCTCAGCTCCAACTGGTAACGATGATTCAGGGCCTGGATTACAAAGCTTTAAAAATCCCACGTGATAATGAGCCATATTACCCTGATAATGCTGACCTGCTCATACTTTGAAGTACAGGGGTGTTTAAGTACAAAATAGTTATGGGGTGGCTTGGCATGCAGCTCATCCTGGTTGCGTGTGGAGTTTACATGCTCTGGCATAGTCTGGGTTTCCCCAAGTATGTTAATTTTCTCTCAATTCAAAGCCATATGATTCTGAGAAACTTTGTTTATAAGTAGCCTGTAATGTGCACATGTGCTGTGTTGGACTGGCACCCCACCCAGAGAGTGGCCTCCTGCCTCACCAAGACCCTGCATGCTTAGTCAAATTCATAACCTTCATTTAATGTTTCACTGTGGTAAAAATGAACCAAAGATGCATAAATACAACAGCCATAACACCACAATTTTAAACTATTTCCTTAAATATATTGAAATATAAATATACTATTTACATATTTCAAAGATACTTAAGTTGATCTTTTACTTCATTAATTGTTCGTATGTGAATAGTATCCGAGAGGAAACCTCCACTAGGTCCCTTGGGAATCATCGGGCTGTACAAACACTTTCAGCCTCGCCAGCCCCGTTCATCTATAAAATTCCAATCCCAGAACAGCGCAGCTCTATCTGGAAATGCCTGTTCAGCTTGTGTGGCGAAGCGCCACTCCCCACTTCCGCTGGCCGGGTGGTGCGCCTTGGGCAGGCCATGTCCGGCGCAGTGTAATAGATCGGGAATAACGAGCACACTGCGCAGAGCTGGAGAGGCTCGCCGCCCGGCACCGCGTTGCTATATAAGGGCGCTGTGCGGGGAGGGGGGCACAAAGGCAGCCCGGGGAGCCTCACGATTCTGAGCACCGCGCTCAGCTCTCCTCCAGTACTGCGCTCAGAAGCCCACAAGTGAGTACCTGCCCCCCCTTGTCTAACTGAGACCCCTCTTGCGTGAGAGGGAAAGGGGGTTTACCATTCCAACTAGTTTCCGGGCCAGCAGAAGAACGCGCGGGGTTAAGAAAGTGGCATCCTGACAGCAGGTAACCTGCGTGTGTTTTGCCCACCAGCTCCCAGCATGACAGGTATCCATTCCACAGTCGCACTGGTCCTGCTGGTCATTGTTCAAAGCAGCCGGCAAGTCTTCCCACAGGAAACAGAAGACAACTCAAGGTAACGTCTTCGAACATCCCCCACTTCTAGGTTCAACTGCCAGGACCATTAGATGATGTCTGAAGATCAACATTTGAACACTGAACATTTAGCAACAATTGAACATGTCTGAAGATCAACATTTGAACATTGAACATTTAGTGAGTCCTTTTCAGAATCCAAGAAAGGAACGACATGTTTTTTTGCAGTTTCCTGACAGAAGACATCGTTTTGGAGGAGCCCAGGGACCTCACATACATGAAGAGGCACTCGCAAGGAACCTTCACCAACGACTATAGCAAATACCTGGAGACGAGACGGGCACAAGACTTCATCCAGTGGCTGATGAACTCAAAGAGGAGTGGCAGCAGGTGAGTTAGTGTGCTCTGCTTCCATGAGAACAGCATAACCGGATAAAAACATAAATTAAGCCTTAATCTTAATGGTTTCTGATACAATGTGACAGATGTGTTCCCATAAAACCTTGTTATGCAAAATCGCACAATTTGAACAACAGGGCTTATGGGAAAAATAAGGATGGAGCCATCGACCATTAAGTTCACTATGCTCAAAGCATTCTGTGAGATCAAGCTGTTCTTAAAGTGTTCTTTAAGTTCAATTTCTGAGATTTCACCCATGGGCTTCTTATGCACTTAAACAATTTCCTGATACCCTGTTCTCTGGTATTTATCGAAACAGAATATAATTTGTGAAAATTAGTAGGGAGTTAACTCATCAGGACTGGAATTGTGTATAAGCTAACAGGAGAGTCATGTATAGACATCTTTCCCAATAACTAGTCGCATTTTGCAGGCATTATAGCAAAATTGCATATACATATATATAATGCTTCCATCTGTGTGTTTCAGGTACTGAGAGTGTGAAGGTAATAACTTTCTGGAATTTCTTAAAGGAAACTCAAAGCTACATTTGTTAGTTATAAATGACATTCCGGAAAGTATACCTAACACATTTTATTAG
>JAAGVU020000035.1:21279376-21297669 GCA_011763525.2 Mormyrus iriodes | reverse complement strand
AAACAAAATATACAGATGATGTAGCAGCTGCCTTGCATCAAGGTAGCTCAAAACCCTTGGTGACGGTTTGTAAAGGACCTATTGTTTTTCTTTAATTTAGAAACTTAACATCTTCTGAGGCAAGAGAGTGGAAAGTACTGATCAGTCTTGCGACAGGTAAGAGAAAATGGACCTCAACCTTGGCTCTCACTCCTGTGTCCACCATAAGGGGGTCTTCGTGATTTCTTTAGCATTTGAAACCAATGAACTAGTCTACCTCTAACAACTATGGACTAAAGTGCTCGGTGACTGAAATTTATACGTAGTGTCTAGTTCCTGTAGTTTGCTGAGCACAGTTTTATTTTCATTCCACTTATATTTTCTCTTGCAGAAGACTGATGCGACATGTGCCGTAAGACAGGAAGTGTAGGACGGCAGAGTCTAGGCACAAGGGCAGAAGGCATAAAGCTCGCAGCGTGCTTTGAGATCAGCCATCTTAAATAATGCTGATCTATCATTTAAATAAATATATACTTATACAGATGCTCTGTACCATTGTTTTCCATTATTGACTTATTTATTGCGGAAATGATCCAAGGTTGTACGTTTGTCCTTTGAAAAATGCTGTGCACATTTAAAAAGCTGAACAAAGAGGCTGACCAAAGTACTTGCACACAAATCAAACTAATACTATTTTTCCTGTAACCACTGCAGTGGAAAGCACTTACAGAGATCCCATATGTCTGGGTGAAACTGATCACTATAAGTGGATGATCATTGTAACTGACATATTTCTTTTGTTATGTCTCAGGCGGATTGCCATCTAGTTTGTATATTCATTACATGAAAATACGGTAATAAAAGTGTCATTATTTACTGAATTTTATTGGCTCTTTCAAAATACAATAAGTGCGTTTCAAATTACTGCACAATTAAATTGCTGAACTGTGTCTGATTGAAATACGCTATAATACAGTAGAGTATAGTACATAAAATATCGCTAATCGTAGTTTTGCCACTGCATCTTGGTGGCTTGTTTTTGGCATTTTATCATAAGCTTTGATGAGTCTATATCTGATACTGAGAGAAAATTACTTCTTTTTCGTCATGTTTTCTGTGCACGCGGCGTTAGCCTCAGGTAGCTAGCCAGAAGCAGACGGGTTACCGCAAGGCAAAGTAAACCTATAAAAGTGAGAAAAAAAGAAAGAATTATTCTAGTTTTAATTTTTTCCATATGTTGTCATGTATTAAAAAAAAAACAAAATGAGCCCGGTGAGTGGACTGCTTGACTGCAACACTATATTGCCAAAAGTATTTGGACACCCCTCCAAATCATTCAATTCAGTTATTCCAATCACTTCCATAGCCACAGGCATGCAGACTGCTTCTATAAATATGAATTTCATCACCAAGATATATGAATACCAAAGCTGTATTGAAAAACAACGTTGCTAATGAAAGTAGGGAAGGAAGAACTTCAAGTTAGAATTTCATTCTGTCTTAGAAACCTAAACTGCTGTTACATTTTGAAGACGCTGTACACAGAGGGACACAATAGTGCTCGCAATATTTTCTCTCTTTCCTCTGAAAATATACAGTTCTTCCGGCCCACTAGAGGAGGCAGGACCAAGACATCTGATTGGATGGTCCCTCATCCCCTGCGTGCTTGATTATCTCTCTGAGCCAATCGGTTTTCCTTCTGCCCTCAGAACATTTTTGTGTAAGTAAAACTCCCATGAGCCAAAGTGTGACAGAACCGTGGCTTCGTGAATGAAAGAAAGTCATTTGGTGGATGAAATGCATTTCATGAGTGAAAGAGGGTCATGTGGAAATTCATTTTCCTAAACTGTTTGGTATATGAAGGGTTAAAGTTAGAGTGGCCATTTGGGCTAAAGTTAGGAATAGGGTTGCCAAAAGGCAGGGGTGTCAAACTTCAGTCCTGGAGGGTTGGAGCCCAGCTCATTTTTGGATTTTCTACATTTAACACACCTGACTCACCCTCCTCGTGCTAATTACCACTCAGCTCTTGAGCTGAATCATTTGTGGTGGAACAGAAAAATAACTAAGCTACATAAGGCTCTGGCTCCCCAGGACTGGGATTTGACACACCTGATCTAAGCTACACAGGGATCCAGGCTCCAGGACTGGGGTTTGACCCCCCTGCGATTAGCTACACAGGGCTCTGCCTCCCCAGGACTGGGGTTTGACACCCCTGATCTAAACAACACAGGGCTCCGCCCCCCCAGGAGTGAGGTTTGACACCCCTGATCTAAACTACACAGGGCTCCAGCCCCCCAGGGACTGGATTTTGCCCCCCCCGATCTAAGCTACACAGGGCTCTGCCCCCCTGGGATTGGGGTTTGACTCCCCTGATCTAAGCTACACAGGGCTCCAGCCCCCAGGACTGGGGTTTGACACCCCTGCCATAAGGGTTAGAGCTAGGTTGGGTTAGGCTTGCCATCAGGGTTGGGCCTAGTGTGAAGGGTAGGGTATGATTTTATCTGAGTGAGTTTTTTGTAATTATTACTATGAAATCACTTGCAGTTACACTTTGTCTCATCTGTCATCAGCCCTGTCTTCACCTGTAGTAGATAACATCAAAAAGGGCCGATTGTTTGGTACAAATGAAATCGTGCAACAGCACAAAATGTATGTATTGCTGTATTCCTCTCACTGCATCTGCTGATGTTTTGTAACTAAGCAGGTTAAGAAAATGTTCTGGGTGAAGCAGTTCCTGGCTGGTTAATTCTATCACACAGTCTTTACATTCACTGCCTTCAAAATGAAAGTTCACACCATGTCCTGCAGCAGGGGTGATAGTCAATGAAAGCATGGCTGCAAAAAGGGCATTTTAAACAATTTATTGGCTTTCACTTATACACTTTAGAAACAAGTTACATTTACAAGGACATTTGAAATAAAATTAAATCGTCTGTCGATGGCATCGGCAGAAACATGATACTGGTTGTTTCAGAAGCTACAAGAACTATTTTAAGGCTATGATTAAACAAAAAATGGGTACTTTACAACATGCCCCATATGTCACTATGCAGTTTTAGGAATTTAATTGTTTCTGCACTAAATAAGTGCATAAATTATATTTTGTTTCTACTCTATGTTTACAAAACCTAAAATACTCTAATAACCGTACAACATAAGGATACAAAAAAAAGTCAACAACAATCAAGTAAGCATCAATTTCTAAACTTGTACATGACATTAGTAACAGTAAGTAAATATATTTTATTTTGGCTTTATATTTCAAATCATAACAAAATTATTTTATATAAAAAAGGCGTGGAGTCCTTCCTTAAATATGACCGATTACGTATTTAGCCATTTTATTTGCAGATAACTACACACACAGTCTTCTCATCTTAAACAGTATCTCCATACAGTCTGATCTGTCCTGATGTGAATATGGCATTCATATTGCTAAAATAATTTTAAAACACAGACCTGTCACAAAAGCATATTAATGATAGATGTCTGCTTATGGTATATTACGGCATGAAACTAACAGAAACCGTATTATTATGGCAGATATAATATCTAGAAAATCAAGAATTATTTTCCATTCTGTTAACTTCCAGGCTCAGCGATTGGCAAGAGATTTAATCCATTCAGTGAGACACTCAGTAAAACAAAGATGTAACAACTTCATTTGTTGTATAACACTGTCCAAAAATAAACGCATAATTCTTGGAACACACACATCGTACATATGCAACATATTTTTAATCAAAATGGTAAAAAAAAATTAGGTCATGTTCAGTTTGAGCATCTTCTTAATGAGGTAAACCAATGTGACCAATGTCTTTAGCTAAGCTTGTTTAGTGCGCTGTAATCGAATAAATAGGTTAATGCATGCAAAAAAATCTACTGTCACATTTTCACGTGTACAATTACAATTACTGTCAGAGCATATTCTCTTTTCAGAACCATTTAAGCAATTTTTTCATGATCTTCCCACTGGTAATATTTCCAGAGTGATTGTACCATATTCTATAAAACCAATAAAAATATACAAAATACATACTATCTACTTCAAAATAAAAGTACCTTTAAAATTTGAAAGTGGCTGCAGGAAACGTGCAACACCACTAATCCGCGTGCAGGTCAGATGGGCTTTTCCTCTTTATCGCCATCTGCTGGTGTATTATCTCACACCGGTGCACAGAAAAAAAAGATGGAACGTGTCTTTGATGTTTGACGTCACCCTCGGCTCCCTGAAGAGGCGCACACTCACGCACACATACACAGAAAATGGCTTCACGTGGAGACAGAAGAAGGTACAGATGTGACATACAGAGCATTTCACGCCGACAAACCGGTCTGATCCATTGCAAAGAAGCGCTGCCCGGGGAAAACGTCAAAGACTGGTTTCCCTGTCGAGGCCCTTCTCCAGCCGGGCCCTCCACTGGTGTTTTCGCACTGCGTTGTTGGATATGCTGCAAAGGGGAGAGGGACACGTCCAAGGCTGCATGTTAATCAGTGTGTCAGTGCCCCCCTTCCATTCACATGACAAAGCTTGTTGCCTGAGAGCGTAGGTCCTGCAAACATCTGGGCACCCAGAGTACTGGTCTGGAAGAACCAAAACATGCAAGGCCTGGTGTGGTAGGTAGACGTTATACACTATAGCAGGAGTAGGCAACCCTGATCCTGGAGTGCCAGTGTCCAGCAGGTTTTCCGTCCTACCAGGTCACTGATGAATCACATCTGATCTCAGGTAGATGGTAACTCATCAGGTAGGATAGAAAACCTACTGTATACCGGCACTCCAGGATCAGGGTTGCATATCCCTGCATTCTATGTACAAAATACACCTGGCCATTACATCCACAGGAACTTTTATAACATCCCATTCTAAATCCACAGGCATCAGTATGGAGTTGGTCCCCCCTTTTGCAGCCAGCTACCACTCTTTTGGGAAGGCTTTCCACAAGATTTTGGAGTGTGTCTGTGGGAATTTTTTCCCATTCATCCAGAAGGGCATTTGTGAGGTCAGGCACTGATGTTGCATGTGAAGGCCTGGCTCACAGTCTGGATTCTAGTTCATCCCAAAGGTGTTCAATTGGGCTGAGGTCTGGGCTCTGTGTGGGCCAGTCAAGTTCTTCCACACCAAACTCACCCAACCATGTCTTTATGGACCTTGCTTTCTGCACCGGGGCAGAGTCATGCAGGAGCAGAAAAGGGCTGCTCCCACAAAGCTGGAAGCATAGAATTGGCCAAACTGTCTTGGTAGGCATATCTGTATATGCATACCAAGACATATATAGGCATTTGTTAACTGAGAACAATTCAAATAAACTGCACACGTTTTTATACTACATAAGGATAGCAACGACTCCCACCCCCCCTCACCCCCCGCATGCACAGCAGAGAAAGCTTTACAACAAGCAACAAACCAAAGGTTGTGACAATGGCCACAGTGGGGTGGTGTGTGGCTCAGTGGGTTAGCATCCTATGCATGCAATCAGAAGGTTGTCAGTTTGAATCCCAGCATTGGCAGAGCGATTTCACCACTGGGCCCCAGAGCAAAGCCCCTAACCCCTCATTGCTACAAGGTTTCTTAGAGGAAAAAGATAGAAGAGTCTACTAAATAAATAAAATGTAATGCAAAATTAACAGATGCAGCAGATCGATCACAGTCCATCAGTGTTTGGAAGGCCAGCATGTTAATGAACAGCATGCACATGCAGGCTCCCTCCAACTACGCTGCAGCTGCAAGCCGCAGGCAGCTCAGCAACCGAATACAGGCATGCTTCATATCACAGGTGGGTGACACTTTCAGCCAAAGAACAGCAGGGGGCGACGAAGGGTGGCTTCGACGCCAGCAAAGGGGACTCACCTTTGGGAAATCAGCTTTGGGGAGGGTAAGGAAAGGGAGTGTATGAGAGAAACAGAATGAGACATTTGTCAGGGTCTGTGCTGATTCCCCCCCCACAGGGGTTAAAAAAGAATAAATAGCAGCTGGGAAGATCACGAGAACAGAAAAGTCTTTGTTCTGGTACGTTCCACCGCAGGCCTATCAACGTCTGTGTTACAAAGTGAAAATAGAAATGACAGAGAATACGCATGAAGTGAGGTTGTTTTTAAGATGAGAACAGGGAATCTGACTTTATGCCACGCGAAATGCAGGGTCTTTATAAAACTGCAGCCTCACACCTCCAGGGTGTGTGGAACGGTAAAGGGGAAGAGGACAAACAATGAGATCTATGACTAATAACAATGGGGATTGTCATATTAGACCTCAAACAACTGCGATGCATTCAGCCGACCCTTGGAATAGGTCATCCCTCACTCAAGAGAAAGTACAATCTATATTTCTAAGTAAAGACAGCCAGGAGTAATCCTCACGCTATTCTGGTGATCAGTAACAGTCCAGAGAAAGGAGGTAAGCTACCCAGATGTCCAACATTTTACCCGTGATGCTGGCCTGGACCGAAGATGTCGCACGGGGTCGTCAGAGTTGATTGGCATGGACAGCATTGAGACAGAGCACTGTGGTGGACATGCAGGTACTGTGGGGTCGTACACGGGGCCTCATGTGAGCTAATTTGAGGAAAAACAAAACTGTTCTGAAACCTTTTGGATGCTGGCTCCTTCTTCGCGGCCTCTGTGCTGAGGGTTTTCCACTCGTTTCCAAACGAGGCTTTCGCCATTTCCTCAGAAATATTCACTGTAGAAGGGTCATCTCTGGAAAAGCATAAATATATGAACAATATACTTATAAATGATTTAAACTTATAAACAGCAGAACAATAAATCTCAGGAACAATGGACAGAAGCTGAAAAATAATTTTAACATAAAAAAGTTACAATTAAGATAAAAAATAGGCAAAAACTAGAAAAATGTATAAATACACAAAAACACAAAATTATCTGTTTGTGTGTGTATATATGCATATTATACAAAAATAGAAGACATAAAGGAAGATGGAATTTCAAAGTAGTGGATCCAGAGTCTGTTCTTCCCCAAGGATGGACTGCATATAGTAAAGCTGGGACTCTTCATATCAATAACTGATCAGTTACACAAAGTCAGTAACAGATAAGCAGAGTTCTATCAATCGTACAGCACACAGGGAATACATAAGTAGACAGTATGTTTGCTATAATGCAGCAAATGCAGAAACATGCATATTTGTATCATATCCAGTTGGCTTCTTCTGATTGGTTGGTCTTTGTGTAGTGGCTCCTATAGCCCAATCACATCTTACTTGTAATGCCCCTCCAGTGGCACCTGAACAATCCCCTCTTCTGCCACAACACTCTCCTCTTCCTACAGGACAGAGAAAGGTACTGAAAATCAGAAGTGCACCCACAAGTCAACAGTGACAGAAACAAATGTAACCTTACAGAGAACAGATATTAGCTGAGCAAGTTTCATGGATAGTCAAGAAAGTCATTAACATGAAGGACACATTTAATACAATCACTGTCGGTGTATGCATTAAGATTTTATTTAGTTGTAGCTACTGAGTGGGCCGTCAATCAGATGGCTCCAGAAAATGGTACCTCCTGTTCTTCATCTTCTAGCTTCTTCTTCTTGCTCTCTGGCATCAGGTCGTCCAACCAGCTCAGCTCCCGCTTGGTGAACAGGAAATCCAGAAGCTTGCGGATGAATACTAGAGCCAACACCTGGGGAGAAGAATCCACTCTGACATTAATAGCACCTGGTTTCATTAGCAGTTTAAGGCTTCTGTTCAACAGATATGCTATTTAGTAGTCCCTGACCCTTTGTGAACCATTTGCTGTATTTTTGACTCCACTAGATGGTGCTCTTGGTTTGCCTTGGTGTATGCTTTGTTTTTTTGAACAGAGAGCACCATCTAGTGGGGTCAAAAATACAGCAAATGGTTCATGAAGCATCATTTTGTCCATCACTACTATTTAGCACGGATGCCCTCTGGCCATGCAGTGATTTAGGTATCGTAAAGTATCAGCTTTGAGAAAGCTAAACTTATAATTTTAACATGATAGCTAGTTAATTGGGAAGCATAAGGGTTATGGGTTGCTGAAGAGATCTGTGGTGGAATTCTGATCTCTGCGTGGGACTGCGAAGGTGACTACCATCATTGGGAAGACGATGGCGGCTCTGGAGGTCTTGATGACCCACAGGAGCACCAGACAGCTGAGCTGGATGATGGTGAAGAGGTGGACTTTCCTCAGAGGCACATGGCGCAGGTAGATGAAGTCGGGCTGGTGCTTCGCAGGCATGCCAAAAAGCTTCAGGCGATCGAAGAACTGGACAACAGCAACAGCAGATGTTAGCCTAAGGATCTGAATTTCACAACTAGATGCCGGTTTGGTCTGGTCTACAGCAGTGATAGCTAGGCTAGCCTAAGAGCCTGGATCTTGCATTTAAATGCTAACTATAACTGGCTAATATCAAATAAAGGTATGTTAGAAACTGGATCACTCTGTCAGACGCTAACTACAGCTGGGCTCTATTAAAGACAAGTTGGGTAGCCACTGTCAGCCAATGGTACCTGAATCTGGCCAACAGCAATGACAGCCTACGCTGGATCTCACAGCGAGATGCTGGGCACACTGTAGCTGTCTCGGGACACATCCGACTGTCGTCCCGAATCCACTACAACGTCACAGGCTGAGAGAAGCTGGTGAATTGCTTAAACCCCATTAATGTTTACCTGTATCCCCCTCAGAGATGACGCCCCCATGTAAAGGAAAACTCCATAGAGGACGGGCATTGGGATAAACTGAAATAGAATGGACAAAGTAGGGATTCAGTATCATGGGGTAAATACCATCTAATTTGAATAATAAAGACTTCAGAAGGAACTTTTCACTCATTACTAAATGCGCAGGATAACAATCAACGCAGAAATATAAGAGCAGTACAGAACATTGTAAAGATACTAGGCCAGGAAATTACTTTTCATCTGGACAATCTTCATCTAGGATGTTTCTCTTTATTGTGTAGGTTGTGCCACACAGATACGCAATGAGGCAGCCGATGTACTACCTAACAGAGGTGTCCGCTTTGATGCTGACCTTGAGGACGGAGGTCATGAAGACAGAGCAGCCCATCAGCAGGAAGATCATGAGACCAGTGAACCTCTGCTCACGGATGCCCAGGAACTTGGGCTGCTCTCCGGGGGCCGAGCACTCTGACTCCAGCTTCAGGCTGTTGACGTGTGAGATGGAGAGCACGGTGGCGGCCACAAACCAGGGCAGGCCCATGACGGAGCACACACCTAGCATCACACCCACCATGAAGAGGTCCAGGTGGTAGCCACAGCCTTTCTGTGGATCAACAGGCTCATGTTCAACACTGGCAGCACGGACTGCAGCGCGAGCTTAAAGGTAGCCGCACACTTGAAACGAAATTGACGCAACTTATGTCTCTTTAGCGATACAACTTTGTATGAGTCGTAATCACCGCGGTCGTCACTGTTTCAGCGCACTGGCTGACACAAATGTGAAGCCGTGAGGTTGGTCAGCAGGACTAATCATGCAGTTACTGGCATGCTTTGCACCGCACATTAAATAGTGTAAATTAATGTGTATTTATGTATTTCAGTTAATAGTAAATGTCATAACCATGTAATGTTTACCCTAAAAGCACGTGCTTCGATAGTATGCAATTTTGAGTGCTGCGCATGGAAAGCAACCTTCAGCTTGTGCTCCTTCCTGTTAATGATGACAGCGGTGATCTGCTGGTCCATGAAGATGAGGATGGTGCAGAGCAGAGCGGGGAGAGCCGTCACAAGGATGGTCCACCATGGGTTGGGGCCCAAAGGGTTGACCAGCCAGCCGCGGTCATCTCTGGTGGGCTGAGGAAAAAGCAGGGAATACTCAGGTAAAGCCCAGAACACAAACAATCACCCTCCATTCAAAACACAGATGAACAGCAAGATCTGTACTGTAGGCATCGATGCACAGTTTACCTTGAACTCATTGGGGACCTGAAGTTTCGGGGACTGTACCCCTAGACCGTAATCCACAAGCACCATTGTGACAATGGTGATGAAGACTGCAAAGTCACTGATGATGGACCGCACCTGCAGGAGATAACAGCAAGGCACGACCGACCAGTGTAACCATCTAGAAAAAAAAACGTTTAACTCAGGATATGGATTTAAAAAAAGTCACACTCCCAGAATTTGCCACTAGAGGGAGTCATCAGACAATATTTATTATCAAGCAGAAGTGTGAAAAATGCATGAATAAGTACAATAGATGCATTATACATGCACTCACACATGCAAAGCAAACACACGCCACAGACTGACTCCAGAACAGGTGAAGAAGGCCACCATGCCTTGGTGGGGAAGTAACGGCTGGTCTTGAAGTCCTTCAGGAAAGCCGACATGGCCACAGTGGAGAAGAAGAGCACGATGGACCAGAAGAGCACATCAGGGATGTAAGGGCCATGGGGGCCACAGGCAGAACCCACAAACTCTCCCCGCTTCTTCAGGCAGTCCTGGGCGGATGGGGAGGGAGGGGGTAATACCCACAGAGAACCACAAGGGGGCAGCAAGACACCACAGTTAAGAGACCAGAATTAAAACCAATGGACATTCTGTTCAAGCACCAGAAAAGGCTGCTGTTGGACCACTGAGAAAGATATCAGGCCTCGATCTGTCGCTAATTTAGCCAATTCTGACGAGCAGCTGCATAATAAAATACTTAAGATTAAGTGAATAAGAACTCATGCTGATGTCACTAATTACTGCTTATAGCAGGGATCAGTAACAGCCTTTCAATAGTCTGTGTTCACATATTCTATTGTTCAAGCTCACTGAAGATCCCACACACAGCTCGCAGTGAACTGTATGCATTTAAAGCACCAGGATTATTTAATCATGGCAGCAGACGTCGGACACGTCGGAGTCTTGCAGCCCGGGGGACACGTCGGAGTCTCACAGTCTGGGGGACGCGTCGGAGTCTAACAGTCAGGCGGACGCGTCGGAGTCTCACAGCCCGGGGGACGTGACGGAGTCTCACAGTCCGGGGGACGCGTCGGAGTCTCGCAGTCCGGCGGACGCGTCAGAGTCTCACAGTCTGGGGGATGTGTCGGAGTCTCACGGTCCAGGGGACACGTCGGAGTCTCGCAGTCCAGGGGACGTGTCGGAGTCACACAGTCCAGGGGACGCGTTGGAGTCTCACACTGCAAAACCGAGAGCCTCCCTCCCTCATTGTTTTGACCCCATCGGCCTTCTTACCTTGACGTCGAGTCCCAACCAGTTGACCTGTGATGATGTGATGTTGTTTTCCTTCCAGTACCTCAGGGTGGCATTGCTGGGATCTAAAGGCTCAATACAAGCACACCTGCAGGGTAGATACAACACCAAGTGACTGTGGGAAAAAGGGGTGGGACTCAGGTAGGGTCAGGTGACTGTGGGAAAGGGGGGGTGGGACTCAGGAAGGGTCAGGTGACTGTGGGGAAGGGGGCGGGGCTCAGGGAGGGTCAGATGACTGTGGGAAAGAGGGGGGCGGGGCTCAGGGAGGGTCAGGTGACTGTGAGAATTTGAGGCGAGGCTAAGGAGAAAGGGTCAGCTGGGAGTGGGGAAGGGGGCGGGGCTCAGGAATAAGGGTCAGGTGACTGGGGTCCTTCGTGTGGATACATTCTGGCCTGCCATCCCAACCACAGCAATTCCCACAGTGATACTTCTGAATTGGGAGGGGCTTTTTAAAGATTAAATCTCTACATACTGTGCATCTTTTTTACTGGGTCCCCAGGCCCATGTTGCTGAAAACACTAAAAAGTTCACATCTAATCTGAATGACATCACACTGAGTGTAAAAAACATGGAGTTTTTAATGTCATTTAAGAATTTCTACAAATGCTAATAAGTGCAGGCTGTATTTGTGGAATCCATTTATGGAATCCATCTGTCTTCTAACTGTTTATCCTGGTCAGGGTCACCTGGAACCAATCCCAGGCAGCATGCCACTGCTGGGGGTGTGAGGCGGCAAAGATACCCACTAAGCCACCAAAAATGTAGATCTAAAAATACGAGTGGATAGGCAAAAGTAAGACTTTCATTCTGAACTGTGCTTACGAGTACTGAGTGAGCTTATCCAGGTTGTTGTTCATGTTGAAGGGGTATGTTTCTCCCAGGTGGATCAGCTTCTCCAGGGCCTCGTAGATGAAGATGATGCAGATAAGGGCAGCGAAGGCTTCCTCTGTGAAGCGCGTGATGTAGCAGACCAGTGAGCTGGCGTCGGTGGCCACAAGGACCAAGCAGAAGAACGCCGTCCAGAGGCCAATGCAGGCTCGGAGCGAGAGGTAGGACAGGCCGTACTCCCTGAGAGGAAGGTGGATGGCAGGGCATTCTCACTTTGCTTGTTGATCAGAAGCCGGTCGGCTGCCGGATAGAGAGCTACCAAACACGGTATTTGGTGGTCAGATGGGCTCACTTGCAGAACTTGAACAGGATCTTCTCAAACACCAGCACGGGTCCAGTGCTGCCGAGGATGGTGAGCGGCTGGCCGGCGAAGAGGGAATACGCTATCCCCGTCATCGAGGCTCCGAAGAGTGACTCAATCGCACTCTGAAAAGATGAAGACGGAGTCAGTGACGACGGACTTTTATTCATATATGCCGGAGTCTCTACAACAAATGTTTATGCATTTTTAAAATGGTCATAGTCAAAACTATAGTCAAAGGGTAATTTCTTTCCCCTGGTTCTTCCATCTATCTCCCAATGACCTATCGGGGGGGGGGGGGCGGCTGAGAGGGGGGCTGGTGCCTGTATCAGGTGGCACAGGGCACAAGGTAGAGGAACAACCTGTCAAGATGCCAGCCCATTGCAGAGCACACACACACACACACGCACACACGCACACACACAGACGCGCACACACACGCACAGACGTGCACACACGCACACACACACACGCGCACACACAGACGCACACACATACACACACACACGCACACACAGACGCACACACACACACAGACGCGCACACACACATACACACACACACGCACACACACGCGCGCAGACACACGCACACACACACGCGCAGACACACGCACGCACACACGCACACACACACGCGCAGACACACATACACACACACTACAAACAGACGCTAGAGAATATACACCCTGGCGGCCTCAGTCCCTTATTCCCACACAAACTGTTGCATGAATTTGTATCATATTCAATATATGAGTAATAATTCAAACAGAAACAGTCAAATCACTGTTAAACATCTTTCTTGAGTTTCGACTCCTGCTCTGCTATATATAAATTTTAATCCAGCTTCAGCCAAAAGTTTGTTTGTTTTTTTCTTAAAGCCATTAACTGTGATAATGTTGCTTTCGTCATCCCAAATGTCGCTTTCGTCATCCCAAATGTCATTTTTTGCCAGCTGGTGAGATCTCGGTATCTAAGCAGACATACGGGGTTTCATAGGATCTGCAGTCCTGCTCCAGGACTGAAGACCACGTTTCTCCAAAGGAAGTGAGTCACTGTGCTAATACGTTAATGGTGGCCATGTGCTGCGTGGTATATATCGTTTCTGCATTCTGAAAGACCCAGCAGATCTGCCTGCTCTTGGATCTCTGTGGAGACCTTCGTCACTCTTCTTAGGTCACACTGCTTCAATTTCACATCTTTCAGCATTTCTCAGGCAAGCCAGACGAACGAAGACGGGCAAGTCACCCCCACGACGGCTGTGGGGGGTGGGAGAGCCCTTACTATGCGTCCCTCAGTCGCCTCCCCAAGCAGCCCCCCAAATGTGATCACAGGGGACATGCAGGCGCAATACAGGAACAGAAAGGAGGCCAGGCACTGCAGGCTGATGGCATCTGTGTAGTCCGACAGGTAGTGGGGTGCCTTGCGCTTGATGTCCAGGATCATACCGCCGAACAGCCTGCAAGATGGAGAAAACTCCTCCCACTTACAGGATGCTCTGCAGTGACAGCCATTTCGCTGTACATCATCATGCAACATTTCTCTTGGAATAACAGGTTAAGAATACATTTTTAGTATGTAGTTTCATTTTCTTTAAGTCTTAAGACGTCAAAGTAAATTTTTATATACTGTATGTCTGTTGCTTAATTTGTGTTCTTCTTTGTAGCCCTCCAACACCAAGAGTTTGACAGAGACATTTTTAAAATCTAACAATCATTCAGTTGTGGCAGCTATTTTGAGTTAATCATTTAATAACCACAAAAACTTATTAGCTAGTTAGACACATGAGAAGAGTGAGCAAAAAGTTTGGAATAAAACTCTGACGTAAACCACAAAATATCTCAGCAGTTCAGCTAACAACAGCTTAGATAACAATGCAGTACCTTTTTGAATTATCTAACATTTGTACATGTGGATATTGATATAAACTGTCTGCATGGAAGGCTTAAAAAGTGGCCCTGTGTACAGAGGGCAGGAGTACGACCTCTAGCGTAGCCCCTTTAAAACGACGAGCACACCCTATCGCCAGCTTTCACGTCCACCGGGGGGTGCCGTAAATAGGATGAGTGAGAAAGGAACCCATCCCCCCGGCCACGGATAAAGCAGGAGTCTCTGTTAGCCAAGTGCGAGGAGGGGGTTACCATAGCAACCAAGGACTTGACTTTGACTCATAAATCAGCTGAAGAGCATCCCCCCCACCCCCCCAGGGGGAGACCAATGGGAGTCAAAATGAGTCTGTGTCTGAAGAAGGCTGAAGAGGCTGAAGGATTGACCCCAGCGCTGCTGGCTTCCAAAGAGGTGCCTTCGACTTCAGGCTCGCGGTTAAAACTGGCAGTTGCATAATGATAAGTGCCCGTCTTTGTTGACTCATAGCTGCAATTACCCACAGTGCACCACAGGCTACCGTGCACACATTAGAGGAAGGACACCAAGAAGACATGGGCCAGCATGTTCCCGGTCAGGCTGAGCTCATGCCTGATTGGACAGAAGCAGAAACTGGAGATTACAGGCCAGGCTCCTCATTGGACAATGTGCTGGGGAGGGTGTATTATTAATCCCTCCAGAATTGGAAACTAACCTCACCACTGCACTCAATACCCCAGAGGGGAACCCCTTTTTTCATGCATACCAGCCTTCCCCCAAATGATACCCTCTTACCTTGACAGAGCAGCCACCCCCCCCCTTCCGCCACATGCCCCCAACAGCCGCCTCTGACTCACCTCCCTGTGCGCTGCAGCTCTGGGCCTCCGTGTCCCCCGTGTTCAGCCTCACCCAGCTCCGCCGTGCCGTTAGGCAGTGGTGGCACCTTCCGCTTCTCCTGCATGACGAGGACATGCGGCTTGTTACTGATGCGCCGTCCCCGCGCGGCTACAGGAAATCAAACATCCACGGACTAAAACTCCTTTCAGCCAAGTGGAGGTCTGCACATTTCTCCTTAAATCATACTTAGATGAAGATGTCTCAGCCCAAGTGAAGGACCTTCTCGCACCTGAGAAGGTACATTTTTTGGGGGCTCTATCCTGATGGAGGGGTCCCACTCCCCTGGGGGCAGCACCGTGACTTGGTCCAAGAACTCGTCGATGCCAGCCACCAGGTCACTGCGGTCCTTCGCCTTGTAGGCCACATCGTGGAACACCTGTATTGGGACACGCACAGAGGGTCTCCCTACGCTCCCATTCCCTGCTCCCCAGGACCAAGCGTGTCACCCATTGCCTGGCTCCAAAACGACAGACAGAACTTTGAGTTCCCCCCAATCCTAGGTAATGACCAGATCTGAGTGATGAAGAGAACTTATATGTAACTGGCAAGCCAGAGACTGCGGCACGTTGATTTATTTAATTTTGAATTTTTCATTGACCTCCTTTCCTGCGATCTGTTAGTAACTGGCCCTGTGGTTTTCCTCGCTTTTTCAATGCCCCTGGAATACATTCTTAGCTGAGTGCTGCAAGACAAGCTATTCAACGGATGTGCCGTCGCAAAAGCAATTTGCTAGGTAAACTCTAACGGAATAACAGCAGCGGGAGTAAATTCCTTTTCACTGTCACTAGGATCTCTTTAGATGTTCCTCTGAAACAGAGAAATACCTTGAGCTATCTCCGAGTGAGAGGAACACTCACCTCATCTGTCATTATGGTTGCGATGGATCTGCCGATTTCGTGGTACTGCTGTCCCTTCCCTAAGGGCCCCAGCAGGATAAACAGGAACCTATCAACAGGTACAGGAAGAGGAACAAGACCCAACACAAACTGTTGTAGCATGGTGAACCTTGTTAAATACAAAAAGATTTTTCAATTAAAGTTTGGTCTTTTCTGGATTTTCAGACTTTTCCACAGAACACTGCTAAGTAAATGATGTTTCATGAACCATTTGCTGTATTTTTTGACATCACTAGATGGCGCTCTTGGTTTGCTTTGGGGCATGCTTTGTGCCTTTTTTTTAAAGAGAGCACCATCTGATGGGGTCAAAAAATACAGCAAATGGTTCACAAAGTGATATTTTGTCCAGCACTACTGCTAAGCATTTAAGGAGAGGTTAACTGAACCAGCTGTCAGACAGCAGAGCTTGGGCTGTCCTATGAAAAATCAATAATGGGAGTGAGATGCTGAAAGTACAGTAGTACAGTGCATGATTTTCCATTGATCCTCTACACCCACTTGTCCCTTGTCCTACGCAGGGTCATGGGGGTCTGCAGCCTATCCTGGAAGCTACAGATGCAAGGCAGGGAATAACCCAGGACAGGGTGCCAACCCACCGCAGGGCACATAGACCACTGACCCTTACTGACAATATGGCAATTCATCTCAGCATGTTTTACAACTGTGGGGGTAAACTGAAGAACCCAGAGGAAATCCCACGATGACACAGCGAGAACATGCAAACTCTACACACATGGAGCCACTGCCGAGACTCAAACCCTAGATCCAGTGGTTTAAGACAACCACCTTAACCAGAGTGCAACAATGCATGATTGTGGGTCGATTAAAAACGTGAAATTTGAGATAACGATTTGAAAAGAAGCTTTGTTCACCATTTGTATGTAAGAACGAAGCTTAGGGTCAGGCCATTTATTAAATGCCCTAGGAGAATATCTCAGGGGGATAAGGGCCTTGCTAAAAAGCCCAAAGGTGATGTGACTATTCTGCCACACACAAAATCAATCCAGTGACCTCTCAATAATATGTACAAAGGCCCAACCCCCTGAGCCACACACCACCCCCACAGGGTGAGTATATGGTCACAGTAAAGCATGAGGTGCAGGATCAACTGACCAGGTGCTGAGGGATAATGTTGGGGTGGGACGTCGGAGGAGCTCACCGGGTGGTGATGGGGACCTCGGCCAGGCCGTTGAGCATGATGGCAGGGGAGAGCCTCACAAACACCACCAGGGGCCGTTCAAGGAACTCCAGTTCACCGACCAAGATGTTGGAGGCCTCGGCACCTGCCGGAATCTTCTTCATGAAGTGTAGGTCTACCTGTGGGGGCACATCGGGACACCAGCGAGCTCTGCTTAACATATGGACCCTGAGAAATGGCAAGCTAATTAGGACAAACTCTAAAGATATGCACTGAATATAAATACTGAACAAGAAGGTCACAGAATCACAACATGGACATCTTAAGGGTGCCATGATCGGCTGAATCTAGGATTTGGAATCCCATACAAGAGCAGAAAATAAGCCAGCTTATCTTAAAGCCATTAAATGCGACAGAGAAAATATGATCGTTTTATAATTAAGAACAATTTGTGTAGTTGTCTTTGATTATGCCTGTAAGCCTGACTCAGCATCAGCAGTATAAAAATGGCCATGTGTGATGTTACTCTTTCCCAGATAGGACCACACACAGACCCATCCTCACCAATTCCATTAGCATTCTGCCCCCGTCTTCCACGACACTGCACTGCAGCAAACCTGACAGGCGGGGTATGCGAGACCAGCCCGCTCCATGCACACACACATACACACACGCACACGCACACGCACACACACACGCAGCCCAGAGGCAGAATCCCTTCACAGGGACAGAGCTAAACCGCTGCATCAGAATAACCATCATTCTGCATCAATAAGCGATACGGACGCATCGAGAAGGGCACCACCGTAATGCATAATAATGAGCTAATTATTAATTAGATTCAGCCATTTTTCAGTCCTCATGAGACAATGTGTGAAAAACAGGCAAAACAATAAGACACCCATCTGTGTGACTGTGTACAAACGGAAGCCCTGTTAGGAGGCGGAGTCACCACCTGCTTGGGAATAGTGTTGGGGGGGGGCACAGCTTACCTTGCTGAAGTCCACAGCGCTATTTTCCCTGCTAACCTCACCCCGCCCTTCAGGGATAGCAGACTGTGACTGGGGTGGAGCGGCCTGACCTGGTGCAGATGGGGAACAGGGGGACAGGTCACTCACT
>JAAGVU020000035.1:21262727-21279276 GCA_011763525.2 Mormyrus iriodes | reverse complement strand
GACCACGGTTACCCCTGGTCGCCGGCGGGGGAGCCCTCCGCTCGACTCCCACTGGGCGGTGCCGAAGTGCAGCATGATGCGATTGAGTTCAGGGGGTCGGCAGGCATTACAGACCTTGCCTGGATTAACGGAGACAAAATCATGGGAGAACTGCAGAAGGAAACTGACGGAAAACTCTCAACTGACCAAGTCCCTCTAAACAAAGACAAACATCTCAGTGAAATGTTCTACAGCTGAGGGAGATGTCATGGTCCAGGAATATTGCTATCGGAGATGAGGCAGCACGCTGGCTCAGGGGGTAGGGCTCCCACCCAGGGTGTGAATTTGAACCGGCTGCAGATTTCGCATCTTCTCGCCGCGGTCGTGTGGCCTTCCTCCAGGTCCCCCAAAGAGGCAGCTCAGGTGCGCTGGCAGCTATACAGAGAAGCGGACATCCTGGGATGGGTCGCTGCCCTGTCTGTCAGCCACCGTGCCATTTTAAGCTTCATCTTCACCACCACTAGGAACGTGCAGTGATGCGAGACGAACATCAGAACTATTCTCAGCGTGCTGAGAAGTTCCCTTCTCGTTATTTGTCAGCGTTCAGCTCGCTTAATATTCTCAGCATAAGGTTTTACTGTCACTCTCAATATTTCCACCTGCCAAGGGATCAATATCGGTCTGGCAGCATCGACAGATTTAACGAAGCTGCTGGCACAGGCAGGGTGGTTATCATCAGAGAGACGTCTCCTCACAGGCTCCCACCCCACCTAAGTCACACCCTAAAGAGCTCACAGACACCACCATCCATCTATCCATCCATCCATGCCACGAGAAGCTGAAATCTATGGGGCCAATTGGTACCGGTAAGGAGCATAAAGGCTGGCAAGGGAGAGAGGGCACTTCCAGAGGAGAATCGGGAACAAAGCATAGGAGCGGGTAGGCCTGACTTATCCTCCAGAACCTCTAATCACGCCGGTTTGATATGGAAAGAAGGAAGCAAGCTATCACTAATCACGAGCATGCCAACCTTCAGTAGGCTGGCATCTCTGTCATGACGGCCATTCCCTCATGTTTCTAATAAGCTCTTGACTGGAACTGTGACAAAATACACTTGGATTAACTGTGACACAGACTAACTTGTGTAAATTGTCAAGGCGGCCTCTCAGTGCTTAAAAACCAGCAGGCAGACTGCTAAGTTTGGGAGAGTAAAGCGTAAAATGTGGTTGAGCTTCTTACACAACAAACAGATTTGAGAACACAGCTTATTGTTAATTATGCAAATAAAGAGGGTTAGCAGGGGCAATTAATCAAAGCGATTACTGCCTTGTGTGCCTCGTGCAAAAGGAAACGCTGGCAGATCGGCAGACAGGCTTTAGCGGCGTGATGGAAGAATCCCGATCCGCGCGTAAGTCAGTGTCCCATTAAACCCTCACAGCCGCCATCATCGGCACTATAACAACATTCAGAAACTTCCTGAGAGTCTTCCTAACGCAGCTGTTCCTGTGTCCTGTGATCAGTGCGAATATTAACCTGCACACTTCTGAGGTAAATACATGCATAAAAACACCCCTCCACACCCCCACCCCCCCATTTCAACTGTCCAGAAGCAGCACCCCTAATCTCTCCAGCAACAGAATGTTCATCAGAGCAGGAGCGAACTTCAAAAATACCACCTTCCACATGTTATGTCTCGGCCAGCAGACCAGCTGGAGCCAAACGGGCTGCTTCCTGTCCACTGACTCCGCCTCTGTCTCAGTGGGCAGTACCATATAACAGAAGGGCGTGGCTTAAGCGTGAGGTCGAGGGTGTGGAGGAGATGGAATCACTGGGAAGTATGGGACGGCCATGTGGTTCAGGGCCAGACCTGCCAGGCAGCCGAGGGAAGGATGTGGCAAGGAGGTGAAGTGGCCACCATGGATGGTGAGATGGTGACAGAATAGACAAGAGAAAAGATAGAGACTGACACTGAACACGGGGTCAAACACGGGAACGTGCAGCTAGGTCAGCAGGGGGAGACGGCCGATAGCAGGCGTGTGCCTGGTGTTTACACGCAAAACACATGCTCACTGTTTTTGTCCATCGAGTGTGGCTCCGACTGCTTCTTGCCGATGTCAGCGAATGAGCGGACGATGGGGATCCGGTTGGCCAGCTTCTTCTGGTTCTGGTGGTGGTGCTGCTTTAGCAGGGCATCTCTGATCTTTTTGCGCACCTCCTCGCCCAGGGGACCCGATGCCTCCTGCTGGTCCAAAACCATATCTGGGGACAATGTAATAAATCGCCAAAAAGGCAGGAATTAGATCAAACTACCACTGGGTACCAAATCAGTCCTATTGTTTAGCAGGTACCAGCCACACATAGAGTGTACAGCTTAAAATACTTCAAAGCAGCTTAGAAACCGATGCTATTTAAGAGCACAGCCCCCAAGTCCTTGAACCTACAATGTTCCAAAAAACGTATCCACCTCCCTATCAGACCAGCTATATAGAAATGAGACCTTTATGGACATACAGAAGACCTCAGCAGCAGGAACCTAATCACTTAACCCTCACTGTCTCTTAAGGGACACTGAAACTGCAAAGTTCTCTCCAGAGGAAACGGATTTACCACCCAGTCGATGTGTGGATGCATGTGTCCGTATGGAGGGGGTGACGTCGCATGATTCAGCCAATGAGCACGAGGCTAGGAGCCCCACCTGCGACTTCCTCCATGGAGCCGGCCCGCATGTCCAGCATGACGGTGCCGTTGAGGATGCAGCTACGCAGGGCGAACAGGCTGTGCAGGGACAGCGTGGCGACGTAGGGCTTGCTCCAGCGCTCGCCGCCATCCTCCACGTCTTCCTCGAACTTCAGCCACCTGAAGCCATCAAGGGACGAGACACATGGACGTACACGCATATATCCATATATTCATATATACACAGACACTCTATATTAGGGGTGCAGCTGTGTGACGGCGTGACGGCGTGACGGTATGACAATATGCTATGATAAAAAATCTGAATAGTTATATAAGTGCTGTTCTATATTGTCATTTACATGATGAAGTCACAACCCGCTCACATCTGTGACACACATAAATGGGATAATAATGGATTATCATCACATAAAATATCTGCTATACTTACATTCCCAATCCACATTAATTCAGATTCAATTCGTAAAACTGTAACAATTTGCTGTAAGTTTCGTAACACATGCGCAGGTATGACACCCTCCCTCCCCGGCACACTGCACAGCATCCTTTGGATACTTACTCTGATGTCTTCTGAGGAAAGACAGGGTGCCAGTAAGGTTAACAATGAATTGCAGCAGTTCCACCAAGTGCACTATTGAATACTGCGATACTGGGATTACTATGGGCTACGCTGTCCTCCAGCATTAGTCTAAATAAACATGCTCAACATAGTGAACTCAGGACAGTAACGGGGGGTAATGCTGATGACTGGGTGACAGTTTATCGTCTGCCAGCTGCAGTGCTGAGAGTCGTCAGGCAGGTCGCGTGACATCACGCCACCGCCAAGCCGGGGGTCGATCCGCGGAGAAGGACTGATGTGCTACCTGGCAGTCTCCTTCCACTCGGCATCCTGGCCCTCACGCAGGCAGATCTCATCCAGCTCCGTGAAGAGGGCGTGAGGGATATGCTCCTCGTCGTCGTCCTCGGTGCCGAGCAGGAACTGGACCCTCTGGGATGGGGTGTCTGCGGGACCCGGAAAACGCACGCCTGGCATTTGCTAGCTAGTGTTCAGTTCATCTGCTTTTCCCCGAGCCACTAACCCAGCCCAAGCCTGCAGGCTACCATGGACCCAAGGAGAGGTACATGTTTACAAAGGGACCCATGTTTAATTCGGGAAATTCCTCCTTTCTGAGTGAAGGGAGACTCGGAGCAGCGGGGATGGTGTGAGCCTGTGCTTAATTTGTACAGGATCCTGCCAGAATGCATTCGGGGACCTCTCTGTTTTTCACTCTCTGCGTTCTGGCAGCTATTTGCACGGATCCCGATGCACTATGGTTAAAAAAAAAAAACAATAACAATAACATAAAATAAAAAATAAAATAAGTATGCATTTTAAAATTACAGACCAATTTTCACACAATTTCATGTCCCTTATTAGTTCAGATTTATTCTTATAAACACATAGCATGTTTCTACACTGTGTTTTGTACGCCTTCCGGGACCTTGCGCCCCATTCGGTACCCCTCCGTTCTCATTTGTGTGCTGGTGCTTTCCGATTAACAAATTAAGCACTGGTGTGAGCATCTCACACAGAGTCACCAAGGCCTCTGCCTGACGTACAGAGAGACACATGGATGGGTTCAGATACGAACTCCTTTCGGCTTTATTTGCTGACTGATGCCATTGTCCTGCTCGGAGCTGGCGCACAGAGCCGGGCCTCACCTTGACTGACATTTTCCCGGCTGTCTTCGGCCCCAGAGTCTCGCTCCCTGTCCCTTTTCCGGTTCCGATGGCTGTGGTGCCGGTGTCTCCTGTGGGATTTCTTACCCAGAGGAACGTGGACGCCGATGTACAGGGTCCGGTGACCTGATGTGTGTGAGCGGTTAACATTACATTATAGTAATCATCTTAGACAGGGTAACAGTTTCCACGTCAGAAAATCAACGGTTGAAATTATCCATCCCCATTTAAGGTGGACATCCCAGAGCATGTGGCTCCCAATCACCTGGCTCCACCAGCGTAAACAGCCTAGTGGTCATCTGACAGGAGGGGAAAACGGCAATGCCAGGCAGGAGAATGACCCAGGCATTTCTGAAGGTCACACTCCGCCAAAGGATTTGCAACATGTGCCCTCCCCCACACAAACCAGGTCTAGCAAAGAGGCTCCAATTCAGAATTAAAACTGTCAGATAAGCACTAATCCATTCATGTTACTGCACCTTTATCAAAAAATACAACATTTTGACACAGTTTAATCAGAATTAATGACATTCTAACATGCAATGTCAGTTACGTCCAGCAAACGCACATCAACCGACTAAATCCTGTGGTTACATATATTCACGATTGTGAAGATCTCGACACGGATGTTGATTATTCTGACAGCAGCCTCTGTGCAGCTGAAGGGGGGGTTTCCACAGTCTATAAAATGGAAACGTGATGGAGAGTCTATGAAGCACGAAAAGACCAGGCCGCAGTGAGTGTACCTGTCCTCCCCCATGACCTGAGGGTAAAAACAAAGTCGTCCCCCTCCCCCCCATTTCCAAGCACAGTGGTTTGCCCTCCCCCATCTCCAAGCACAGCGGTTTGGCCCTCCCTCATCTCCAAACACAGAGGTTTGCCCCCCCTCCATCTCCAAACACAAAGGTTTGCCCCCCCATATCCAAACACAGTGGTTTGGCCCCCCTCCATCTCCAAACATAGCGGTTTGCCCCTGCTCTCTATCTCCAAACATAGTGGTTTGTGCCCCCCATCCCCAAACAAAGCAGTTTGGCCTCCCTCCATCTCCAAACATGGTGGTTTGCCCCCCCATCTCCACATAACTTTACACAGACATTTCCTACAAGCAGCTCTACTGCTCCCCCCGTATATAATGTGACCCCCCCCCATAGAAACAACCTCCCCACCCCCACCCTACAGAACCAGGAAGCAGCAGGATTTCTCCATCATTCAAACCAGCACAGAATCCCAAACCACAATTTGTGGGTTTTATCAACAACATGCAAGCAGTTATGAAAGTGACATTCAGTGAGACGCCCCTTGTGTTTGCCCCCGCTGTGACACTATTTCAGGGGAAGGTGGGGGGGGTGTATGTTTTTACGCAACATTGCCGCGGATCCCAGCTGCCACAGGAAGGACACACACCAATGACATCAGACCTCCAGTCCCTGAGTTAAGGCATGTTCAATGAGCGGCGCGGCTGTTATTATGCTGTGGGGGGGGGGGGGGGGTGGGGGGTTAGGGAGACAGGGGAGGGAGGCCTCGCCAATGCCCCTGGGGAGGAGTATGACCGACCTGACTCCCCCCTGAAGTTAATACAGGACGAGTGTGATGAGGTAATCTAGGTGTTTACGGCTGTTTTGGTAATTGCAAGTGTGACATCTGGATAAAATATGCTTCTCCCTGAATTAAAATAAAAGCCTGAAAGAAACAGTTCAGAACTGGAACTCCTCCAAATTCTGGACAAATAACTACCAGAGAAACACTCAAAAAAAAAACTCACTCAGTCGATTCTGGCAGCTCTCAACATAAGCAGCGAGAAGCAGGACCAAAGACGTTGAGCTGTGTGATGTGATCTCAAGGTTTTACATACGTTTGTAAAAAATCCATCTGCTAGTCTCATATGGCTTACTGAGCTCGATTATCCTAAATACGTCTTAAAAGATGTATATTCCTGTCTAAAAAACATATAGACATACTAACAACTTCAAATAATTAGCAGGGAATTATAGACAAAGTATTTTTCTGTTTTTGAATAAAATAGCTTGAGCTGCCTTAGCATTTGAATTCAACTGGCTATGAGAAGGTTTAAGGGTGGGAGGACCAGAACAGAGGTCAGTCCCAGAAGGCAGTGGGCCCTCAGCCTCTAGGTCTCTCTCCACTGCCGATTAATTCATATACTCCCTCTATGACCATTCTGCATGTCCCTCCACATCATACGGCAACATAGGGAAACACCAACACCACCATCAAAGCAAAAATCTGGGAGAAGTTATTCTGCGCATGTTCCGCCAGATCGGCCATATCAAAAAGGTACTGTGGAAGGAGGCACTTACCTTCCAGTTCCTCCTTCTCAAAGTTCGTTTTCAGCATGGACCGCGCCCCACCCCTGTCCAGCACTGCTTCCTCGTCATTTCTCTGTCAGGTCGCAAAAACGTTAAAAAAAAACAACAGCATTAAATATGTTGCCGCGTCGGCGTGGACACAAACACTGGTGACATTAAATCTCGCTCAGCAGATCACAGGTGATTCTTTGGCACGGAGGGGAGGGGGTAGCATTTAGCACAATGTGTTTGAATTCAGAACAGCCAGCATGTCATGCAGCGGGAGCATGGCCAGAAACGAAGGCATCTCTGTTTACAGAACATCTGACTCCTGGGAAATATCCACAGTTCGAGGTCTCTGTGATTAAGCTCTTATCAATCCTACCAGGCGACATCGGGAGGCGTGTGAGTGTTACGGCCGAGCTCAGAGTCTCCTCACTGGTTTGACCTAAGCCACTCTACCCTCTCCAGAAGGGACAGCTATTGACTTCAGCCACTGCACTTTTGAATCCTTCCTTATGTGGGCAGAGAGAATATCCAAGAATAAACACACTGCTCTATGACTTCATGAGCCAGTTTCCATGGCAATCGAAGTCGGCTTGAGGGCCTAGTTCCGTGTGCACATATGGCTCAGTGCACATTCTGCACCAAAGAACGTTTCTGCTGGCTTATTAACTTGTCACACGAGTAAACACCGCAAAATAGCCAAAATGCAGACCTTCTGAAGACCCCCCCCCGAACACATCAGTAAACATTGAGGTCAGTGTTAACTACTGCTTTGAAGCACTGACTGTCATACCATACATATAAAAGCATATGATTTACATTCAACCACAAAGCATGTAATAGATTTAACCCAGTAGTAACTGCATTAGTCAAAATTAAATCAGTGAGCATCCTGGAGGGACAGCTCAAGATCCAGGGAGCAGCAGGGATCCTAACTGTCTATGTGTCGTGAAATGAAAGTTCATCCAACTGTAAGCCTAAAACAGCGAAGCCATATTCCTCTGATCTCAAATGGCCATAAATAGCATTTCAGCTCAGAAGTGAGAGTTAACAGGTAACATGCGCCAGCTTTACAGGGTTCTGTTAAAGTCCAGAGAGCCCACGTAGCAAGTCTCAGCTGCGTACTCCTCTACCCTTGGCGAGCTTCCATAACATAACACCACACAAGTCACGGCGAACGTTCTGACTGAGTCACAGTGGCACTGCACATTCTGAAGACGGAGCTCTCCTGACTGCATGGTTTACAGAAAGTGCCAGAGGAATGACTACGAGGACATGATCCTTCTGGAAAAGCCCATGGGCTGTCATTATCGGGCCAGCCGACTACCCCTCTGTGTGAAAAAGTCTTATTACACAGTCATGCATGTCAAGCCAGCATGGAATCAGCTATTTGTCCCCAGCTTATTTGAGTCTACCATGAGTCCCCATCCAGCCATCTTCTGTAACCACTTGCCCTATTCAGGGTTGCAGGGGGCCCAGAGTCTATGGGCACAAGGTAGGGAACAATCCAGGGCAGGGTGCCAACCCATCACAGGGCACACTCACACATGCACACCTACGGGCAATTTGGCAATTCCAATTAGCCTCAGCATGTTTTTGGACTGTGGGGGGAGACTGGAGTACCCAGAGGAAACCCCACAATGACACGGGGAGAACATGCAAACTCCACACACATGGAGCCATGGCAGAGACTCGAACCCAGGTCCCAGAGGTGTGACGCAACAGTTCAAACCACTGTGTCACTGTGACGCCCCCCCGTCTGAGTCCCTGGAAGAAGCTAAATGTCAGGTCTCAGTTTAAATCCCATTGGCCTCTTCTGTGCTTAGACCCACAGACAGCCAATCAAATCCAAAGAAACAGAGAGCTGGAAGGGGGGGGGCACTTCCCAAACAGAGCGAGCGTGCCATTCTGCTCCAGCGAGAGACATGGGGGGATTAGCTCAGACTGCTGCTGCCATTGGGGATACACACACCACACCAAGTGAGTCCCCAGAGAGCATTGTGGGACAGATGGACATAGATGTTGAGGAGCAGGTGTGGGCATTCACAAGTCGAAATAAAAGCTGTAGAAGGTAGGTCAAGCTGTCAGCTACCTGCTGCTCTTCGCATAAGCAGCGTGTGTGTGCCCCAACCTTCAGAATTAATTCAGATGGGCCCAAGGTAAGAGGGGAGAGGAGAATCAAGAAGATTCATCTGGCCTTCTGCTAATAAGTGATCAACTGAAGAAAGGGACATGGAACCAAAGATGGTGTGTTTAGTTTCAGGGAAAGATGCATGTTTGTATCTTTGAGAAAGGTACAGCTTGGCGTAACTCAAGGAACATAAATTGCAATGAGGACATTGGCACATGACTGAGAGCTTCATTCATTTCCAGTTCCATCACATCAATGGACCCAAGGGAAGATGCAGGGAAAATCCGTCAGAGCCCCAGCGGGGAAGCTGGGACAACCCTTACAGTGTGGCCTTGTGGGAAAACGCCTGGGCCCCAGAGACACCAAACAACCAGAATCCCCCCAAAGGAAATCTCCAGAGCAATTCAACTCAGTGCTGAACCTCAGTGATGAACCTGGCCTATAATGTACAATTATGCCAGTTCATTCACTTCACAAAGGCAACTTTAAACTAACATGGAATATTAGTATAAGTACTGAGCTGCCAGTACAGCCCTACGGGGCAGGGAAATCCTGTACAGTAGGTGAGGTGCACAGCCTGCAAAGCCACACCCGTTGGTTTTAGACCAATCCAGTCCAGGGATGATCAACTTCTAAGCCAATCAAGAAGCCCTTTTGGGAATTGTGAAATTAAAGAGGGCACTTCTCTGTCTGTTATTCTGAAATTCAGGTTTTGGAGCAAATGTTCATTTTATAAGAATTTCTAAGAATTTAATAAGTGCTTTTCAGTCTTCAATGCCATTGGTGGGGTAACTAGCACCATACCTACCTCAAACACAAGAATATGTGAGAACTAAAAAGGCCGGAAAACGACAGATTTGCTCAGATACAAACAGCAGAACTTTCTCCTGGCCAGCATGTGGATATTTCCCCTACCCATGGCCTACACCCTACGGGGGGGTTTAAACAGACGGGGGCTCTGTAGGAAGCCAGTCTACTCGCACATCCACACCCCGGCTAAACTGTGTGCTCACACCCGCACGCGCTCAAACTCCCGCACAATCTGGCAACAGCAGAGCACCAGCGACTTGGCTGGGGAGTCACATGACCACACGGTGGCGGGATGTCAGCCATGGATGTATTCAGTCACCTCAGCTGAAGGCAAGACAGTGAGAGAGACAGCTGGGGGGTAAAGCTGGGCATGAGTTTGAGGCTCCTGTAATGACCAACCTGTGGTGGGGGAGGGGCAGCTTATCAGTGCCCAATCCACAGCAAGGCAGGATGGATGCTGTGCATGACAACACTGCCCTTGGGTTCCACTTTGGATAACAGCATAGTGCATGTGTGTGTGTGTGTGTGTGTGTGTGTGTGTGTGTGTGTGCGTGTACTTCATAGCACATTCAGTAACTCAGAAGCCACCCCCCACCCATGCCTCACCAAAATCTGAAATTCAGCCTCATGCCTGTCCCCCCCAGGTTAGGGGCATGTCGCATTTCCCCTCCAGAAACAATGAGAAAGAAAACAGTCATAACACTGTCATCTACAATGTCATCTAGACAGACAGCAGGACCCCACAGCGCACTGACACGAGAAACAGAAAGTAGTGGAGCACGCTACACGCATGTAAAAGCAGCTGACACGCCACACAGCCCATGCAGTGCTGTTACGGTACAAAGAAACCACATTTCAACGACGTGACATCAAGGAAAAGCTTCTGCCTCAGTCCTGGGGGAGACCAGTCAAAGCATCATGGTGACACACACAGTGCATAAGCATGAAAGCATGCTGTCTTATGCTGCTCTGATTTCTAGCCCCCCACCTTTCCCCCAGGGACACCTGTGTGACTATACAGGCAATGGAACAGCATCGCTTAAACCAGTGGTTCCCAAACTTTCCCTGCAGGGCCCCCCTTTTCTTGATAGGAACATTATTGAGCCCCCCATTCAAACTACACAGGTTCAGATTCAAACTTTATTTGAAATACAACTTCCTTTTCTAATTGAGTGTAACAAATGCAATTACAAATGGTGCAATTTCACCACTGTGGGAGAAATAAAGAGCATACTGAAGTTATAAACAAGAATAAACAACTGGCTATCCCACTGGTGCGCCCCCTCCCCCCGCAATACCTCTGCGCCCCCTCCAGGGGGCGCGCCCCCCAATTTGGGAACCACTGGCCTAAACCAATGAGACACTAATGAGTGATTTCCTGCATGTGTTGTACAGAAGGGGGAAGCCCCCAGATCTGCCACAGACCATGCCATAGCCCCTCAGTATTTATCTGACCTGTTGCTTCCCTACATTCCATCTCGGAGACTACGGTCCACAGACAAAGGGCTACTCTCCGTCCCTCACGCCAGGCTGCGTTCCTTTGGTGATAAAGCCTCCAGCGCTGCCGCTCCTGCACTCTGGAATTCACTCCCATCCGACATCCATACTGCCCCGTCTCTGGACATTTTCAAGAGCCACCTGAAAACTCACCTGTTCACTAAGGCCTTCAGGCTCTGAGCTATTTTATGTTTTTGGTTTTTTGGTTCTTTTGGTTCCTTGAAAGCTGCTATACAAATTTAAGTTATTATTATTATTATAGAACAAGGCCTGTTAAGTGAGCAGGGGACCAAAATGAAGAACGTCTACTGAGGCCTGACAGGCAGCTGATGTAAAGGAATGAAAATCAGTGGGAAAAGCCCATGCAGAGCAATGAACTGCATATTCATAAGAAGAGGACGCATATCACTAGGCTTTGTACTGTAGGGTCCCACCATGGTACTTAAGAACCCAACATTAAGTTTGGGTTCTCTACCATGGTACTGAAGATGCCTACATCACTGCTACTTTGCTACTGAAGAACCATACCTTTGTCCTAAGGGATGCTACTTTGGTACTTTGGGACCCTACCATGGGTTTTGAAAACCCTACCTTGATACTGAGGGATCCTACCTTTGTACTGAGAGGGACATGGAACAAAAAAAGCCAGCAGGTTCCGGGTCTTCTTAGCTCATCGGGGAACAGGCGATGCATGAATATAACAGGACACTCTGTGCTCCAGCTAGGAAAGGCAGTATGGTGAGATAAGGGTCTAGGCTTTAGTGGAACAACATGTTCCTCTGGGTCAAGACTGGATCTCGATCAGGACAGAGCACTACGAGCATGACTCATGGATGAGGTTTATCTACAGAATAAACAGGAGTCAGCTAACCAGTATTTTGCAGGTCTAAAATCAAGAAGGTTGACCAAGGAAACATCTATGTTACTGTTCCCATTGTTTACTCAGACGCTGTCCTTTTGCAGTGCGCCCCTGATTGCAGCTGCAAAAAATACACAATGGGGCCGCAATACCCAGAATGCCGAAGTACATGGTACAGACCAGCCTCCCCAAGCATCCTTGGCATAGCCACGTTGTGTTTAAAATAAAATACGACACACCACGTTTCAGCATTCCACAAAGTCCTTCACTGCGGTAACACAAACCAGGAGCCCTTTCTGACGAAGCAGTGCTTCTTCCTGATGAAGCAGTGCCTCTTCCTGATGAAGCAGGGTTTCTTCCTGACGAAGCAGTGCTTCACCCTGATGAAGCAGGCCGTCTTCCTGATGAAGCAGTGACTGTTCCAGACGAAGCAGTGCTTCTTGCCGCAGGGCCGGGAGAGTTGCATGCTGAAGCCAGGCACACGTGACCCAGTTTCTGGCGCTCAAGCGTGGTGCTCTTATGGGTTTTTCCCTGGCACGGCGCTGCTTCAACACACACTCTCCAGCACCCTGCCATCCACCACCTGCTGTTGTAGTGCAGTTCTTTCGGGGAGGGGGCAGTCAGGGACAGAGCAGGGGGAGGGGATTTGCAGGGATTAACCAGAGCAGCTGATGTGATGTGAGTGGTCGAAGCAGCCATTATGACCCTCAGGCAAATCCCTGCGAATGGCAGTGGATACCAGGGCGGCAGCATCAGCACCAACTGACAAAGGGCTTCCTGGCAACAGTGCCATAAGATGCTGTCCTCTCTGGATATTTACATTTTTCATTTTCTAAAACACTCAGTCACCTCACCTGAGGCAGATATTTTTCACAATTCAGTCAGGGGCTCACAGACACAGACACCCCTCGAAAGACAAATACACACCCAACCATCAGAGACACTACAGGCATAGGATGGTGGGTTAAACCATATTCTGTGTTGTCAGGGACACCTACTGATATCCACCGGATGTCCCAGCCACCTGAATAAGGTAATAAGGTATCCACATAAAGGAAGGCCATCCTCATCATCGCTTTCCCAGCATTAGAAATCTCTCAGCAATACATATTATATATATTTAGACACACACACACACCCACACACATATTTATCGACCAGGATTCGCATTTGGGACCAGGGCCACAGTTTGGGTGTCTCTCGATATTGTAGCTGTCTAACACAAATGCATTACTGTCTGCATACTGTATTACAAGTTTCCTGTATTCAAATTAACCTGTATGGTAAATCTGACAGATTTCTTGTCAAAAATGAAAATGCAGGCAGATTTTAACAAATTTCCCAAATAACTCCATTGTTTTCACTGTGATTTTTAAAAAAATGCAAGCAAGCCTGTTTGTGTTCAAAACCATCTTCAAGTTAAGCAACAAGAAGAACAAAAATCATGCTGTAGCCAGGCCGACCTAAATATGGGAACATACCTGACATTTAAATCGGCTCTTTAGGTCCATGGCACCAGAACAAAGTGCTCCCTTCTTGGAGCAGAATTCCCAGAGTTTCCCAGTTTGTTGTGACTAATGCAGACCAGCTGTAACATACACATTCTCCATGACTATGAATCGGTCATGAAATCTCTGCATCCCTTGATCCACATCCTGACAACAATACACCATTTGGTCCAGCGTGTCCTCCCCGATCCGTGACATCACCAAAGCCACTGGGGGAACATCTAAGCCAGCCCCTGCTAAGCCATGGTGACTCGGAACGTTTTGGGAAAAATAAATACTACCCCCCGGAAGTCTGGTGCCCACCGCCCCACCCACCCCCAGTCGCATCAGTCTTCAGTAAGGGGGAGTTTAATATGACAGGACAGAGTACATGTTTAACCAAAAAAAACACAAAATATCATAGTGGTTAAAGACAGAGACTCAAAACCTCATATTTCATAAATCTCTCAAACTGACAAAACACCCATCCATCTATCCATCCATCCATCTATCCCTTTTCTGTAACTGCTTGTCCTATTCAGGGTCACTGGGGGTCCGGAGCCTATCCAACAGGGATAGGCAGGGAACAACCCAAGATGGGATGCCAATTGATCACAGGGCACAGACACAGACACACACACACACACACACACACACATGCACGCACACACATACACACACACACACCTGACAAAACATATTAAACATTAACTCCTGAATAAATGTGAAAATCTTGCATAAAATGATGATCTCATTGTGTACAATCAGACAGAAGGGAAAAAGCACAGATCCTGCAGCCCAGGACTGAGATTAACCTAAAAGCAAAAATCATACAACACAAAGGTTTACACCAGGAACCTGTTCCACGAAGCAGGATTTCTTGCTTAGCTGGATAACGTGTTGTATTTAAGGTAGCCTGGGCTAAATTGACTTTATCATCATTCATTTGCATTTAGCTCAGACTACCTAAAATCCAACAATTTATCCAGCAAACAAGAAGTCCTGCTTGGTGAAACACCCCCAGAACTCCCATTTGCTTTTTTGTGTCAGCTTCTTCATTCTTACTTTAACGTTTAACCTGTCGAACTGAACAAAGCTCGACCTCCCCTACCGCCTCACGCGCCCCTGTATGCCTCCCCATCTGATGTGCATTTGTGTTTTGAATCAATTTGTTTCTCCAAGCAAACAACAGATGAATGAAAAAAGTAATTAGGAGTCACACAACAGTGTGATAGTCCTCCTACACTTAGGAGTTATTTGTTCCAGGTGAAGCAAATGAATTGGCCTGAGTGAAAATGACTCAGCGGGGATAAGTATATCTGGGAACACCGCAAACAGCCAATAAACGAAACAAATTTACCTTCCTAATCACCAGAAGTAGGAAGCTTGTTTTCAGTACAAAATAAACACCAAAAACTGCAGTTTGCACATTTCCAGTGTATGAGCCTGATGCTTCAGAACAATTGCATTTCTATTTACAACAGCAACTTCAAATATGGCTTCCGTTCACGTAGCTTTGAAGGGGGCAGCACTGCAGACTCACGCCTCCGGGGTCAGGGGTTTGAATTTGGCACTTCTAAACTACCTATAGTGGACATGTGTGTCTTGTATAGATGACTGGCTTCTGATGTGGGGAGTACCTGTGCTGTTTATGGTTAGAATGCACAGTTTCGCCGCTACCAAGACCAGGATAGGCAGCTAGAGGGACAGACAGATTGAGAGACAGACAGACAGATAGACAGAGAGACATAGAGTCAGACAGAGAGACACAGAGTCAGACAGACAGAGAAATAGACAGACAGAGAGTCAGAGACAGACAGTGGGACAGAGAGACAGACAGACAGATCGACTGACCACCTGACAAGCTCTCCCCCAGGCTGCATCAGACAGCGAACAGCCCCAAGCGGACTGCTGGGCCCCTGTTCCCTCCCCAGGCTTAGACTGCTCCCTCACATCTAGGGCTTAGTAACCCGCACGGGGTCCACCTGCAGGGTCAGCTTTAATCATGGCTGTCTCCTCTCTGCAAATGTACATCACTGCACAATTACAGAGGATGATAGCGTAGCAGGGAGGGGAGGGCGGCTCAGTAGCTGTTCCAGGTTATGGAAAAACATAAATAACGCTTCAAAACGACAACAAAAAGAAATTCTCGTCTGAAACCTGAGCGTAGGACATAAGAGCACCAACAGCAAACCACATCACTGACGCGGGTGCAGAGTCCTAGACCTGAGGGTAGGGTATTGCGAGTTCAGCAGAATCAGCTCCATGAAAAACAGAGGTGTTTTTATAAACCTAAGAGGCATGTCAGGGATGTAACAAGAATGGAAGTGACCTCACAGCTTCCCATAGACATGGAAATCCAGAACATTCCCTTCCAGTTCATTGGCTACTGTTGCCAGAAACATACAAGCACACATGCCAAGCAGGGCTAGCGAAGATGGCGGGTGCCAGGCAAGCCGAGGAGGGAGACCCATGTTGGCAGGCAGGCCCATGTGCACCAAATGGACCTGCCACATGCATGGTACATGTGTGCTGCAATGCTCAAGCTCACCTCCCTCCTGGCTCCGATGGGGGTTTCGACCTGCAAAGGACACAGCATTGTCAAGTACATTCCTACTATTTATGAGTTTCCCAGCTCCGTTCCCCAATAATCTCAATGTAACCATTCCAGAACATTCTGGGTAAGCATAATACATAGTTCTTTGAGACTTCATACATAAGGGCAGTTAATAGATACACAGGAGCTGTAAAGCACAAAGACAGTAATAGCATTCTGTTATGTCCTGTTTAGAAACTTATCAAAACTCGTCTATTTTTAAACGAGCCCCTTTAGCCAACAGCTTCGCCTGAACGCTCTGGCTGAGGAGCTGCAGTTCGGCTCGAGATAAAATTCACAGCAAGACAAAGGCTTCAACAAGCTGTGAGTGGCAAGAACATTATGTTCACCCAATTCCACACAGAATGTATGATTCATTCTAATAGGGTCTGTCTCACATGGGGGGGTGGGGGGGGCGCAAGGTGAATGCCAGTGACGGCGCAGCCTTCCCACTACTTTCACAGC
>JAAGVU020000035.1:21252484-21262627 GCA_011763525.2 Mormyrus iriodes | reverse complement strand
ACACAGGGACTCACACGTTCGGTTCTTTTCTTGGGGGGGGGGCTGCCACGTGGGGGGGGGCGGGGAGGTGCAAGGGGAATGCACGTGAAGGCCCAGACTTCCAACTCATTTCACAGCCTCTAAATGAAATGTGAGACTATATAGTTCGCAGAGTCTTCACTGTAGTATCCCAATATCTTATTGCTGGGTCTAAATCTCATTGATATAAACAGTCACAAGGATGTGAATGCAAATGAAACATATTAAGGGTAGCGGGCGAAACCTCAGAGCACAGGGCTGAGTCTGCCTGGTCTTTTGCGTGGCTGTGGTGAGACATTACCAGCCCTGAGTCTGCAGAAATGCTCCTCAGAGTCCATTTTTGTACTTTAAAAGGTACGTTTACATACAGCTAAGGTACAATTGGCAGACCCTTGAGGGTACAGCCCCAGTGACAAGTAATTGTTGAAATTGGTACTTTTTTTCTGACAGTATAAGTGGACTGGGGAGGTTCAAGGGGTGTGGGCCGTGCCCCATGGGGGGTAAGCAGCGTGTCTAGGTTTTCTGTAGTTCGGCTAAATTCTCCTTTAATCCTTAAAGGAGCTTTGTCTCAAATTTTTTCTGTCCTTGTGTAATTCTGTCCTGCTGACTAGTGATGCGTTTTACTTGGGGGTTCAAATGCACCTTAGATGTGGCCCTGTAACAGTAGCCGTGTAGCCACCAGTGAAGTGGTATTGCACGTCATCTGAACACAGAGACCCAATGAGACTGCATACTGAAATTAAACGAAGCTGTATTTGCCATATGTACAAGAACACACTGTCAGACAAAATGAGTATCAAATTGTACCCTTGTTTGCCACTGGGGCTGTACCCTCAGGGGTCTGCCAACTGTACCCTATAACTGCAGGTAAATGTACCTTTAGTCTAATTTAAGGTACAGAAATGGACTCTGAGGATCGTCCCCAAGGCACAAACAGCATTAATGTACCCCCAATGACACAAAAATGTTCCTCAAAGTCCATTTCTGTATCTTCAAAGGTACAATTACCAACAGGGTGCAGCCCCAGTGACAAGCAAAGGTACGAATTGGTACTATTTTTCCTGACAGTACAGGGACAATGGAAAGTGTCTGTTTGACAAAGCCCACCTTGTTTAAAAGGACCAGTCAGCCCTACCAGTGAGTTACCAGTGTTCCATCACGAAAACATGACAAAATGACACGTATATGACATTCTCCTGGACCCTGTGTGGAAGTACACAGCATAGGGTCAGCCAGTGTCCAGCACCCCTGAACAGGGGCATAGCCAGACCTTGTTCAATGGGGGGGGGCAGACTATTTACTGGAAAAGGGGGGGCATGACCACCCCTGGCCACCCCATACATTCACCCCCACTTCGGAAGCAATTGGGAGTTTTGCGCCTTGCTTAGGGGCCTGAAGCTGGCATCATTATCATTAGGATTTGAGCCAATGACCTTCTACAGGGTTCAAACCCGCAGAGCCACGGACCACCGGGTAAAAAATACGCAAGTAAATCTTGATAAATTAAACTGTAAACTATAATATTCAGACGTTTAATATATGTACATATATATGGATGCATGTACATCCAGCATAAACAGCACAGAGTTATCAGTAATAAGATGACAGAGCACTGATGAATAAGAAAAAATGATTCATCTGGTTATGTAGGAATCTCAGGACCAAGCACTTCTGCCTACAAGTCGCAGCACCTGCTTCTGTGAAACAATGCAGATAAGCCACTGCTGGCTGTAGATGCATCTGTTGCTCCTAGTTTAGAGACATGTCCTTCCTCAGTGTACTCAGTGCAGGTATGATGACTGGATTCTGTGTTGTCTTCACGAAACACTGGACTTAGTCCACCCCTCTAAGATCCCAGTGCATTGTGTGAGCTGGCAAGAGATCTGTCACAAATCTGTCACAGCACCCACAAGCACCCCTCCGCGAAAAAAGCCCCATCACTGCTCTGGACCCCCGCGTGGCCCCGCCCACCTCTGAGAATTCCGCTCAATTCCGAAGCTTAAGCCTGATTGGTCAAAGGCAAAGCCTGCCACTCGGCTATTGGTCAGAACAAGCCGCCCAACGCTCTCATGCTGTCCGGAATGACCCACCATCATACAAGGACTGCGCTGGGTTCAGTGACCGACACAGGGTCACATCAGCTTGTATCACTTACACTGGATGTGTCACTATAAATTTTTGTTCAATACCAGTCTTTGATCTTGTCCTTCAGGATTTCAGTTTCCAAAGTAAAAATAGATATAGATATGAGAAAATATGAAAAAGATCATATAATCTACACATATGCACATAGCCCTAGAAGTTAACATTCCGTTAATAAATATACGTTATTCGTTTACATGTGACCGATTCCCGAAAACCTGTAGTTCACGCAGACCCGGAATGTGTAGAAAGCCATTTTCTCATGCGGCCGGGAAATAATTCAAATATTCCAGCTCCTAGCCTCATGTTCGTATGGTTAACTAAGACTTATTATGTACATTAAAATAACATAAACGTGTGTCTGAGAAGGAAAAGAGTGTAGGCAGGAACAGAAAGTATGAGCGGAAAGCCCGTTTTCCTGCCGGTAATAAATCCGCTTCATCTCCCAGCACGCAGTTCCAACGCACCTGACCTACTTTAACAGGAAAACACAGAAATACACGCCTTTATGCCGCTTACATCGATGGAAGACTGGCTTGATTTTTAATTAACGTTGATCGGCTGCTGCAAGTTTAGGTGGAAATAAATGCTTTCTTTGATTCGCCGCAAACACGTATTTAGCGTTAGTGGGGTACGTAGCCCACGTTTGGGGGAAAGCAGCCACGGATGCAATAGCAAATTACCAAACAAACGATATAAACATACAGCTTCCAATGAAATACTGTAAATGAGCCGATTAATATAGGAAATGTGTAACATCACTATGGAATATCATTACCGTCGGCAGCAGCGGTTCCATTTGCGCTCCTTGATCCTTTGCGTCCATTCTTGTTTGCCGTTTATTCTCACGGTTATACTATGTTGCTTTCTTTTGTGTTAATATTTGGTGCTTCTGGGTCCGGATTAAATTTTGCAATAAATGAGCTCTACATGGTCAGATGTCTGAAAGGACCCGCCAGCCTGTTCGTGCCGCACGCTTTACTGCCAACTAGCGCCAGCCGAACCGGACCGTGACAATTTATGATCGCCCGCTCCTTATGTGAGTGAGCCGCCCTGTTCTCATTACGGATAGCAGAAGACAGAACCCAGGAGAAAGACGGATTAGTGGTGGACTTTCGGGTTTTTAACAGAAATGAGTCATCCAGCCGTAGGTAGCACATTTTGTTTAATTAAGTGTGTACTGTAAATAATGTGCATGGCATGTCAAATAAATATGAGAGATATGCGAGGGGTTTTGGAGATGAGCTGTTCTCCACAAGTCACGGCTGATAAATCTCGAGTGAGTGGCCACTAGAGGAATGACCATCAAAACATTACTTTTACCATTCAGATTTTTGATGTTATAGATGCATTTTAATTGACGAAAAACAAGGGAAACCTAAAGCAAAGATTCCATGCAATTCGACTGTTTTCGTATTCCAAAATGAAGACACATAAAACAATTATCAGTAATTCTGCTGGAACACAGCGGCGTCCCTCTTTAATCGACCGTCAAGTTCCCTAATTCTCCCGGATTCAACCTGAAGCACTTACTGCGCCCTGCAAACAGTATGGGCCTAACTAACGTCGTCTTAAACACTGGGATGCTTCTAAAATAGCGTCACATGTAATAAATAATGTATTTATGTAATTATAAAATCATCAGATGTTAGCCTTCTGTTTTGTGAAATACCAAATTGCACATGACCACAGTACCATCTGGAAATGCAGTTCATGCGGCGCGTGGAAAAAGTCCTACTACTGCTGATCATGTGACCGTTTTCAACCAATAGTTTTATTTTTCTTTCAGTCGGTGGTGGCGAATTTCATAAATGAGAATAGATCGGCCTATTTTGATATTCCTTTATTACGCCAGAAAAGTCGTGACATTATGATCCTTTATCGCTTTGTAACTGGGTGCCATGTAAAGGGCATTAAATCATTTTGCTTGTGATCGGTGGGGTATTCTGTGAAGCTGGTTTACTTGTCTGATTAATATAGCCGCCTTTCAACAGATCAGTTTCTATATGCATGTTTATGCAACAATAAACATGATGAATATTACCTATATAGAAGCATATAAGGGGCAGCACCTAGGTGCAGTGCTTGGTACTTTTGCCTCACTCCTCTATGACCAGGGTTCGAGTCCCTGCCATGGCTCCCTGTGGGTAGAGATTGCATATTCTCCACGTGTCATCGTGGGGTTTCCTCTGAATCCTCCTCCCCTACAGACTTCAAAAACATGTTGAGACTAATCTGAGTTACTACATTGGCAGTAGGTGTGCATGTGTGAGGAAATGGCGTGTGAGACCACCGTGTGATCGATTGGTGGCCCATCCTGATTAACAGCCACGCCGTGGGGAAACGCTGGGAACAGACATGCAGGGTGGGGATGGACGTGACAATGGGAATGATGTTTTTTACGAGTGTATCACTTTGAACACGAGCTGATTTCCTAGATCATGTTAATTTAGCAAACTATTTCTATATTTGTATGGTGTCATTTTATAGTTGAAAAGAGATCATTCTGGCTTTGACATGTAGTATGTCATAACTAATGATATCTGTTAAAACAAGACTTGTAAACGCGCAACCTTAGGAGATGGAGGCGACGATGCTTCCAAACGGAGCCTTTTTAGTTTCACATAGGAAAATGTCAAAACCTGGTGCACTAGCGCCCTCTACCAGAACATCTCTCCATCTCTAACCCAGGAAAGCAAAGATGCTGATACACTAGTTAAAAAAAAATATTAAACCAAAGCATATTGTTTTGATAAACCGAAGCGTGGTTCTGGGCGGATCTATTGCCACCCAGGGTTTCAACAAGAAATTCGCACCCCAACCCCCAGCAAAATATCACCTTGGGCCCCCTCAGTAGCTTTTGGGGTGGTCCATCGACCCACCAGCACCGAACCTCCAAATCTGATCAGTAACTTTTTTCCGTCACTCTTCCCCCGAAAGATTTCAGCGGAACTCTGACTTTACATCGTTCTCAATTCTTCCGTTTATGTTTTTGTCATAATCCGTTCAATTATAAGATTATTGAATTAAACTGTTGACGATTACATCTGTAAAATATTTCCTAACAAGTCATGAAATAAAATATCTTCAAACTAAGGCATTTGAAAATAATGCAAATTAAATAGGACAATAGTAACTGTCACATCTGCGAGCTAGACGGCGAGGCATGATGCCGGTCGGAAGGATGCAGCAGCAGACTGGGACTGGTGAACCCCGTGAGGGAACTTTATTTGCATGGAAGGCAGCGCAAACAGGGACCGGCTACACCGAGACATGCAAGGACAATGATCGACGAGGTAAGACAGGCCACGAGGACTTTTATACAGAGGAACACCAGGGAAGAAACGAGGGGCACCTGTGGCTGATTAACACAAGACAAGAACAGGAGGTAACTATGACAATCAACAGGCGCGGCTAAGAAGCAGCCCCGCCTGCGGGAAACATCGGGGAAAAAGACCGGTAGGGCGGGGCTGGACGTGACAGTAACCTTAAATAGCATTTTAGCTAAATGTACAGTTTAAAACTTATCGAACGATAGATACAGGAAACAATCCAGCAACTGAAGTATGCAAAGTTTTCACGATTAGCCTATGGATTGTTATACTAATAACAATTGATGTCCATTTCGGATCCTATTTTCGTTTTTTAAGGCATGTTGGCCTTTAAAGTTTTTTAATATTTGTATTGGGAAATGTTATTTTATTCAGCGTTAAGCGCCGTTTGAAATTATGTGTTAGTTTTTTCGATGTAATAGAATAGCATTTTATTACAGTAAATATACGTGTAGCCTACATTTTGTAGTAAATATAAAAATGTTTCGAACACCTTTTTAATACAGCACCTGTCATTGTAGAGAATAATCACATATTAAGGCATGATAAAGGTAAATATCTTAAACCCAGCCCTATCATAAATCGATTAGTGAAACTTACAATAAAACACGATCCATTGGCTACAATAACCAAGGCAAATGTTTTACTCAATCTTTATGGCGTAACAAAATGTAATATCCTCACGTGTCATAGTCATAGCGAACGGATTATTATATTATATTACCTGCGTAATCTGCGGGGAACAGAAATAAAAGCGACGACCCAATTAATCTCCAAACATGCCACGCTTGTCCAAAATTACAAAAATTAAGGAATAGGCTTAAGTCTTGGATTCCTTAAGTCCGTATTCAGGTAAACTGTAAGCTGCGATGAGCTGTTTCAGGGAATGAGACCGTTTGCGTCCCTCCGCCGTCTCTCGACTCTCTCTGTCGGTCTCTCTGACCAGTGGACTGCGGGACCACCATCTGATACGATGAACAATAATAATAATAATAATAATATTAATAATAATAGAAAGAGAAATATTGTAACATGACACGCCTTGTATAGACTTACTTAAAAACTATATAAACATTTAAAGCACCGAGATTAATTACAGTAAATTACATTCATAAATCTAAGCATCAGATAGACCTACTATAGCTATTATTTGCAACAAGGGCCTGAAGTAGGGGAAAACAGGTGCCAGTACTCCCCTTGTTATTCAGTGCCAGGTGCCAGTATTCCCCTTGTTATTCAGTTCCAGGTGCCGTTACTCCCCTTGTTATTCAGTGCCAGGTGCCGTTACTCCTCTTGTTATTCAGTGCCAGGTGCCGTTACTCCCCTTGTTATTCAGTGCCAGGTGCAGGTACTCCCCTTGTTATTCAGTGCTAGGTGCCGGTGCTCCCCTTGTTATTCAGTGCCAGGTGCCGTTACTCCCCTTGTTATTCAGTGCCAGGTGCCGTTACTCCCCTTGTTTTTCTGTACCAGGCAACGGTACTCCCCTTGTTATTCAGTGCCAGGTGCCGGTATTCCCCTTGTTATTCAGTGCCCAGTACCGGTACTCCCTTTATTATTCAGTACCAGGTAACAGTACTCCCTTTGTTATTCAGTACCGGGTATCAGTATTCCCTTTGTTATTCAGCACCAAGTGCCAGTACTCCCCTTGTTATTCAGTAGCAGGTGCCGGTACTCCCCTTGTTATTCAGTACCGGGTGCCAGTACTCCCCTTGTTATTCAGTACCAGACAACGGTACTCCCCTTGTTATTCAGTGCCGGGTTCCGGTACTCCCCTGGTTATTCAGTACTAGGTGCCAGTACTCCCTTTATTTAGCACCAGATGCCAGTAATCCCTTTGTTATTCAGCACCAGGTGCCGGTAATCCCCTTGATGTTCAGTACTAGGTGCCAGTACTCCCCTTTTTATTCAGTACCGGGTGCCGGTACTCCCCTTGTTATTCAGTACCAGGCAACGGTACTCCTCTTGTTATTCAGTACCAGGTATCAGTATTCCCTTTGTTATTCAGTACCAGGTGCCAGTAACTCCCTTGTTATTCAGTACCAGGGACCGATACTCTCCTTGTTATTCAGTACCGGGTACCGGTACTCCCTTTGTCATTCAGTAATCAAATAGGCACCAGTACTGCGTACCAGTGAGTACTGGCTCACTTCAAGCACTGACCGCAACTTAATCTGCTTCTGGCCTATATTCTACTATACACGACATTTTTGTTTGAATTCAGAGTTTAACTTTAAACTGCGTTAGAAGCTAACACATTTTTCGTAAGAATGTGAGGATAAATTGGCTTCACCCACACAGTGGTGGCCTAATGGTTAGGGACGCACTTGTGATTGGAAGGTTGCTGGCATGACCAGCAAAGTACCACTGAGGTACCCTGAGCAAGATGTCGCCCCAAGCGCCGCTCACCAGGCGCCGAATTAGCAGCCCACTGTTATGTTACATATGGGTTAAATGCAGCAGACACATTTCGTTGTTGTGTGTCAATGAAGACAAATTTTTACTTTCTTTTATAATTATACAAAAGCACCAGATTTTCACGAAGCCTGCGAAGCTTTATTTACTTTATGTAATTTCGCCCAACGGCGCAGAAATTGGCCTATATGTATGATTCTCACGTGTCGACATTGCTAAGGACTTGCGTGTCACATTTGTGTTCGCTCTACCGCAGGGAAGCCACTTTCCCGCTTGAAATCTCCAGTGATTTGGGTCGCCCAAAATTATATCCACAAAAACACTGTAATGTGCCATCAGATCCAATCTAGATAGCTTATACTAAAGCTTAAAAACGGAAACATCCGTCTATAAAAAATTAAAAACACAGACAAACAAAATAACTCACTAAAACATGACTGTATCAGCAAGCATGTAGCAATCTTACCATTTCGTTAGTTTAAAATATTTAGTTCCTATTAAATCATGTAGTACAGTTATATTCCAAAAAAATAACGAATGCATGAATCGATTATGTTAAAGGAGTTATTTTCAAGCTCGTTTTAAAAATAAAATATCCGTAACGGTTAATTCGCCTAAACAAATAATTGCTCTATATTTTTTTCCACTCAAAAAGAAACATTTTACAAAGGCTTAAATAAAAGTAATTTATTTTATGTTTCAGAATATCGCTGTAAAGAAAGCACATTTTAAACTCCATTTGAATTTTGATAATACATTTGTATCGTTAGTAACGAAAGAATAAAATTAAAAACGCAACTCCGCGACAGCGCTTGTTGCGAGCGCACCTACAGTCCCTGCTTGGTGATAATCATCTCTAGCTGATGTCCGTGGAACTTGAGCCACGGGTCTCCTTTGCTCAGATTGACCTGAGCCTTGCCGGAAACGAGTCCACTTTGGAACCGGTAAAAACGTTACCGTGGTAAATGGGTCCAGTTGGAGTAGCACTGCGCAGGGGCGCAGGTCTGGATGGTGCACGCCCAGTTACTTATCGTCGGGTTCGCAATGTAGCGATCAAAAGCCGAACACGCAGATCTGAGCTGATTAGTGTAAGGGAACACAGCATCGACGATGGCATAGGAGGCCTGCGTTTGGCTAGACTAAATGAGAGGACTTTCACCGTTGATCCATCGAACGTGTGACGAATTTTCGAGACTCCGTCAGGAACTGCGAGTAGTTTATCGCTAAGGGCGTCCCCCCCCCCACCGGCGCGTTGGCAAAATTATCCGCTTCCGAGTAATTTGCCATCCTGTTATATATATTTTTTTAATCTGTCAAAGGCGAATCCAGGTTTTGACCGAGGAATAGAGTAGGCTGGATTTTGCAAGACGAGGGGGCGTCTGTATTGGGAAGAGTTGCCCATATTTAGAGATGCTGTGGAGAAAATCGTTGATGGCTGGGTTTGGCGATACAACTAACACAGCATTTGTGAAGCATCTGCTTCTCCTGGTGAAGAGACAACCACAGAACTTGGGAAGAAAAAATAAGATCATACAAACCTACTTCTTGTAACATGTCAAAACAATCAACTAGTCCCTTATTTACATCAGGAATAAATGACCTGTTTCTGCAACAAAATAAAGTATTTCACTCTTGACTACTCTGTTTAATTATAGGCCTACATATCAATTGTAATAATTGCAATGGGTTGCCCCCCCCCCTCATTCTGGGTTATTCCCTGTCTTGTGCCCATAACTTCAGGGATGGGCTCCAGACCCCACGACCCTGAATAGTATAGAGTATAGTATAGTATAGTGAGTATAGAAAATGGATGGATGAATCAACAATAACAAAATCTGTTGAAATGGTCATTATACACTAAAGTGCACATGCAGCTCCCCAATTTGGTCAATCTTTGGGCTGTACTACAGCGTTACATATGACGTGGGGACGACACATGAAGTCTAAAATATCATCTGAAAACATCAGTGCTATATTTAAGGCTATACTCGAACTTCCAGGCCATCTGTATTTGCGATTTTATTGGGGTGGCACATATGTCAGCTGATAGTTTATTCAAAGCTGAGTTCGGTTAAATTCAGGTGACTATATAAGTGAATCATAACACTATGTAACAAATTTTTATTTTTATTTTGTTCCTGTTATGCCTAAAACAAACAGAGAATAGCTATTGTTCCACAAAAACTTTGCTTCTGTGATCAGGATAATGATATTTTGAAATTCGTCTGTTCTCGATTCA
>JAAGVU020000035.1:21189355-21250847 GCA_011763525.2 Mormyrus iriodes | reverse complement strand
CGTGTTCCTCTAGTTGACGTTTGGGTTCCTGTGGGGCCCAAGCAAGAGTACCAGTTGGCAAACTGTAAACTGGCACACGAGCTACACACTTCTGTCAGTCCAAGTCATTAAACGGCAAATCAATGAGGGGGCACCAATCAAGCCAATCCAGGATGTTGGGGGGGGGGGGCGAGGGGCATAGTTCATACCCCTGAGGAACAGACCAGTTTCGGGTAGCACCTTACCTGCTTTCCGACGTTTTTGATTGCTAGCTGTTCTGGGGTCATCTTGTCCTCTTCCTCTACAGCCTGAACAGGTCAGACAAAAAGGGTCAGTCAGGTCAGGTGATGCAGACACTGCTGGGGTGGCCCTCCCCCCACAGGCTGCAGAGCCGGGTCACCTTGTTGTAGTTCTTGGCCAGCTCCAGCATCTCCTTGACGATGGTCTCGTTCAGTTTGCAGTGCTCGCTGTAGTCCTGCAGCGTCAGACCCTCCATCCAGCTCTTCTTGTGTAGGTTCAGCAACATCTGAGGGGCAGGTAAGGGTGGCCGTGAGTGGGCATCGCATTGTGGGGAAACCGATAGGACACGCCGAACGGCACCCAGAGATCTCCCTCCCTCATGCAAATTAGTTCTGCACTCCCTTAAGCCATGCTCTCCAAAACATCCTTGAGGAAAGTAAACATTCTTCCTTTCACCCTCTCCTGCTGTGGGGTTAAAACCATGTAAGATGTTACAAACCTTCTGCTCCAGCTCGTTTTTCCTGTAGTTGATGGTGATGGAGTAGTAATGCCTGTTGAGGCCGTGGATTAAAGCCTGCAAAGAGAGTAGAAGCAGGACAGCCTTATGGGCGACTGAACCAACAGCAATTTGTCAATGACAGTAACGCTATGGAAACTGAAGGGAGCAAAATTAAAATTAAGAGTAAAGGCCAATTAGCATTAGAGCAAAACAACCCAGTGTTACACTAACCAGGTTTAACACTAGTTATGGAAAACAGGTTCAGTCTATTAGACCATTTAGGTTCCACTGGACTAATTATTATGGTAACAGAACCAAATGCCACTCTCAGATATCTCCCCCCCCCTACATAGACACACACAGACATGGATGGACACCCCAAAATCCAGCAATCCACAAATTGTATGCCAGTGCTCTCCAAATCCGGTCCTGGAGAGCCAGTCTGCAACACAGCTCGCAAGAAAACTGGCTGGGGTGCTGAACAAGGTGAGTTTGAGCAGGGAAATCTGCTGTATTGCAGACTGGCCTTCCAGGCCCAGAACTGGGGAACCCTGATTTATGCTGAAGAAACCCATCCTGAACAAGTTTGCATCAGGGCAGACAAAGAGGAAAGATAGCTCATTATCACTGTGCACTAAGGTCAAACCATGTGATCTATTAAAGGTGGAAGAGGAGACCTGTCTGTGTCTAATGAGAGCGGGCCATTCCATAGGCACTGATTAATGAACAAGCGAAGACAGCCCCCCCTTGAAGACAGCTCATGGAATTAGCATCCCCTAAGAATGGGGGAAAGCCATGACTAGGACAGGTATATTTCCATTCCCCACATGGGCCTTATTAATCTGACCTGTGGACAAGCCCTCTGAGGAACAGGCCTGATTAGGAAGGGGAGGCCCACCACACTCTCCAGGGCCTTCTGGAGTATGTGTAAGCGACAGACATAAGTGGCTGATTGACTGCGAACACGATGACTCAGCGTGGGTTATTAGTATCATAATGGGCTCTGCGATTACAATATCTGTATGTCTACTCATCAGCCACTTCTAAGATATGCTTGTCTGCAATCTAATTAGCCTCCTAACTGTTGAGTTGCTTACTTGGATAGACGGCTTGTTCAGATGACCGAGGTTGGATGTCGTTTGCCTTGGCTCGTGCCCCAGAACCATCATGTTGGCGTTGATGAGTCTAAAGGCGTCAATGACGACCTACGAAAACAGGATGGAGAGAGGGGAAAAAAAAACAGTGTCTGGCCTTTTCTTGATCGGAAAACAATGGAGGAACATCTCCACAGTACCTGCTGAAGCCCACCTCAACCCTCAAACCCGCCAAGCTGATTCAACCACAGGCGACTGAAGAACCATGTAGACAGAATGTACCAAACAAACAGCTGATGTGGTCAAACATCACGGTAACAGGCCACACGAGCAACAGGAGTCAACCAGCTTCCCGGTTCTGTAAGGGACCTCTTCTTAGGGTCTGATGCGCATGATTCGGACCTCATAAGACTGCTTACAGGCCAGCATCTAGACTGTCAGAAGACATTACAGTGCCATGCGGATTTCAAGCCAGTCAGGTGTCCACCAGGAGCCCTCTTGGCAGTAGTGGTCTACAGGCTCTTATTATTGGCATCCTCCAGAGGTGTACACCTCCCAGAGAGGCTGCCCCAAGCTGCATGCATTGGTGGGGGGGGGGGGCACGAGAGGCACAGCTTAATTAAAAATGACCCAGTTTTACACCTCCCAGCATGCATCCTTGCTTTAAGATAAGCCACAACACCACCCACATATCACCAATTAACATCCAACGATGAAAGCAGGACGGAGAGCCTGAGTAATCATCTTCCCACTTTGCTGGCATTAGCTGGGCGTGGTGCAAACCCTCCACCACAGACATTTACAGACTGCCCTAAGGAGGCTGATGACTGTGCCGCCCCCTGCTGATTGCAAGCAGGAAATAAGGGCTTGGTTTGCAACAGTACACAGGGCAGGGGAATACACACAGGAGTCCATGTGTGTGGGGACTGGGGGGGAGGGGGGGGGTCAACACAAAAAGTTAATGACCTTTTCCTTCCTAACAAAGCCCTTCAAAGAGACGCTAACTAATCATCATTAGCCTTCCTGCACCACCAAAAATGCAAAAATTCACATATATATTAAAAGACAAATGCATGCATATAACACAGCACATACTTTAAAAGGCCAGTTGGATGAAGATTCAATATACCAAACAAACACGAAAACTAAAGTAAATATCATCATACATATCCAGGGAAAAAAAAAAGAACCTAGCCTTAGGCATAAAAATGACTGTAGCCCCTATGCGCTAATTTGGTACATCAATGCCCAGCTGCCAATCCAGGATGCTACTGGACAAGTCACACCCAAGCCCTATCCCCTGGCCGGAGGCCATGCCATACCTTTCCTTTGACACTCTGGATGGGATCCACCACCACAGCAACGGCACGCTCTGACAGGGCCTCGAAGCTCTGCTGGGTGTTGATGTCCACTCCTGAGAGCCAGCAGCCAAAACCAGGATGGCTGTGGTACCACCCCACCACCATCTCAGGCCTGCAGCACACAGTGGAGGGGGGGGCACAGAGATGCCAGTGTAAAGGGGGGGATGGGAAAATAACAGCAACAGGCGGTCGTGTACGCAGTTGAAGCAGGCTTAGGGTGAGACTAAGCGAATAAAGCAGAACATGTTTACGGAACGAGGCTTTCCCACTTGGTGGCGTGTCCCCAGCATTCTGGCAGTGGTGAGCATGACTAACCATTAAAAACCATCAATTAAGCAGAACGGTCAAGCAGGACATCAGAAAGTCAAATGAACCAGGTATGAGCTGTAGGGGTCACATGTCAAAGGCCCCAACCCACAAACTACCCATCCAAAAGCACACAAAAGCAGTGATGACAATGAACGGACGAACATAACCAGCATCACACTCCAAAAAGACACCATGCCAACTTTCGACTGGAGGGATTGGATAACAGGTAGCTTACCGTCCTGTCTGCTTTAGCATGTCCAGCATCTTAGCCTGGAAGACGGGGTCCACTGCCTCCACACTCACGCCCTGTTCCAGGCAGAGAGAGTCGCCATCAGAGAAGCCGCTCAGCTGACTGAATATCAAGTGCAAACAGATTCACAGACGGTAACAGCACGAAGAAGTGCTCACCGTTCCCGACTGCGGCATGGCGAACACGTCGATCACCCGCACAGTGTAGTCGTCCACGAACTCGCCTAGCATCAGCCCCATGACCTCCATCGGCACACCGGCCCGACCGTGTTTCAGCATCTGTGAAACGGGTGGGTCTCGCCTTAGTGACAGCCAAAGCCAGTTCCATCGTGAGACGTGGCCCCAGATCCAGCTACTGTTTTTCACCGTACCTTGAGCAGGGCCAGAGATGAGATGTACACCTGCTCAGCTGTGTCCACTGCGGGGGCGTCCGTTGGGGGGCCCTGTGGGGGGAAACATGCAGATCAGACATATTCTGGTGGGGGTAGAAACTCAGTGTTATCATTAATGCTAGAAATCACAGGTCGGCAAATTAACCACATTTATTTGTACCAAAACAGTAGACTGAGATGACTGCAGAGAGATCAACCATTTTCTTTAAGAAGTGAAATGCACAAGTATCTAGGATAGGGTTCCCCAATCCCAGTCCTGGGGGGCTGGTTTGCACCACAGCTTGCAGACTGCCCTGCTCAAACACCTTATTCAGTTCACCAGCTAACTGCCAGGTTTAATAGGTGTGTTTGAGCAGGGAAATCTGCAGACTGTGTAGAGGTGGTACCCTGATGTCCTGGCTAAAATTGCCCACTGTGGCTCTTTCAGATCTGACCTCCTAATCATCCCCTATATCTAATTGGTGAATTCTCTCCTGCAATTCAACTCCTCCATATTCAGCATTAAACCAGAGCTGTGCTCCGCAAACTAGGCTGAATTGCTCCAGGTAGGAGTATGCTGCACTTTCAATAAAGCTACGTCAGAGTGGTTGATAGCAGCCCATCTGCAAAGTGCTAAGGACAGACATTTGCTGTTGTGAGGGTCAATCACTGCCAGCGCATTGTGTTATACGCCATGTGCTTCACTGCAGGATTTAACACAATTATTGCAGCTGACCTCATCGGCACTGGGGTGTGAACTGGTACCAATTACTGAGCCAAACTTGGATCCATTTTTAAAAAATTTTTTAAAGGAGCCCACTAAGAACTCGTGAGGCAGATACTGCAAAGGGATACTGATACAACCAGTACAGTCTATCAATGAAATGAAAGCAGGTGTGCATCATATTCTAAGTGAAGATTAACAGGTGCTTTGGCGGCAGAGTTGGATAACCAGAGCTGCAGCCATAAGTTAAGATGAGTACATTTCACTTTGTCTATACATGGAATTAGTGCATTACTATTAATGCTGGAAAGGATGGTTGGTTTAATACAGAAAGTATTGTATTGAAGAGAAAGCTTCTGTGTAGATGAACACCACCCCACTCAAAGACCTACTAAACAAAAAAAAATAATGAAATGTAAAATGATAAATCACTATAAAAAGGGTGTGGACTTAAAAAAATAAATAACGTGCATAAGGATTTAACCCAATCAGCTTTTTCCTCACCTTGATTATAAGACATTACTGTTGCCAATCCATTTATAAACATCATATTGTTCAATGAGGACAAACGAAACATCACGTCAGGTGGTTCAGGATATTCAAGATACCCCATTCACAAGCAGTGGTGGTCTTCAATAGCATTCACATGCCGAACACACAAAATTGCTGAGATTCCCTCACATAATGAAGAAAGTTAAAAGAAAGGGATGCTAAATTTGACACTAGTATAATTAGACATTTTCTGGCTTCCACTGAAGTCCTTAGACTCAGAGTGCTATAAATATACGGGTAGAATATGAGAGCAAAACTCCTATGCAAGGTAATGTATTACAAAAACTATGAATCCTATATTAGGACAATCTGCCTTCAGTGTATTTTTAAATGTGACATTAAGCCATTTTTACAGCATATAAAATATTATATCAGATTCAGATTCAAGACAGCCATTTCCATCACCATTTAGGATTTCCAGGGCAGAATTTTAAACACTGGAGAGCACAGCTGCTCTGACCCCCCCCCCAGAAGGTAATTTGGGTGTGTACAAACATATGACATTTCATGACAGGGGAAGACTGTGCATGACTTTACAAATGATACACATAAGGATGCCATCCAACTATGGGCTTAAAGTGATTCAGGACACAAAACATACCTGCCCCAGGCCAGGCATCCCACCCCCGAGTCTGAGCAACCGGTCCATGACTCTGTGGGGAGAAGCAGCAAACAGGATAAAAAAACGAAATCAGCATGAGCATGACCTTCCAACCCAAACAGGTACTGAAGACACCTGGAGGCTCTGAAGACATAACACCACAGCCGGTTTCCGCAAGGTACACAACATACTGCCGGCTGATGCTAAAATAACCTGCCTGACAAATAAACATGAGGTCTTGTGTACCCCAGGGTGATGCTTCCAAACCGAGCAGCTACCCTCTCCACCTCTTCACGGAGAGTTTGGCATCGACTTGACAGTGTGGTCAGTACAAACATGCTCAAGTCTGACCTACACAAACAGTGAGATCTGGCATGGCACTGAGGGCCGCTGCTGGTCAGCTGGAGGGCTCATCCTCCCAAACGGTTGTAATAAATACATATCCTCCAACAACTAATGTCTGCAAATATTTAAAATGGTCAAGTAGCCCAGATTCTGACAGAGACAGCTGAAGGGGGATTTGTGGAGTTAAGGCGGTATTCTGGAAAACTTGCCTGAACGTACAGCGGCCGTCTAAATCACTGTACAGAGATCTCCGTTAAGGCGCTACACCCTCTTACGTCCTGTTACCATGGAAATGGTTATTAACGATGACAGGAACCTATATAAACTCAAGACGTCAACCGCAAGTACTAGTAAAAAGATAAGCGAATTTTCATCTGCAATTCAGGGTATATTTACAGTAAATATAATATTATTAAATTATAAAACGGGAAGACCTACCGGAACCGCCTTAAATACATCTATGTGCTGGTATTAATGGCCCAATATCGATCCTCAATAGCAGCCGGACTAACGGGGTACCAAAACAAACTACAACAACAAATAGCCACTGACAGCTTTCTCTACCCCTTTAAGATTCGCCAAAATGCTTCGCTTTGCTCGCATATCTACGCTTTATTCTTTAAATAAAAGCCTGTATTAGTTTGTTGACATTCCTTCCCAGGCAGTGACACTGCAGATGTCAGCTAGCAGCGAGGCTAACAGCCACCGACGTGGCCCTATATTTACCCAGTTTGAAATAATGACAGCATAATTTTCGACCCACGTTAATCTACATTAATATTGCCAATAAAGGCATTTGATTGCGTCCCAAGTAACCAGTCAGCTAGTTAGCTCGTTCACGCTAACGGCGTTCATGCTAACGTTAGCGCCCTAGCATGCTAATCGCCCCGGCTAAGAGCTGCGGTCTCCGGTATAAATTCGTCCGTTACTGTTTTAACACAGAAGTCCGCCGCCATCAAATCTCACCCGTGACAAAAGAAATGTATCTGTTATACTGATAAACCTTAATTACCTGTATTAATCCCCCAAAAGCGGCACAAACAAAGACTCCGCGTTGAAAAACTCGACAAAACCCGCAATGAATCAGCCGTATTTCATTCACCACGGCGGCGGCTGCGCGAGGAATGTTTCCGGGGCAGCGCGAGGAGCCCGCCCCCCCGGACCGGGGGATCCGGTAAGAATACTGGACGCGAGGAGCCCGCCCCTCCGGACCGGGTGATCCGGTAAAAACAGGGATTCACTTTCCACTCTTTGGAGCTTGTTATTTCAAAGTTACAATTACTAATAGTAAATGTAGTCTAAACATCTTTAAAACAGTTTTTAAACAAATAATTGTATTGTATTCAGGTATACGTAATTACATTTAAATATAAAGCATAAAAGAGTAGCTGATATACCATTACGTGGATCACACCCAAAATATATATATTACCCCCTAAAGATTGCCTTCGGGTGGCGAGCTGTAATATAACATTAAATACGTGCCGTAATGCTCTGTCTCGCGGAAAATCATAACATTAATCCGCTCTATAATGGAAAAGTATTATTAAGACGGATTCCAACCATTAAGAAAATAATCCTATATATGGAAACTATTATTTCAGCCTTTTTAAATACCTTAAAGAGTTATTGATTGTTCTTTTTCAAACACTGTGGTGTAAAATATCCACAATATTTATTTACTGCAAAACAAATGTCCAAAATAAACACATTGCCAGTATAATGGATGCAAATATTGCTAAATCTTATTAGGAAGTAAAGCGGTTTGTAAGCGAACAAGTATCTGTAGAACTTATGATTTCTACAAGACCTTATGGCGTTATAATGACAAAACCTGTTTAATTACAGGAATAATTTAATGGTTGTCAAGCTGTATGTTCAAGAGGCCCAAAATTACAAATGTCCATTCAAAACTATGGATAGGATATTTTGGCAACGTAGCAAATACTGACAGATATAACTGAAATTTTTTGCTACAGTAGCAAATTCTGGCAAGGCAGCAAAAAATGACAGAACGCTCACGCCAAACACTTCCACAATGACAAAACTATGGAAGATAACTAACAATAAATATAGTTGCTGATTCCCTGGCAAACACCAAGTCCCACTGTCCTATAAATTCGCACTTATCATGCCGACCGGCGGCGGCTCTCACCCACGCCAGCAGCAGTGCGATTCTTTGCAGCGCACAATATGTTGGAGCGGCTGTCTCTTACCAATGCTGCATTCCCTCCTGAACCCAGGAACAAAGGCACCCCAGGAAGGAAAATACACGCAACCAATTTTAATGCCAATGCATACAGTACTTGTTGCACACGCCCCGACAATACCTATTCCAGTCCAGGGTTATTATCGTTAACAAAAACTAAAACTACAAGAAAACGTTTCCGTAAACTGAAACAAAATACGATTGGCACAAAAAAACACAATTAAACGAAAATTATAAATATCGATTCGGGAATTATAGTAATCATTTGTTTATTTTTAATGACCATAAAATGAACATAAAGATCAGACGCATAAAATAGCTGTACATCATTCAGACTATTCCTAGAGAAAATATTACTAAAACCTAAACTGAAATTAAAATACATTCGACCCTCCCACATCGCGGTGGTTAGGGGCGCGTTCCATCTGGAAAAACCGCCTAAAAAATTTTGGTCCCCTTGGGCAGCCGCATAAAAAGACAGGAGAAACGCGAGATAGAAAGATCATCGTGAGATACGACGCGAGAGGCTGCCGCAAACACACATGGCGTCCTCCAAACCAGCATTGTACGTAGATTTTATGCATTTATGGATTACAAAAAGGCTTTCGCAAAACTCCCCTAAAAAATCCCATTTGATTTCTTATGCTAATCATGCGATATATCGAAATCGCGATTGGGTAAATCGCGATGCAGAAGGGTCAACTGTATATAAAAACCAAAAATTTTATTTATAAAAATAAAAACTACATTTAAAAAAATGACAACCATAATAGCACTGATCCAGACTTACATAGCTGATATGCGACACAAAGGAGTTTTGTATTGATCGCCACAGGAAGAAACTATACAATATCCGCTGTCGCCGCCTACTGAATTAATTAAGCCATGCAACTTTCAATGGCTTATCCTGCAATGGACAGAGAGGGACCACAGTCCATCACTGTACATATACACATACATACCACGGAAAATTCAGAGATGCCAATTAGCACAACTGGGGATGTCTTTGGATACCTGCATAACCTAGAGCTGAAAACACAGGCCTACACAGCAGAAGTGAGATTCAACAGAGGTGAAGCTAATGGCTGAGCCAAGGCCTGGTAACTATCCATCCACACATGATTCACTTAACAATCCATATGTGAAGCACGTTTCGCTGCACTTTATGTATTAAAGGTGCTATATAAATAAAAATTATTATTTTTAGTACTATTAATATAATACAGTTTTTTAATGCTCAAAATAGATCTAACAAGTATATGTATGCCCAAATTTGTGACATTTCAATCCTTTCCACTGTCAGAAGTGGACAATAAATGTGCCATACGGTAAGTGGCTTGGATGGGGGTCCTGGGCAGGTCCTGAAGTACTGTGCGGGACAGCTGGTGGCAGCTGGAGTTATACCCTCAACCCAAAGAAAACCAAGGAGCTGATCCTGGACTTTAGGAGGTTGACACACAAAGACCATCATCCCATCAACATCAGTGACGAGAAGGTGGAGTCTGTCCAGAACTTCAGATTTCTTGGTGTCCAAATCAGCTGGGACCTATCTCGGTCAACCAATATAACAGCCATGGCCGAAAAGGACTTCCGAGGGTTCATTTCTTGAGAAACCTAAAAAAAACTTCCACAACTGCTGATGGTCAGCTTCTACAAGTGTACTATATAGTTCATCATCACATACTGCATCACAGCATGGTACGCAGGGAACACCTCTGAGAACAGGAAGGCCCTCCAGTGCATCACCGCATACTGCATCACAGCCTGATACCCAGGGAGCACCTCTGAGAACAGGAAGGTCCTCCAGTGCAGAACAGCTTCTACCCCCAAGCTGTCACACTGCTAAACACACTGAATCCCCTCCCCTCTCTCACAACAGCACCACACTGAACTGAAACTTATCCACACCACACACATCATGCACTACACGCGCAGAATATGCACTGTAACTGTTCTGGCTCCTAGCCGTCATAAAATCACCTGTGTCTGTACGACAGCGCTGCTATCAGATTCAACTTAGAACCACAATTGTGTTCTATGTAATCCATAACACCGTGCAATACTGTTGATCATGATCATTATCCTGCATCAATGCTACAACTCTGAACCGCTGCCTTTCTCAGGTGCAACAATTTGTCACATGTGCGATAATTCATGTGCAATACTCCTCTGACACTTTCAGCTGAGTGTTGTGTTTTTATATTTGTACATTGCTATATGTTATTTAATTTTTTATTAGGTTTTTATTAAGGCTTCTGCGGGATCAATCCAAACGACATCTCATTGTTCTCCCACAGTGACAACAAAGATATCTTTTATCTTGTAATCACCAGTGTTTATGGGGCACTAGGCAGAGGTGGGATCAAGATATTGACATTTTAAATAACAAGTCTCAAGTCCGCTCAAGATCCAAGTCAAATCACGAGTCAACAAACCTAAGTCTCAAGTCGTAATCAAGTCTGAATATAATCCTTTTTTCCAATTTAATGCCACAACAAAGTTATGCACTACATCATTAAGTCAATGACTAGGTCCCTCTGGTACCAAGTACGTAAAAATGCTAAAGCAAATGCAACGCCATGAATCCATCACACGTTCTGTTTGTGGAAATGTAGACTGCATACTTATGCAGTTTGTGTGTGTAGTTCTTTTTTTTGTACATGTATCGGGTGATAAATGTGTCAGATAGTCTTTAACAGTATTGCGCTATAATTTGCTACATTATAACAGTATAGTCACTGTAAAATATAGTTCACAGTAATTCTTTTATCGAAGCAATTTTAGTGTCTTGCTCAAAAAAGGAAAAGCTCGCATTCCCTACCGGCGTGAATCAAAATACCAGTTCCGGGGAATTAATAAATGATGGGGGATTAATAAATGAAAACTAGTGAATTAAAGAAAAGAAATAACTCAAAAGTCAATATAATTGTATTTCAACAGCCTTTATAACTCGACGGCTTTGTACCCTACTTGTTTAACGAAGTACTCTTACATTATAAATTACATTTCAAGCGTCCCTAACTTGTTACATTAAATTAACAACGAAAGCGGATTAATGACAAATGGTGCAACCCTGTACTGGGTAACCGTCTAAAAGTTGGATGGATGTTTAATAACAAAAGAAATGCATAACTTAATTGGACATGCCTTAACATACTTCTAAGGAAGTTTTGACGTTTAGCAGCATGATCGCGGAAGTGAAACTTCCCACATGGTTATACTTGAATTCATTTCTCTTGCGCCACCTACCGACATCCACCAGTGCTGCTTCATACAAAAGATACATTCCATCCATCCACCTGCCAACCGCTTATCTCTTGTTGGGTCTCGGGGAGCTGATTGCGAGATGGGGGAGCGAGGTAAAATTGCCACTCACTTTGCCTTTGTGCAATTCTAATGTAATATTTATAAAAATTAATAAAGTATCTTCCTAGACTAGGATAAACGGTTGGAAGATGAGCAAATATATATAAATATTATATACAGTGGATATATAATGTTTACACACCCCTGTTAAGGGTAAAAAAGGAAAATAAAAAACACACAAAAACCTGGCTGCATAATTGTGCCCCTCCTTTAAAAATCAAGCATGTGCTGTGTTCAGAATCAACCAGTCACATTCAGTTTTATCAGTTAAAGTGACTCTGAATGGGCTCAGATAAAGTTTGGCTGTTCCTGTAGGATTATTCTCATATCATCTTGGTTGCATCATACTCCAAAAGCCAGGGTCCTCAAAGTGCTTTCAAAACATGATCTCACCATTGAAAGGTATCAGTCATGAGAGGGGTATAAAAAAGTCAACATCAAAGGGGCCACAGGATTTCCTGGCAAGGACTGGTTGTTCCCTACATGTGACAAAAATATCTCATATTCTTCATATATCAGGGTTGTGGTGTAGGGTAGCAAGATGAAAGCCTTTACTCAAGAAGAAAAACATCTAGACAAAGTGATGGCTTCACCAAAAGCGGATCGATGTTCTGGAATGGCCCAGCCAGAGCCCAGACCTCAATCCAACTGAAAATTTGTGGGGTGACCTGAAGAGGACTGTGCATAGGAAATGCCCTTGCAATATGACAGATCTGAAAAATCTTTGCAAGGAAGAGGGTGCAAAAATTGCCAAGTCCAGATGTGCCAGAGTGATAGACACTTACCCAAAAAGACTGAATGCTGTGATAAAATCAAAAGGTGCTTCAACTAACTATTAGTTTAGAGGTCACATACTAATGCAACCAGGTTTTTGTGTGGATTTTTTCCCTTTCTCTCACTAAACCATTTGATTTGTTTTCACCATCTTTGTAGAGGTTGCAATTTTGCAATAAAGGTGGAATGAGTTTTTGATAATGATAATTTGTCCTGATTTAATATTTTATCATACAAAAACCAGCCATTTTGGCAGGGGTCTGGAGACTTTATATATCCGCTTTGTGTGTATGTGTGTGTATACATATATGGCTCATGCCAATGTCAACCCTACTGACACAGTACAAACGTTTCTAACATAAACTACCTAAAGCAAAAATGTCCAAAACGCAATTCCAATTCTAACCAACATGTGTACCGCATCTGCCGCCAAGGTTGAAAACCGAAAACCAATATTATTACAAACGTCACCTCCGTAACCCACTGAGTAAATGATGCTGTGAAGATACAGTTGTGATATCTCTGTCTGATACGATACGAAAACAGTGGGCAGAATTATAATGACCGCTAGATGGCAGACCGAACGAATTTTAAAGTGACGCAGGGTGGCTGCCCGGGTTACTCTGCGGCCTCACATTTACAGGGGTGCGGATGCAACCGCTGGCCTGCATGTGTGGTATGTCTGCAGGTTCTCTTAGGCTCCCTCTCGTTATGTAATGTCTCCAGATTACCCTAAGTGTGCAGGTGCGCTGCCTGCAATCATGCGATTGACTTCACGTTTGCCGCGACGCTGTATTTGATAAGCGGTTCTGTGAAAATCAATGCATGGAAAAAAAATTAAGTCGCTTCACGTTTTTCCAAAATATAACATGCAATGCGAGTTTTGAGTATAACGCAGGACGCCGCCGTTGTTTTAACATGAAACAGCTTTAGAAAATTTAAGTGCCGACATTCGCCTGCTATATTCATTCAATTAATGCATGTTTACTCACAACTCAATCGTTGCTCATCAAATATCTTATTTTGAACTAATTTTACTCCACGACTCTGTTCTGTAAAAGCGAATAGAGGATGGTTGGATTATAGAAAAGAACGCTGCCCCGTTGTATTAGCGGCATGGATATTAGTCATATATAATAAGATTAACCTAAGTGCTAAATTTCATAAATCTGAGTAAGAGCGCAGTTTAATCTGGGCTACATTTTACCGGGTATGTACTACGTTATGCACACATACTATACGTGACAAGGATTTTAACAGGGCTTCCCTCTATGAATAAGGAGGCCAGATGCTGTGGCTTCCACAGCCGCACTGAGCCCAGGGCTATTCGTCCAATCAGCGCACGGCATGGATGGCCCTGACGGGGTTAATAATTTATTGCGTTTCCAACACATGGGCGGTAAGGGAGGCGCCCCAGGCCGACGCCTCATCGGCAGGTCGCTGTTAATCCTTGGTGCGCCGTCTGTACGTTATAAAGCGTTACAGTTTGCTTTAAACGTCACTGGTGCTTCTTGACGACCGGGCTGCAGCTTGGTTCCCTTAGCTTGACGTTAAACCTGAGGTGTTACGTCGCGGGACGGCACGTGCCATGAGCACCCGGAGCATTTCATAATGGGCGGGAATAAAAGGGCTCTCGATGAGATGCTTTGGCTTTTGTGTGCATGTTCCACTTGTATGCTTTATATCTCTCTTCACCTGTGTAAGTGTACGTGTGACAGGATGCTAGTTATTTTCACCAGCCTTTTCCTGGAAGTGCAGACAGCTAAGCCGTGAGACCTGCCCTGAAGAGCACAGCGGTTAAGGAACCGGACGTATGGTTCACGTCAAAGAAAGGGCCATATCGCTGTAACACCGCACCTGTGCAACAAGAGCACAGGAGGCCAGCCATAATCAGAGACACATTAACGTGGTCAGACACCCCCCCTCCTCAACATTTCCAACGATGATGTAATTGTTGAGAGGGAGTGGGAGGGGGGGAACTCAGTAAAAGTTATTGGCTGGGGTGGGGGGTTGGGTTTAAAATTTTATTGAACAAGGTTAGTTGAGGCCCTGTTTTAGAAGAGGCCCCTGGGATTCAGCCTGGGTAACCCCATGCATTAAAGTGCTCCTGAATGTTTGTATGACACTCAAACTGAATAGCCTCAATAAATATACATGGAAAAAGTGAAGTGTAAGCAATGCAGGTCACTTCAGACATATATATATATATATATATATATATATATATATATATATAGAGAGAGAGAGAGAGAGAGAGAGAGAGAGAGAGAGAGACACACACACACACACACACACACACACACAGAGCAATGGTAGGCAGGTACATGTTAATGTCAGGAAAATAACTGACCAAACCGCCATCACTGGAGAGTCAAATTTAGCCTCAAGAGAAGTATTTTCCCATGGATGTCATCAAATCAAATGGCCAATTAAGGGAAAGATAAATGAAAAAAGTCTATTTGCCTGATGTAAACTGTAGGGGATACAAGACAGAGCCACTGGGATTGGCTGGGCTGTTCCGGAAGCCCGGCAGATTGGCTGGAGGGATCCCCACGGCGCCCCCACCCCCGCCCTTGGGCTGCCACACCCTGAGCGTCTTCAACATTCCTTCTACGACCTCCTGACCCCAGCAGACATAAAATACAGCCTACAAGGCATAGTTGGGGGGGGGGGTCGAATGCTAAATATTCAGAGGGACTTCATTTCCTCATACGAGGCGAGGAGCCATGTGGGCTTGAAGTCAAAAAGAGTTGCAATAATATTGACATTAACACATTCTTACATTTATAACTCTTCCAAGGCATTTTAAAATATTTATATATAAACTTATTAGGCATGAACATTTATACAGTGTACTAAAACGCTCTGACGCATTTTCTCACAATCTTTGTCAAAACCTTGGTTTGAAAACAGTACACGCTTCAAAATCCTCATAGTGTCAACCTTTGCACTGAATAATTTGGTTTAATGTTAAAGTTGTGTCCTGGCTATGAGAGTTAAACATTCAGCACTGGCCTTCCTAGCAGTCCAATTAGAGCCCAGAGGCAAAGGGCACTTCCAATTGGTTACTAATCTGAGATGGACAGCTCTATCCCCCAATGAGATGGCTTTGTCAGATTAATAATCTCATGCGCAATTGACAGTCATTATTCACTGCATAATTAATATTAAAATCTCACAATGGTGAAAATCAATTGTGATGTTCTTCATACATTTGCATGACTATATTAATAATGAGATAGGAATGGTTATAGGTAACACCCAAATCGGTCCGTGTAGTCGAATTGTGTTCTAGTTATTGATTAGTAATCCACTTCGATTCCGGGTAAAAGCATGGTGCTTTTTGTTCATTTCTGCTATGACAGCCCGTACATGTCGTGATAAGTTACTAGGAGACTCCACCCTTGGGTGCCACCTATCCTCTGGAGATGGCCAAGAAAGATAAAAGACAGCATCTGAATTTGACCAATGGGAATGTAAATTCGCAGTGACATCACAGGACATGCTAGGAAGGAAAAGACACAGATTGACACAGATTTATAAGCGTGTGCCTGTTGTGAGGAACTGCCGAGCGGAAAACTTTCGAAATTCTGCCTTTCTAATGCATTTCCTCTGCCAGATCTTTGAAGGGATTTCAACTCAAGTCTTTTCAACTGCCCAGAAAAGACTGAAATAATAATTTACTTGTACACACCAACTCTGCAAAGGAACCTGTAGGAAGAGGCATGGTAGAATGTCAAAACATAAACATTGCAAAGAAATTTCAAACTACTCTCATTAAGCTGAGCCAGCCATTACTGTGTCCGGCAATGCTTCCCTAATCAGACGTGCAGTATAGTGCTCCACATCTGTAGATTTCCAGTATGTAAGCATCTTATTTCCTTCTCACAGTTTTGAGGCCAAAAATGGCAGCACGTTGACTTTTGTTAGCCACTCCTGTTGCCATGGGCAGGAAAATATTTAAAATGCAAATTTAGGATGCACAGGTTTTTCCATAAATTTCTGTAAGGATTCCTTAGCCTCTGTCACAAAGGCTGCAGCATCTTGGATGTCTTTGTGCCCGAGCCTGGCTCCACAGTGACAAGCCAAGCGGGCAGCGACCAGAGCACCAGCGGGGTTGCCCTGATTGCTGGCGGTACAAAGTTTAGAAAACTGAACTGGCGACTCTTATTTTTAAGCGGGAATCAGCGAAGGGACGAAAAAGGCTTCCGAGGCCACAGTAGGCGGGCCTAGTCTGCCTGATTAGTCACAGGCTACTTTTACCCACTTCCCATTGGCTACTTTATTGCTTCCCATGAGGTGTAATGCAGGCAGTGACTGACAGCATGCAGTAATATCGCTCGCCATGGGTTTTAAAGCCTCGTTTTTCCCATCAGTAGTAGGAATGTGACCTGCGGCAATATCCTTGAGAAAGGCACTTAATCTATCACCTAATATCCAGCTGAGAAAACAGGTGAAGCTGTAAGTCGTTTTGCTCTGGATTGAAAATGTCTCCAAAGCAAAAAAAATAGTGTAAGTTTCTCTGGCTAAAAGCGTGCACATGTGACGTGGAAACAGGCTGTCTCCAGCGCTGACCTCCTCCAGGGCTCAGTGCTGCACCACGTGTGCAGAGAAAAGGGAAAAACACACGCTTTACCATGCAGGTACATGTCATGCTGATGGACCGTGGATTCATCCTCCTGAGCAGCCTGTGTAGACCGCAGTAAGACGTGTGACAGTGTCTCACATACAGCTTCCAGGTCGCCCCACTATGTGCCTGCGTTGGTGACCTTTGAACGCTGTTACCTCCACCTGCTGCTGTAGTTATATCTGACTTGTAAGTCGCCTTGGAGATCTTCTGCCCCGTTAATAAATGCAAACATTTTTGTCTCTGTGGTTAGTCTATAACTCGTCTGAATTACGTTGCATGAATAGACAGGAAGCATAATTAACCATATATGATCATATTATTATTACGTTTGTCAATTTCATATGTTTGTTATTAATGTACCTTAAAGCCGTTAAGGCATGTTAGGATGCAAAGGTATACTTACATGCTTCTTATGAATGTTCTATGAATGCATTATGAAGGTGCAGTTAATGTAAAGTGTTACCCATTATTGCTTATTTGGAGATAGGTGCCATTCCACATGCCATATGTCCAGGAAGGGTGTCCCTTTTGTTCACATTCAGGCTGACGTGGATCCCCGTAACTCCTGCCAGTCTGAAAATAGAGTGTAGCAGCATGTTATGGATTCACACTAATTAACAAAATGCCATCACATGGTCAGTAAGCATGCCATAAGCTGTTTTTGCTACCGACAGGAGAGGCTGTGTGAGAAACTGTCTGGATAATGTGTCCTTGGGGTTGGTGTAAACAGATAAAAACATTTAGCAAATTGTTCCTGAACATGTCTCTGCACTGGAACACCATTATTTTGCTCTCACATCCATTAGATCTTTTCGAATCTTCAATCTGCTTCCTGTGGGTCTTCTACTTTCTGTAGTGTGTGACGTAACTAACGACAGTTAACAAGCATGAAAAAATCCATTTCAAATCCATCCGTACGTTTTACGTTCTACATGAGCCTGTGGGGTGTTCTTTTAATATTACGAAAATTGCTTTCAGTCTCTGTCGAGGCAGCTGAGACAGAAATTCTGACCAGCTAGGTGTTTAAGGGGACCTCTCCCTCAGAGAGGTTAACATCATGGAATCCCACCCTTTGGCGTGACGGTCCGGAAATCATCCCACGTTACTCCAAATGGCCTTAGCGACTGATGGCAACCGACACATGGCAGAACATCATTCTACCTTGTTACAGAAACTGGCACAGCCCCAGGCAGGCACACAGATAACAGGGCACCGGTCACTGCCTTGGATGTGTGAATCGCGGCCCTGCCAGTTTAAATTCCCTCTCTGCTTTTGGAACTTTAGTTTCATGCCAGTGCGTCACAGTGCACATGCACACACATCGTGGGTAGGTTAGAGATGCCAGTTAGAATTCAGAAGTCTTTGCACTGCAGGGAGAATTCAGGGCACCCAAGCAAAATCAGTGAAACAGTGAGAACATGCAAAGTCCACGAACACAGGGTGGAGGCAGAATTTGATCCCCAAAGCCTGGAAATATGATGCAGTAGTCCTGTACAGTGAACTACAGTGTGTCCCTGGATTTTTGTGTGTTGATTAGAGCCCCATCCATCCATCTTCCAAAACTGATGATCAATTATATGGTTGTAGGGCATACACGAGCACACTGCGGGCTGTAGTTAACCGTGTGCTTTTGGACTATGGGAACAAAGCCATGCAAACTAGAGGAGAGCATGCAAACTGCACATGCACACAGAGCCAGAGATGTTGCCCAGAACTACTTCATTAAAGGTCCGACTGTAGTCACGCCAAAAACATGGAATAGGGGAGAAATGTGCCATAACTCCTAATGCTCCGTAACTTACATGGGTAAATAGCACAGCCTTGTCCTCTTAGAAGGGCTCCCAGGAGGACACTACGGCCTTGTGGGGGGGGGGGGAGGCAGAGCCGTGCCTCTTGCGGCTGCATCCGCCGCATTTGATCCTCTGCCCTTGCGTGCGGGGCCACTACACGCCCATCCTCCTACCCAGCAGCTGCACGATCTGTCACTACCCGGAGCAAGCGTGACCACCTGCTCCCCCCCCCCCGCCCTAAGTCCCGCCCCTTCCCCCTCCACCTTTCCTGCTCAGTCTGGGCTCCCACTGAACGACTTGATTAAACTCTCTACCAGGCCAGCATTCCTGGCGGGCTATCCCCTTGCTCAGATTCCCCTCCCTGCTTTTCAGGAAGGCACCAGCATGTTCTGCTCCTGGGACACAGCACTGCCGTTCCCTTATCGCCATAACCTTTAAATGGGAACTGATCCTTTGGAACTCTGTTTTATTGGATTTGTAAATTTAAAGTAGACATTAACAAGCAGAAAACTTTTATTATACTGTAGGAAATTGCGTTTGCAGTGCCTTGCCCCCACAGGCTCCGGAGCCCCAATGACCCTGAATAGGACCAGCGGTTAGAGGAAATGGATGGATGGAAATTATTTGTGATTACAGATTGCATGGTACACAACCACACAAAAAGATAAAAATGGGCAACACATAGAACTGTGAACAACAATTTCTGTATGAAAATAAATAAGTAAAATATATAGCGATGGTGATTAATAGGTGGATGATTATGATGATTAATACAGTAAATATTGTACTAGAAAGATTAATAAAGAGAGATATTTATAGACATAGTTAAAATTGCAGAGATGCCCTGAGTGATTCAGCAGTTGTACAGTCTTACGGCCGTCAGAAGGAATGATTTTCCTGAGGCATTCAGCAGAGAATTTTATGTTGAGCAAGACCTTCCTGTGCTCATTGTTAAGCAATTAGTGATCAAAGAGATGAAATGAAGACTTTAAGGGCGGAAGTTTACAGGTCACCCTTGTATCAGAGGTGATTCTCTCAAATTTTGTAACCGATCCCTGGACAAATCTGATCGGCTGAACTGAGCCAGAATTGGCATGGGCAAGTGCGAGAGGGAATGAATCCCAGAAGGGTAATAGGGCAGCTGGAATAGCAGGTAGTGCTGTTACTAGGGAGCTGGTTTCATACCCAGAAGGTTATTGGTTCACATCTCATCTGGGAAATATAACTACAATTGAATGAAGGGAGATTCAAGTATATAAATTATTAAGGACTGTAAAATAATAAACACCGTGAAGCTCAGATCACAGCTGGATTGTGTGGGATGTTTCCTAGAAAAAATGCCTTGCCCGCTATGTGTAGGGAGAAGCTGGGAGGAATTCACAGAGCTCTGGCAGTCCTGGAGATCATGACATGAACCAAAGATGCATCTCCTCTTACATCCATGAAGACAAAATTGCCGGAATAAAGCAGCCTCATCTACAGGCGACTGTTATGCCAGCACAGCCCTACCACCAACCCTCCAAGAAAGAGAAAGTACCACCCAGCAGTATGTGAGACACGATCCAGTCCCAGGCGGCAACCGCAGCTTTTTCCATTAGGCACGGTATTAAGCCTGAAATTTAATACCCATATTTATAAAATATAAAATTATAAATCATCTGCAAAGAGTCCCCACCATGTCACCGATTCCTAATCCCAGTCTCGGCAAACGACTGTGCCGTTTTCTCCTCCTAGCTGTTATTGTTGTCTGAATTAATTATTTGTAATTGATCTTCCCGAACGAATGGCAAGACTGAATTGCGTTAAATGTAACGCAAACTTAAAATATAACTTACGTTATTTTGTCACTCGAGTGTAGCGGAGGAATATCTGTCACCGTGGAAGATAATGGCGGCGCCATTCTAAAATGTGGATGAACAGTACAATGCAGTAATCGTCACTTTAATTAATAACAATTTATCAGTTAAACATATGTAGTATGTTTCCGGTGCGTTCCTGCTTTGACTGCTCTTTATCATAATCTATGAAGTAAACGCTAAATTTCCGCTGAACATAACTTAAATTATATGAAATACCTACTTGATTGCTCAAGCACTAAAAAGGATTGAGAAGTCATAGTGACCCCTTAGATACTTGTTCTTTTTAACACATTTTGATGCGTGCCATTTGTCCAATCAACAGCCCCCTTAGGGCTAATTAATTTAGATACTGACTGAGACAAAAAAAACAAGTTACGTAGTCGGGAACACCCAGGGACACCCAGGGAACACCTTGGACAGTGTACACAGCCTTACACTCTCAGAAACACTGTCAAAAACTAGGGCAATTAGCTGCCTGGGATAGAGTCCATAGCCCCCTATGACCAGAACATAGAATTATTATTATTATTATTACTTTCATTGTCCATCCATACAGTTTATGTACCGATTTCTCCTATTCAGGGTCGCCTGGGGTCCGAAGGCCATCGTTGAAGCTACGGGCGCAAGGCAGGGATCAACCCGGGATGGGGCGCCAAACCATCGCAGGGCACACTCACACACCATTATTAATTATTATTATTATTGTTATTATTATTATTATTGTAGTAGTACAGAAGTATAGAAGCAGTAGTAAAGTGAATAAGTCACAGTCACAGTGCTACTGCGAAGGAGGTTCCCTGCAGCTGCCGTCTGCCGCTCTGTGTAGGATTAATATGCCTGTCATGTGCAGCGCCTTCTTCTTCTCTACCTGCTGGCATGCATGTTCGCGCCAGCCAGGCTCGGGAAACTCATCTCAGGCGGGCTGGGCAGGCTGGGGGCTGGGGGCTGGTGCTGGTGCTGCGAGGTCCGCATCCAGACACGTGGGGAGGAATCTAGCAGCTTTGCCCCCCCCCCCCCAAACCAAAGGAACACAAACAAACCGCTGTAGGTCTGATACATAGTAGGGCTAGACTTTTGGTAGGAAGCGGGGGAGGGGCAGTGCCAGAGGAATGTGTGTGGGAGGGGGGCATATTTCAGGAACCTGGAGAACAAGCTTTTGAGGAATGTGCCAAGAGGGAGAAAGAGGTTATTGCCGAATGATACATAACTTAAATACAGGAGGATGGAGCACATATTCATGACTGTGTTTTCCACTGCGCGCTTCAAAAACAATAAGGTCAGCCAACAAACTCATCATATTGGTGCCCGACCCCTCCTCCCCCTCACACCACAACAGGTCAAAATTCAACAGCGAGTTTTTCCCCTGTGTGACTTCAGGAGTTGGATGGCTTTCGCTCAGGCCCCTTCACGCAAACACACACAAACGGCTTGTATAACTCTCTAAAAGGGGTCACAACTGCTGTGAGTCATGAAGCAGGCATGTCTGTGTCTGGAGCTGGAAGAAAAGCAGCCAACAGGAAGTCAGACCCCCCCTCCCCCCTACTTCCCAGATTCCCATCAGGAGAACAGTGTTGTGTGGAGCACTGCAGATAAGGGTGCAAAATTCGTACTGGGGAAGTTCCAGCTATCAGAGAGAAGGTATGGTGGGAAGAGAAGATGGACCATGGAGGAAGGAAAACCATCTCATTATTCTGTTTTTTTCCTTATGTTTATTTTGAATAGCCTGGTTTTATATATCGATGCATTGCTACAATTTAACTGGAATAATTCAGAGTATCTACTCTGTTCAAAGGTACAATTCCTCATATGCATTCAGACACATTCATACAAAGGTAGATGCATAATGATAATCCCCCCCATTCATAAAATAGAACTGAACATTTCCCCAGAATAGTGTAAGATATCTTTTTTCAATAGCATGACAGAATTTTCTTTCCTAGAATTCAGCCTCACAAACCATTAGTGGAACTTTTCATCCCATAAGAACTGTACATCCCTCTCCTGAGATAACATGTTAGAAGAATGTGTGGTGATTCATTTCTTGGATTGGATTTTAATGTTTATTTTCTCTGTTAATGCATTATGGCCGGGAATATTACAACTGAAAGTTAATAATTTATATCAATGACTCAAAAACGACATAAAGTGCTTTATATTAAATCCTGACAGAAAATTCAAGAATCCCAAATTGCCAGTATTTACAAATTCCCTTGAAGGCCCAGAAATAGACATAAATATCCGTTGACTGATGCCTCCATGAGATAATATCATTATCCTGGATAAAATTTGTTTTTATCCAGAAACCTGCAGGATCCACAAGCTGTAAGAAAGCTGCAGTACAAACCTGAGCAGCTGAGATGAGGGTTAGAGCAATTAATAACTGGACAATTAATATTACGTGTTTAAATCTGACAAATGAAACTCATTTGGAACCTTTGAGAAAGTAGCTAAATCTTCAGGGTGAAAATTGATGAACTGCTCTAGACAGGAAGCGACCCAGCACAAGTAAATTTAGTGACACTACTGTGGCGGCATTTTCCCCCTTATGAGGCCAGGAAGATTAACATCCGGAGAGACCTAGCAACGATAATAGGCGTTACTGCCAACTTATCTACCTCTGTGACATCAGAGTCAGAAGGGAACCATTTTGAAATGATTTCTGAGGTGCATTAGAGGCGGGTGCCCTTAAGAACCATGTGCCAAAATCCAATTAGCCACTAATGGACAATAAACAAGAATATCCAAACAGGCAGTAATGGAGGACGGACAGAACAATCCAATCAGCCAATGATGGGCCATAAACAAGGACATCAATAGTAGATCATCAGCTGGAACATTTGGTTAACCAATCAGCAGCTGCACAGGCACACTGACTGGTGTCACTGTTGGGCAGGTTAGGGTGGTGATACTGAATCTCACTGCCATCCGCTCTTCCTGTCTTTGGGTTTTGATGGCCTTGATGAGTCAACGCTGAAAGTCACTCTGGATGACTCAGCCATTTTTCAGAACATCCGTATTAATCGGAGGTCCTCTGGGATTAGTGCTGCAAGTTTGTCCAGTGTCACCACCGATGCTGAGTCATCGGTGATACCTCACGTTTATGATGTCTTTATGTCCCCTACGATGACCCAAGATGGGGCATAATAAAACTATTTCATGCAGGTGAAGACGTTTTTTTTTTTTTTGAGAACTAGCGACAAACCTGCCAGGTCTCCCTCAGGTAAGAATTAGTGCAAAATGCACTAACAATGACAAACATTGAATGCATGATGGCATATTTTCTAGAGAAAGTCAATATCAATTACATTTATATAGAGCTTTACAGAACCAATGGGGAGCCACTTCAACCACTGTGTAGCCCCCACCTGGGTGATGTGACGGCAGCCATTCTGCACCAGTACGCACCGCGATGCCCAGTAGAGCGCGCCCAACCCAGCCAGCCCATCTGCAGCACTGTAGTTTGATGTCTCCAGGCTGAGCGGATCGTCTTTTCGTCTGAGGTTCTGAGGTGTGTCTCCGTGTTCCTCTTTCTCAGTGGTGGCATCACGTGTGCGCTCACCTGCATATCTGGACACCAGGGCTGTGTACATGTGTGCGCCGCTTGGCACGCCAGTCCACGTGACGCTGAGTGGTGGCCCGCGTCTGCAGAAGTCTTCCATGAACAGCCACATCGTATTTGCATACATGTCTTTCTCCTGAGTGTTCTTGCTCAGTCTGTCATACTCTTCAGTGTGTCTGTCCTGAACACACATAGAGACCGTTAGGGCAGTTGGAGGGACACAGATACCCTGGCAGATTCAGGGCGCCCAGCACTATACGAGAGCCCCAAAATCTACCGTTGGGGGCCATCCGCTCAGCAAAATCTATTAAGCCTCCCCCACTCAGCAAAATTTTTTGTCAGGAGGCCTAGAATTTCTAGCTGTACCTTTCGATAACATGTTAGCGTGTGTGTTTTGCAAGTTTATTCATCAATGTCATTCCCATATCCCTGCACAGATACTCCCATGATTGTGTACATGTATGTTAGGGTCACTTTATTCACCATGTGTGAAGCCCGCAGAACCCTGTTCCCACCTGCAGACACTGGCCGGGCACGTCCGCTCCGCTGTGACCGGGTACTCCTGCCACTGGAGAAAGCCCTGCAGAGACCCGAGCCACACTAGCAGATCCCAGACCCAGCCCCCATATTTCTCGACACCACAACTATATGATCCGGGATGAAAACCTGCTGTGAATGTTCAGAGCAGCACAGAAATCCGGCACAGCCAAACTGTGGTGAGTCAGTGCGGAAAAGTTTGAGGAATTGTTCCTGTTGCCTTGCAGTGACCCCTCAGAATTCACTCATTAAGCCTACCCCCCTGAATCCACCCCCATAGCCCCACCATCCCTGATTTTCTATTTATTGTAGTAAGGCACTAGTACCATTTTTGAGGACCCTAACCTTCATTAAGTCCCACAATACATTCAAAAGAGTGTAAGCAGTATTATCTGCTATGGATGGTTCAATATTGATTTCCCTCTGTGGGTTAGGGACAAATGTTCTTGAATACATTGCTCAAAATATGTATTGGGACCATTTCACAATTACAAAGAAGGCTGGATGAGGTTTTCTGCTTTTGCTTGCAAGAAAGATCCAAACAAAGCTAAATTCATTCCAAATGTCAGTCTGGTATCCATCGCTGTTTTCAGCCTCTCTAGCATGAATAAAGCCAGGACGCAAGAGCGAGGGGATCCCAAAATATATTTTGTGGTTGCAGCTGAATATGTCAGGAATGCGAGAGCTGAAGAGCTCTGCGGACAGGTCACACAGCGCTCGCCTCACCTGCCAGATAGACAGATGATGGCACCCTTGCTAGAGGTTTATTGAAATCGAGATCAATTCTTATTTTATCCCACAGGTACTGTTAGGAATCATCACCGCACTGTCACAGGTCCAAGTCTCAGGAAGCCATGACTCAGCCCTAGAAAGTGCTGTCATTGAGAGTTAAGAGGGAGTGTGCTGCCTCTGAAACAGCCCTGCAACAGAAGTGTGGGGTAGATGCCATTACTGAGGAACCACTTAGATGGCAGGCTAATATATGAATAAAATATGCTACTCTTTAAAAAATAATAATAATAAGGAAGACCTTCAAAAAAAAATGACAAGCAATTATTAAATACACTAGAATTATTCATATGAAGCCCGCTGTGAAGGCATCCTTCCGTTCGTTTCAACGGTATACAAAGAAACGTCTTTAGACTAATCTATAGCTGTAATTAGAAAGATATGCGAAGCTCCCCGAAGAAATAAATGGCACCGTCGATTTACTTAATAATTGAACAAAACGCCTGTTAAAACTCCTTTCAGTGGCGAGGCCTTTAATGAGATCTACATTAACACGAATTAAATGAAATGTGCATGGTGCCGTAGCCTGCTCTGCGAGGCGGCGCAGCCGGGCGGCTGGGGGAAGCTCGCCTGTGCGCCCTCTGCTCGGGCTCTTTGGGTGGGGGTGAGAGCCGGGATTCAGGAGGAGCGGGACGGAACCAGAGGAAACGCAGGGCTGCTATCGAGTTCCTGCGCACTGCCTCTAAACTCGGACCTTTATGGGAAAAGAGTGGAAACAGCAGATGTACCCCCAATATTCATACTACTATCCTCAATACCTGCCGACTAAGGTAATAAAAACGGCACGAACACATCAGGAGATGGGAGGTTCGGTTTGGTGCCTGCGGCTCATTGTTACTTTCAGTGGTATCTTTGAAATTTACGCGCTTAACACGATTGATCTTGCGCCGGATTTCGTGAGTGGATTTTAATTCCGAATTTGCGGTAATATTCGCAAGTGATAGATTACGGGAGGGATCCTGTTTGCTGCGCTTTTTGAGCTTAGGCTCTACCCTCACGCTTCCATCTTTTAAGGATAATCACAAAAATACTGTTGCAGATTTTTTCCCGATCTTTTTTTTTAATCATTGTCTCCATTTATAGTAGGGATCATGCAGATAATTGTTGTTTGCTCATCTTGTTTGGGAGTCTGGCTGTGAATAGCTACATGAAAGACCTTGCAGTACAAAGAAAAGGCTGATCTGAACAACGGGATTTTAGGCTTTTGTCACCATTATCATAAATAAATTGATTTTTCTGTTTTCTTACAGGCTTTCGGTTTAGTTGTAGGACTTGTGCTAAAGCGTCACCGCACAAGGCACCTTCGCCGCGTCCTTAATTCGCGCCTGTTGAGGAGCGTTTACTAAAGTTCAAGTTCACGGTCTTTATATGGGACTTCCTTTCCTTTTCGATCCTCTGCGCTACATCCATGTTTTCGTTTTCTTTTTCTTTTTAGCTTTCATGGCTCGTGTAGTGACTCATTTCGAAACTTAATGTTTATGTAGTTTACGCATTTTTTTTCTTTTTTTTTTGCAGTTTCGGCCATGTTCTAAGGAACTTTTAGCCGTGGTGCGACGAAGTTTTTTTTCTCAATACAGAAATTGTGTACATTGCATGCGTGCATAGACCTTTGTTACATGTTTAGGCACTGAATGCCGCAGTGTTAATGTGATTTGAATTGATCGTTACTATCAGTCAGTACTAGGAGATTGTCCCTGCACGCTCTTTTGGGAAACTTAAAACCTCTTTAAAAATGGGGGGGGGGGTTGTTAGTTGTGATCGACTGGAAGGTAGCATCAGTCAGATAATGAGTCACAGGAGGTCCAGCCCTATGCCGAACCCTGTCTAGGCACTGGATGCCTCTCAATTTAGGCGTGTGCGAGCATTTAACCTGTAATCCCAAAAACCGAAAACGTCCTCACCTACCGGACCGAGAGCAGGAATGTGAACCGTACGTGTTTGGCCGTAGTGTTCAATGGAGTCATCCATATGGTGGATATCCATATCATAAATATTTGAATTTTTACAAGACCTTCAGTGAATTGGATAGTATCAACCAAAGACGATAAGATTCTAAGTAGTAAATGGGGGGGTGGGGGGGTGGAATCATATTGTTAATTTAACCTGTCCTTAATTAGACTTTTCTGGGTTGTTCCACAAACAAAATTTCTCAGTTAGCTGGGCTAACTTAAGCTAGACGTCGTGATTGCTAAAGAACATTCACATGAGGACAGGTCCTCAAATTTATGGCTGCTTATGTAACCCAGCAGGAAACACTTAAGAGAGCAGAGGTGAAGGGTTTGGTATGAACTCACCAACATGCTGGTGGATCAGAGTATCCGGATCTAAGACTAAGACTGGTGATCAATGCCGGTCAGTCTCACCGCAGAAGGACTGTAGGCTCTTTTGTTGCCTCCCAGAGCGCAGTGGGGTTCATTTAGGTGAAAAATAAGAGCTGCTGACATTTGGCTTGTGTAACCAGTTTGGTAATCGGGCCACTTTTCAGCCATGTCTCTGAAAAATCAGAGGTAAATACTCTTTGAGCAGAAATTGTCGTCAACAACAGAAGCACATGGGGATTCCTCTGACGCAGGCGTCAGTGTGAAACCAACACACTGTTCTGGCAGCTGCTGCATCTGTCACGTTTCTGAATTGCTTTAGATCAGAGGTGTTAAATGGGGGGTGGCTTGTCTGCTAGCTTTCGTTATGTTCTTTAGGACTGCAATAATTGGTCCAATTAATGGGTATATATAAATATTGTTAGTGGCCTTACATTTGCCTCAGGTGTAATAAATCGACGCGTGAGAGGATCCAGTTGCACAAGGTTTCATTTCCAAAATCGTATTCCAAGGCTGTGATCCAAAACACAGACGGTACAGGAAAGCGTACCGCGAAGATGAACCAAATCCTACATCCAAAAATCCCGTCAGGCAGGAGGTCCAGTCAGTGCAAAACAGAGAAAGCTACCAAATCCAAAACGATACACCAAGAACAACAAAACCCGAGAACTCAGACATAGGCTGTGCACAAAGGCGGATAACCAGAGATTTATATAACCCAGCTTTCTCAATGTGTGCGTCACTTTGGATGAAGGCATCTGCTAAACAAATAAGAATATATAATGTAAATAATCAGGTAATAAGTCATCAGTATGATGAGAACATGCAGTGCCTCACAAACAACTTAAAAACAAGGTCCGAAAGTCCTGCACAGTAAAGGAGTTCATGAGCTGTGTATATGCTACAACCATGACTAGGTGGAGTGGGCCAGGCTGGGCTTGGCAACAGTGTTTTCTAAATATGTACCACAAAATGTTCATGTGCAGTTCATTGAAACTACCCATTGGGGCTAATCGGGTAAATATCTGTCCTTAGGCAATGGGGTCGTTGGGCACAGGATAGGTAATCAATGTCATAATTAATAGAAATACAAAACTGAAAAGTGTTTTTTTTGCTTCCCCTTAAACAGTGGCTATTTACAACTTGACATTCTACTTATTCTATATCTCGATGATGCATCATGAAAGCTGTACGTTTCTTATCCTCAGGTTTAAACACAAGCTTGCCAACGGGACCCCTATGGTTAATTTTCCCACCCTATAATCGGTTTTCCTGATTAATTTTAAGAGCTTCAATGGGGACTAAAAGTTAATGGCTTTACAATAACAGCTAAAATTCAATGCCTCTGTGGAGGAAGGTATTCTGCCAACGGAATAAAGGGGCTTTTGTCCCTCCAGTCATCGGTGAAATCCCCGTAACCTTCGGGGACAGCAGAGCGCGCACTCAGCCAATTAAAAACACCACTGGGTGTCCTATCTGTTGGTGGCGCGTCCTTGTTAACCTTAACCTCCGACCGGGGGGTTTTGGGAGGGGGGGGGTGGGGGTTGAGCGTGTTAATTGCCGTCGGATATAACGTGCAGCATAGGCAACAATGGGATCGTGCATCAGCCGAAAAAAAGCAGTGAGCACGGCTTACAATACAGCTTGGAGAGGCGCCCGGCTGTGAAGGGCACACCATCAAATGTGGCGCTGCTTTATGTTGCCGCCGGGCTAAAATGGGCGGCCTTTGTGCTGCTCTTGACTCTGGTCCTTGAAACTTTGGACGGGGGAAGAATGAGGGCCAGGCGCGCTGTAAGGGCCAGCTCGCTGCCTACGGACTGCCCGATCGCTGCAAAGAGCGGGGCTTTAAATGGGAGGCTTGCCGGGATTTTATGATTCCCGCCGGCACTGAATCCTTGAGTCCAGTAAAGACCCACAAATATACATTTAAATTCGTGTGCCGAAGTAACCCCGACCCCCTTTATTAAAACCTCCCCGTGAGAATGGCATGCCGTTGGGCGTAAATGAATCGGACCCTCATTTAAAGCGTCCAAGATAAGTGGGATGGGAGCCACAATTTTTTTCTTTTAATTAATTCCGCCAGTGTGATTATTTCGCTCCGGACATATTTTCGAACGCGATGTATTTTTTTTGAACATGCAAGCGAGTGAAGAGGCGGGTTCCCGTTTTTTCGCATTTTTAATATTTTAACGAAAAACACCTTCTAGTGATTTTAACACATCATCGATCTGAATGAGAAACGAAGATTTAATAACACTTGTGTTTTATTGAATCTTCTCCCGGTTTTCGCCCTAAAATGTTATAATACCGAACAAATTGAACTGGAGGTCTGTGGAGTTTTTTTTTCCTCGTCTAGATGTCTGGGACATAATTCTTTGGAAAGTTATTTGGCTGGAATACTTTTATTGGAAGAACAGTCTGACGTGTCCGAATGCAATTTTACAGTAAATATCAGTAAATATTGCGTTGCCATATCACTCTGAACATTGTGCTCTCAATCACTGAAAGTACCCGAAACTCAATGTTCTTGAAATAGAGATTCGTAATTTGTTGTATGCCTTGATGTTTTATTACAGTTTTTCACGCATTGCACAAATTTAACGTCTATACTTTGCCAGGATCAACACCATTTGTTCGCCCGCAGAGTATTCCCCCCTCTGTTTCGATGTGGTGGATTTCGACACGTTGGGTCTATTATAATAAAACCGCGGAAGGCTGTTTTCCCAGCAATCAAAGAGTCGGGGGGCAAATCAGCTATTGGATGGCATCCAGCACTGTTACCAGATGTGCAAACTAGCCCCAAACGCCCTTTAAACGTCCACGTTAAACGCTTTGTAATGGAACTAAAGGAACTCATAAGGAATGTTTTAAATATACGTGCTTCTCATAGAGAGCAGGTCAACTTCCACTCTACCTTGTGAGCCACGCTGACTTACTAGCCTCCCGGTAATGGCTTAATTTACAGTCTTGGTCGTTGTAAATTAAGTCATAATCTTGTCAACTAAATTCATCGTGAGGCACACGCCCTTGGCGTAGTATGCGCGCACCGTTTGGACGATTAAAAACTAAGACCCTCGTGCCCTAATTCCGTTCTTGGTTAATGTCGAATTTCTTATGGTCAAACAGGAGATGAATGTGATACTGTGTTTTTCTGATCAGAGAATCCCACAGGAGATTCACATGGTTATTAAAATAAAAATATGAAAACCGAAGCAAGTAAAGCGCACGGCTCACTAGTGTCATATTTATCCTCTAGCGGTTATTTTCTTTGTGCTGAGACATATTAAAACAGGCAAGGTTGGGTATATATTTAAAATGTTTTAGTCAGTTTGCCTTCACCATTCACGTGTATTTCAATTCTGTAATAGTCTGCAAAACCATTTTTTTTTTTTTTTTTTTTTTTACAATTTTAGGAATTAGAATGAAGTATTTAATTCACATCAATGTTTTTGCCTGCTTCTGGGCCAGTCTGAGAAACTGGCTGCATAATGTTGCCTATTGATATATCCAAAAGTATATGATATGCTATGACAGAAGGCCATAGTGTTGCATTGTCAATCAGGAAACTCTTGGAGAGTTTAGTGTCTGTAGACCAACACCTTTCCCATAGTCATGGCTGTCTGAATGCTGCTGTGGCTCAGTGTCGACATCTTGTCCTAATTCCGTTGTATGTTTCCTAGGCTGGTGGTTAAAATCTTTCCTCTGGGACTCTCTCTCTCTCTGCCCACCTGTCCTTTGTATTTGGTACACTCCCCCGTCAACACACCCGATTCCACTAATTAATTGCGAATCAAGCCCTTGATAAACCGAATCGGGTGCACTGATGGTGGATCGTAAACACGTGGCATGGCTACCGGCCCTAGAGGAGGACTATATTGGCGTACAGGACTATATTTGTGTCCCAGTCTGTGATGCGTCCTAAAGCATCCTGCTACAGCAATTCCACACTACAGAGCCTTAAGTGAAGAGTTACGGAGGTGAAATAAGTTACCCAGAAATGAGATGCGCTTGCGGCCCGGTCTTGGTGTAACGTTTCCTGTGCTCCAGCCCCGTGGCATTTATTGACTTGAATTGGCAAGCCCTTCCTCCGGCTCCGGAGAAAATAGCTTAACCATGACGACCTCCATAGAAACCAAAGGTCCCATCTTGAGCAATGGACTGTTGACAGGAAAACACAACAGGACGATATTGTATCTCAGATCGCTGTCACCCAAGTAAACACCATCCACCATCTGAACGGAGCCCTGGTCTCCGTGTCACATGACTCGCCCCCCCACTCCCCAGGGACAAGTGTGTTTGACGGAGGAAGTATTAATTCTTCATTGTGACAGAGTCTCCTATAACACGGGAGTTCCCAAATCTGGTCCGGGCACAAGACAGGGTTTTAAAATCCTTTTGTTTAGAATCTGGCGCCATCTTTCTTAACTAAACAAAATAATTTAACATAATTGCACAAATCGGTTAAAAAAAATGTTTATACATTTTTTTTCTTAAATATTACAAATTGAATGATGCAATACTTACACAGGGTAACAAGCCTCGCCATCTGAAATGTGAATAGATTGTTAAACTTAAGATGTGTAAATTACAGTTATTTCAGCAGTTGAATTAAGTGTGAAACTGCTTGATCAACTCGAGGACAGCAGGAGGCGTGACGGCTAGGGACCTTGTCACGTTGAATGCGGACGACCGTCCTTGTACCACTGGATAATATACTGATTCATATATATCCAGAGTGAGGTCCTGGTCGCCGCCTTCTTCCTCTGTGCATGGCGTTTACGCTCCCGATTCGAGTCACACGACGCCCCTTTATTTGCGTTCCTGCCCCACCCCCACCGCGTACGCACGCACGCAACTGCACCTCCCTCGGAGGCAGATTTCTCGACTCACCGCAGCAGCCAGCCTGTCCTCCTGCGAGGGGCGTGTTTGCGCGCACGCGCACGCACGCACGCACGGACGCAGTCGCGCGCTGCCAGCCCAGCGTGACGCCCCCGGAGCTGTCAGCGATGCTTCTGTCCCTGTCTCACAAGGGCTTCGGCTCCCGCGCCCACCCCTCACAGCCGGCCAGGAAGGTAAATACGGCGTGTTTTTTCCACAGACTTCTCTCCCTCTACCTCTCTCTCCTTCTGTCAGTGCGGAGGAACTCGTATTGGCCGGAGCTGGAGGTTATGTTGGGGAGGAGGAAGTTACACGGGGAGAACTTCTAGCTCTTCAAAAGGAAGTGTCGGTACTCTCCGCGACGGCAGCCGGAGCCCCCGGCCTGGTGTCGCTCGGGCCCCCGGTTTGGTCTCCCCCTGTACCTCTCGGGCGCATTACGCAGCTCGCTTGCTAAGTTTAGAGGAGAAAGCGACGAGGGATCATTTTACACGGCTCACAACTTTTTAGAGAGATTAGCCCCGCAGCGGAGGTGGGGTTTAGGGGATGAAAGGACGCTTTTGGCTTTTATATCTTTGTGTGTGTTTGTACGACCGGAGTTTCCCGTAAACAGCCATTAGGGGATCTGACGGAGATGCAGGGAGGGACAGATTCTCCGCTGGTCTCTGTTCGGCAAACAGGAGAAATGAAAATGAAAGGGGAGGAGAGGGGAGGGGAGGGGCGACTTGTTCTGGATCATTTGTGTGCTCTGTAGGTTCAGCAGACAGCTGTGTTGTGTCAAAAGAACCACATTAGGAAGTAATGTTAGGTTTCGAACCCTGCTGGTTTTAGTTAGGCCTTTACGGAAAAGCCCTTCGCAGGTACGAGTGATCTTTAGAAAAAAACCCATCAGTGTCATTACGACCTCGTTTGGGAGGTACGGCATTGCAAGAGGCAGCATGTTATATTTTTCTGGTTTTCTCAGCAGGACTCCAGACAAAATCTGTACGAAGCTTATGGTTTGATTTTTTTCGTCCAGCTTACTGAAGCAGCAGATGAATGTAAGAAAGGATATTTCCTGAGCAGGATTTTAAATTGAAGTTTACGTACCCAGGATAATATCGATGCACTTTTCCAATGTATCGGTACAGGGACTCAAGACATTTGGCCATTAATGAAATTCCACAACCATTACACCACATACTGTTCTATAAAAGCTGATTGCCATTAATTTTATCCAAAACTGTAAAATTAATTAGACAGTGGGTTATTGTAGGTCATCATGAATCATGAATGTTGCATTTGCCAGTTATGTTGTAATGAGTGCTACTGAAATATTTTCGTGTAGCAACATTCCACATCTAGAAATACCTGGTGAAAATGGTAGGCATTTGTCTATTTCCCTTCAAAAGGGAGCGTTTCTCTGTTTCTGTCCACCTGCACGTGGTGACCCTCACACAGTGCTGATTCCTGTCTCTATGTCCTCTGCCACCATACACCCTGGCCCCCCCGCCCCCCCCCCCCCCCCAGAGTCTGCTTCCTCCAGTACTTCCTGGATATGCAGATTTCTTCACATACTTTAAGACGACCTTTCCCCCATCAGTGGTGCACAATTTACTTTTGTCCTGTAATTGTATAGCTTTGGGTTTTACATATTTAATACTCACGCAAAGAAGAAACACAAATCTTTGCAATTGAAATGAGCCCTATTTAAAAACATCAACTTTAAAAACATCAATTTTATATCTTAAAATCTATGTTTGGTTGCTAAACAATGTTGGTCAAAATATGCAAGAGGGAATGCAATTTGGTCTTCCATAACACCATTATGTAACTTGCTTATCCCAAACTGTATTAATGGATAATGGGTTTACACACCGGACCAATGAATGGAAGGCTCTTGCACTATGCCTCAAACCAATGTTGTTAGTTCAGCTTTGTTTTTAGACACATTTTGATATCTAAGGACACAGCTGATAGGCCCAGCATTTAAACAACATAGGTCAGTGCTGTAATTCATACATCTCCTAATAACTGCTGCCAATACATGGCTCAATCAGCATGTGTTATTATTATGCCTAAATTTTCCCTGGTATTGAGCTTTATTCTGAATTTCTGCAACACACAGTTAAATTTCAAACATTTTAAATTAAACTTGAGACTGCAGAACATGAAGAAATGGGGAAAAGGAACTTTTCAGCTTCTTATGCCTAAGTTGGGAAATTGACTCCTCCCTCCCAATCCTTGCCACCCCTCCCTGAGAGCCTAACTTCGGGAGATCGGTCCTTTCTTTGGCATGCTTGCTTGGCCCAGGCTGCTCGAGCAGTGGCAGATGTGAGTGGGGCTTTTTCCTGGTTTTTGCGGAACATTCTGTGTGGATGCAAAGGCATCGTGCCTTCCCAGGGTTGTTTATCCACTGATCCCCCACGGCACGGACTACCCACACTTTGGCAATCCCAAGCGAAATGCCAGATGGATAAACAGTGATCTTCCCAGTTTCTGCACAGCTCCATATGCGCAGCTCATTGCTGAAGTGTAATCTCTGTCCCCAGCCAACTTCACAGATAACTGCAGTACCAGGTAGGAGGAACTCAGAGAGAATCACCTGCAGGAGCTACTGCTCTGCCTACAGAATTCCTCAGACGGGTCAGTATGTTCTGGTGCTGTCCAACTCTAAGAGCTTTGTGTTGGCATAGTCATTATAATTAAATGTTTTCAATATTATTATTTAATTCTTTTATGGAATTCATGGTAACTTTTTGTAAGTTATGAAACGAGTATCAAGCACGGATTCACGCAAATTGTAATGTGATGACTGATGTGCATAGTAGATATTCACAGGTGGCAGGATTCCTTTTTTTTTTGATACCACACACCCACTGGCAACATAAGCTTGGTAGCTTTAATGTATTTCAAAGAAACTGACATAAAAGTATATACTGCCATAAACACAAACAATCTAGACATAAAGAAACTTGAAAATCCCTGAACAAAAGCTAAATCTGTTCAATAAAATAGTACAAGTTCATTACTTTATTAAATATGCTAATTTTGGTCATGGCTGTAGAATCTTTCTTTGAAAGCATATTCGATCAGACTTTGTGTCCTGCCGGTTCTCAGTGGGACTTCTGAAGTAGTGAAATTTTCACCAGGACCAGAGAATTAAAAGCCTGGGTAGAGTGGAACTGTTAGACCTCTTCAGAGACTGAAAAAATGTATAAAATATTTTTTGGCCTTAGGATACTGCCTTTTACCATTTAATTAGTTACTTCCGCAATGCTATTAACAATTGCTATATGGACTAGTATCAACATGTTTATGCACTGCAGGAGAGAGTTGGTTCTGTGTGTGAACAACATTTATTGATTCATGTGCCAGATCCTGGACCGGCCTGTGAACTTACTGATTCAGGTGGGCAACTCTGTAGTAGTACATGATTAGCATAAAGAACAGAAATGAGTGACTTATCTTGAGTAATATAGTGAGTCTAAAGTCAGAAATTCTAAAGCTTTCCAGATGACATAATAAGAACTAATTGTATAATTATTCATTGTTCAGTAAGGATTTTTAGCAACATTTATATTTCCCTTTTTTGAGTGAACTCCAATACAGGCTTTCTTGTAGCAGCCACTGTCTTGTTGGGATATATTAAAACCCTGAAGCATGGTTACATTAATTGTAGCACGATAGTGTGAGCAGTATTCAGTAGCTAGTATTCTCACCTCATACTCACCCCTCCAAGGTCATGGGTTTGACTCCAGTTTGTGTGGGATTTTTCTGGGTACTCCAGTTTCCTTCTGCGATCCAAAATCATGAGGTTAAGACTAAATTGTATGTAATGGCCAGGGCCCTGCATAGGCAAGTATTAAAAATGATTGGGTATTTTTGATTGTATATTTGTGCAAAATATGTGCATGTTCCATAGCAATCAAAAGTTTTGACATGCCTGCATAGAGAAAGGTTAATTTATATTATTCTCTACAATTTAAATAATTATAAAGACATTATGGTACTAACCACAAAAAAATTAATTTGTTGGGGGGGGGCAGCTCTGTGGGTTGGGAATCAGAAGGTTGCTGGTTCAAATCCCATGCTCAAAAGAGTGATCCTATCACTGGGCCTTTGAACAAGGCCCTTAACCCCAGTTGCTCCAGGGACTGGCTGATGCTACTGACTCATTTATGACAGTTTTATGAGGTGACCATCTAGGATGCTTTTCCAGCTGTCCCGAAGGAGTTCCTACATATGCTGAGCACTCATGGGCCACTTTTCTCTCACCCTCTGGTCAAACTCCTCCAAAACCATTTCTACTATGTTTAGGTTAGGTGGCCAGGTCATGTGATGCGACACTATCATTTTCTTCTGTAGGCGGCCTGGCATGTGCAAACTTTTGACTGGTACTGTATATCGAGATGTGTAGACAGAATGTATCATTAATACTTTTACTATTGACAGTTTTTCTTGATTTGGAAATCCCTCAACAATACCTATATGTTACTGTAATAATAAAATTGTGTTATTACACAAGAAAGTTAACATTTCTTAAAGAATTGAAACAAATGGTAATATCTTGCCAAATTGCTAAAATCAACATGTGTTGTTGTAAATGGACAATGGAATCTCTAGGTATATTATTAATAATTATATTATTCCCAGAAATCAAAGATGAAGGTCTTGCAGAGATTGTAGGATGATCATAAAATGAATTGTCCCCTGCATACTTTGCACTGAAAAGCAGTTGGCTAGATTTTAAATAAAATAAAATTTTATTTGTAATTTATTCACCAATAATTAAAGTTTCAAGCTACAACAATCAGATCACCTAATACAAATGTCAATACACATAGAACTTTGTCATGCAAACATATTACTGATCTTTTGTCAGTGAGTCTGAATATATATTTGAATCAATGTATAGCAATATCATTTGCTTTGTAAAAATAATAAAAATTGTATGTGGTAACATTTCAGTCTTTGTGTTTTTGAGTGGATGCTACTTGTGCCAATTTTTTCAAATATGATAGGTAAGGCTGCCAAGAAAACACTGACATCATGTTATTTTGACATGCAGTCCTGCCCTGCTTGAATAAAATGAAAAGAACTCTCACTATGTTATAAACTATGCCAGTATATGTTGTGACAATGAAATAAGAGAATGGATAAAGGTGCATTTGTTATGGTCTGCCTTTTTAGAGCTCCTTGCCCTTGCGCCCACCTTTTTCTGTCAATTCTCATGACTTCTCAGCCCTAGTCATTCCTCCTGTCACTCCAACTGTCTCGCATTCTCCAGACTTGCCCCTTTTTTACCATGAGTAAGTAAGAAAGTAAGTAAGAGCACATTGTGTTTATTCTGATTGGGCCTGTCAGTTGAGCCAAATTAGCTACTGGTTGCCTGCTATAATTCAATATGAAAAATTATGCTTTACAGGGCATACCAGTCAGAACAGGGCCATTAGTTGTTATAATAAGTAGCTGAAATTCTTTCCGTATGTTGGTTAAGTAGTCCTCATCAGTATTATGTATGCCTTGAAAATATATTTGCGTTTACGTTTTTTGTTTAATAAATATTAACATTTATCACATTGAGAAACTTCTGTAAATTATATTTGAAACCATAAAGGGTCAGCAAGTAGGGAAGCTGGACACCTCAGAATGTTCTAGCAAGTGTACAGCTGTTGAAGCCTCAAGCAAGTTGTCTAATCTGAATCATTTCACTAAATGTCCATTCCTATAAATGGTAAGACCTTGTCTGGATGTAATGGTATAAATCAGCTATAAATCTGGAGTCACCCTTTGTTTTTTCTCCCTTCTCACCAGTGCCAACATAATGCCTAAACAAGTAGAGGTAAGGATGCACGAGAGCCACCTGGAGCCTGTAGACACTCTCCCTAAGCCCAAGAGTATGGGCATCTGCCAGAAGATGTGCAAGAACATGCTGCTCACACTTACTATACTCGGTCAGTGCAGCACACTACATGTTCCTGATGTCAGTGTGTATGTTGTGCATGATAATTAATATTTTCAAAGACCTTCTGAAATAATTTTATTTAAAAATTAATCGTCAAAAAATTAGATAGGGTAATATATTACTGTAGTTAGTTGCGTAGGATTTATTTAGCATTTGGTATTTACTGATTGACTATGGAGATGACAGTGGCTCATTGGTCATTAATGATCTTTCTGTACTGTAGGTGTGATTCTTGGGTCTGTAGCAGGGATGCTCCTGCGTTACATCTCACCCCTGCCGCCTGATGTCATCATGGTCATCGCCTTCCCTGGAGACATCCTTATGAGGATGCTGAAAATGCTCATCCTGCCACTTATCATTTCTAGTTTAATCACAGGTTTGCCAGCTCAGGCTAAATAACAACTGACTTTTTAACCGTCATCATCAATAACAATCAAATTCAGAAAATTGAAACCTCCTTATATCTTAGCAAGACCTTGCTTAAGAACAGATAAGCTCAGAATCCAAATTCTCATTTGATTTTGATGACCATACTACATTATTTATAATATGATATTTGCCTTTTGAGAATTTAATAAGCAGTAACAATTCTAGTGCTGAGTTTTCCTAAATCTGCGATTTTCTATTCACCTTCATACTTGAACTTGTAGTAAGACAATTACCAATTAGTAGTAAGAAATACCAGTGAAATATTACTTACGTCTTCTTTTAGAAGTGTATAATAGGGGTAGAATAGCCACATACCATATTATTCTACAAAATATGTTGTACTTTTCCGAAGGTCTGGCAGGATTGGATGCAAAGTCCAGTGGGCGTCTGGGTACCAGGGCTATGGTGTACTACATGTCCACCACTATCATCGCAGCTGTACTTGGTGTTATCTTGGTTTTGATCATACATCCGGGAAACCCAAAGCTAAAAGCCCGGCTTGGAGAAGGAGACAAGAATGATGAGGTGTCCAGTTTGGATGCCTTTTTCGACCTGATTAGGAACCTTTTCCCTGAGAATCTTGTTCAGGCCTGTTTCCAGCAGGTAAGCAACCTCTCTTTATAAAAAATAGCCAGGAGAACATATGGTGAACACTTTAGATTTTATTTTTGCTAAAACTACATGTTTTGTATTTATTGGAACAAAAAAAATCTACTTTCCCTGCAGATCCAAACTGTAACAAAGAAAGTGGAGCAGGTTCCTGATTATGTAGAGGAGGGGAATGGCACCTTGGGCGACTTCCTGCTGAACAGCACCATGGCCCCACCAGAACCTGTATATGTTATTAAAAAATCCCTGCAGTTCAAAAGTGGAATGAATGTATTAGGTACTCAGTCAGGCCTCTGTTGCATTTTATAGTCCTATTGTTATTATTTTAAAGTTGTGTAAGAATAGGAGAACTTTTATCGTGAGTGCATGAAAGAAATAAAATAACTTGTTTCCTTGTAGATTTAACACGTCATTCTCATGTCATAAAACAAGATTTCACATTTTTATGAAATTGACTATTTTTAAAAATGTATTAATTAAAGTTGTTTGTTTTGTGTTATTTGGTTTTCAGGCCTCATCGGCTTTTTCATTGCCTTTGGTATCTGCATGGGAAAGATGGGAGAAAAGGCAAGGTTGATGATTGACTTCTTCAATATTCTGAATGAAATTGTCATGAGACTTGTTATCATGATCATGTGGTAAGTGATTTTTCCAAAAGGTCATAACTAAATAGGTTTGAAATGATACTGTACAACAGGGGTGTCAAACTCCAGTCCTGGAGCCCTGCATAGCTTAGTTCTTTTCCTGTTCCACTGCCAATGATTCAGCTCAAGAGCTGTGTGGTAATTAGCACAGAGTTGCAAGGCGTTGAATCAGGTGTTTTAAATGAGGGGAAACCCAAAAATGCGCAGGGCTCCGATCCTCTAGGACTGGAGTCTGTACTCACAGGTTTATACTCTACATATATTCTCTATAAGCTTATATTTGTCACCGTCATACATCCTGATCCTGCTGTGTTCAATGAAACGAGAGAAATCTGGGGGCTGATTAATTGGCACTGGTGAGAAGGGAGAAAAAACAAAGGGTGACTCCAGATTTATAGCAGATTTATACAATGTAGAACCCATCCTACGTTTAGTCTAAGATCATTTATGAAAAATTCATGTGTGATTCTGAGAAAATGAAAATACACCAAAATCTCTCCCAGATGTGCAATCTATAAGTCACAAATGTCCATGAAATTGTGCATAGCTGAAAGCTTGTAGACCTCCACTTTGGAAATGCCCCATAAGTAATATCAGTAGCATATAAATGAGCTTGAAGCAAAGCTATTAGCAAGGATGCAATTTAGGACCTGTTTATGGAGGTGCAAATGCTAAGGATGCTGTTTGGGTACTTTTCTTTCTTCTGATAATGAATAGGGTATTGATAATAATTAATAATGATAATTATTAGGGATACACCAATACCAGTTTTTTTGGACTGAGTACAAGTACCGAGTACTTATTTTTCAGTACTTACCGATAGCAGGTACTGATACCTTTTTAGATCTATTTTTAATAATAATCACAATAATAGTGCGATTGGTCATTTTGAAGTGTTTATTTTCATTGATTATTAAATTCACACCTTTGTTTTACCAATATCAAGAACTCAAGCCCCAAAAACCAGCAGTGGGTTTGCACCAGCTAAGCGTAAGTTCGACTGTAGCCCACGATGGACGAAAACTGGCCCTATGTTCGAGTTTACGCACTTCTAATAAATTATCGGTTGCACTACACAAATAGTTTAAACGTAGCACTAAGTTATAACGTAAATTTTACACTACCTTAACAATAGGTCCATCGTAAAAAAAATGTTTGAAAGTGGTGAAAATGGCACAAATGTGAATAACTTAACAAACCTTCTTGTGTTTTTAACATGTAATAGTATAACGTGATTATCAGAGATCATTTTAATAATTTGTTACCTTTTCCGTTGATTTAGGATAAAACAAGGTCGTCAACTTAATATATCAACCTTAGTATAGTTAGCTAACATTAGCTGGCAGCTAGAGAAATACGCTGCCCTGCCACTGTTTGTTTCATGTGAACCTTCTTTGTATTAATTGAGCTTGAATATTTCAAATAGCAGAACGACTGTCAAGCACCTACAATAATCATCTGTCTAACTGTACCACAAGTTATTATTATTAAACATACTAGTGTAACAGATCCTGGTTAATCCATATGGATCTCTCCCCCCTGTATGTGAACCGCGGATTAACTGCAAAGTTTACAAGGTCATAGTGTGAAAGTTTTATTGCCACAGTCACTTTTTAAACTTAAAATCATTTCTCACAATGAGAGGATCCCTCATTTATGTGTAGGACACCGGGAATTTTAGACTTTTGGTAACAAATGCAATAACAAAAAACTGCACAAATGCAATAGCGTGACATCCATGGCATTTTTAGCTGAATCCGTTTCCTTCCATCTCGTGACACATGCTGTTCGCGTGTCTCATTACAGCTTTTGTATTTCAAAGAACTTATTTTGAGAACTTGAGAAAAAAACTTCAGCTATGTTGAAATCACTCAACATAAGAAAAAAAGACAATGATGTATGTCCTCTAGGGACTTCCGTTCAATGCAGAGTTGCAGTGAAAAGACAGACGAAACAGTTTGTGATCACGTAAACGGGCATGTTAAAAGTTCTTCGCTTTGAGTTTCCATTCAGTTCTTTAAGTAATAAATGGAAAGTGATATTATATGTCTTTTTTCTTTTTTGCTGATCCAAAAAATGATCCAATCCATGACTCAAATACCATGATATGAGCTCAGCCATGAGTTTTGTGATCCGTTGCACCCCTAAACCAAACCTAGCAAGCTACCTAGCAAAAACAGTTCTTTACGTCGCAATGTACACGGCACATTACGGGTTTCATTACAACTGGTCTTTAAAGCGTTCTCACAAATACAGAGAGAACAAACCGGTAGCTATGTATAACCCAAACTCGACAAAAGTGGAACAGCAACTTGGTTCCAGTCATATCAGACATTGATTGGTTGTCCACAGTGAAAACGTCATTCTGTGCAACAATATTTTTATTTAGTAGCCACTAACTACAGGTCAGGTCAGGTCAGGTCGGGGAGCATGCACTGATGCAGCGCGTTGCCGCACCCACCACATGACGAAATGCCTCAGGATCCCGGCTGGCGACCCCCCAGGCAGACACATGGTCCAGTCCCACCCTCCAGAAATAGCCATCCATCTACCGCAGCCAGGTGTTACGTGGGCGTCCCCTTGGCCTGGTCCAGCCGCTGGTCCTCAGCAATCCTGCAAGCTGGATCACCCTCAGGGAAAAGCGCCACATGGCCGTAGTGCCGTAACTCATGCTCCCTCACAATGCAGGTAATGTGCCTCATTCGGGACTTCCCTAGCAACCGCTCGTTTGACACAAAGTCAAACCAGTGGTACCCAAGGATTCTCCGAAGAGACACATTACCGAAGGAGTACAGGCTTCGTCTCAGCTCATTGGATAGCGTCCACGTCTCACAGCCATACAGTAAGACAGGGAGCACCAGGACTGTAAAGACTTGGATCTTTGTCCTCTTGCAAAGATATCGGGAGTGCCACACACCCCTTTCCAGCGACCCCTTGTTCCCCCATGCTCTCCCAATCCATCTGCTGACTTCATAGGAAGTCACCAGAGTTGTGAATGTCGTTGCCGAGGTAGGTGAACCTCTCAATGAGGTCGACAATCTCCCCGCAGACAGACCCACTACTGATGGTTGTGCCTAAGAAGTCATTTAAGGCGTGAATCTTGGTTTTTATCCAGGAAGTCACAATCCTAGACACTCAGACTCCTCGCTCAGTCTCTCAAGAGCCCCAATCTGAGCCTCCATTGATTCTGCGAAGATCAGTGAATATTTCTTCACCAACAGATGCCCCACAACTGCCAGCCCCAACGACCCTGCCCAACACTGAGTCTATGCAAGCACTGAACAGAGTTGGAGCAAGAACACACCCCTGGCAAACCCCAGAATCAACGAGGAAGAACGCAGAGGTTCTTCCTCCACTCTGCACAGTGCTCACAGTACAGTGTACAGGCCAACCATGACATCCAGCAGCTTCGGGGGGATCTCGCGAAGTCTCAGGATGACTAACAGGGCAACTCGATCAACTGGGTCAAACATTTTACGAAAATCAACAAAGGACCTGATATTCGTGCTCTCGATGAGAACCCTCAGTGCCAGGATGTGGTTGATGGTAGATTTCTTAGGCGTAAAACGCCTTGCAAGGACCTTAACCAGCACCGAGAGCAAAGTTATCCCCCTGTAATTGCCACAATCCAGGCAGTCACCCTTCCCTTTCCAGATAAGGACAAGAAGTCCCATTTTCCAGTCAGTTGTGATGACGCCTGTTTCTCAAATGGAAGCAAAGATTGTCTGCAATGCCAGGATCACCAGACCTGTGGGGACCGACACAATCCTCATAGCCAGCCCTGTCAGTGCCAGTGGTCGCATTGAAGTCACCCATGACCAGAAGAGTGTCACCTCATGGGCACCCATCAACCACCGAGCGAATTTGCAAATAAAATGTCTCCTTCAACGAGACATCACTCACCGCGGTAGGAGCATACACTGAGACAACAGACAAGACACCCAAGGAGTGCCTTAACCTGAGTCTCATAATATATAATAATATGCTCCTTGAAAGGGGTGACATCAGCCATCATCGAGTGAAGCCGATCTGCCACTCCCTGAGTATGGCAGCCATCAGAGTAATCAGACTAAAAGTAGGTGTACCCATCTACAGAGATCTGGCCACTTCCTGGTCTTTGTACTTCAGAGAGTGCCACTACTGAAATGCAGAGTTTACGAAACTCCCCCAACAGCAGAGGAAAATGGTCATCTTGTCAGAGAGAAAAGATGTTTCACTTGCCTTCCCAGATGGGCCGGCTCAAACTGGGACCCAAGAGTCGCCATGCAGTGGGCGATGCCTCAGCACCACACCAGCTCCGATCCCCAACTGGCCTGACCCTATTGGCTCTCTGACGGTTTCAACTCTTCCAGGGATGAGGCTCCCGAAGGCTTATCCATCCCCTTTATGGTGCTTGCAGCCTTCCTATGAGTGGCTGCAGCTGAACTATTCCTGTAGAAAGCAGAAGGGTGCCATGCCTGTTTAAATCGAGCTGTAATGAGGTGTTTGACGGTGGTTGGAGTGCCGATCCTGCCACCAACCCCCAAAACTTTTTTCCCTGCAAGTTGGAGGACCACTTGCAGGGCCGGATGCAGTTTAATATTCTACCCAGGGCTACTAACTACGATATGTTGAAAATGAATTGGCTTCGATGTTGCCTACTGGATGATGATGCCCCTTGGTTCTTCCTACCTAAATTGCATTTTGCACAGTGTGGGGGACTAAAATTTTTGCTAAGTTGCAACTTTAATGTTAACAAATTACCCATTAAGCTTGCCCAGTTTCACCAGTAGGCTTTAGATTCTTGGAAGCTAGCTTTTTGCCACAAGTTCTCCCCTCATAGATGCATAATGTGGAATAACTAGCACATATTATACAATAACAAGTCCTTATTTGTTAAATCCCTATTTGACGAAAATATAATTTTTGTTTCTAACCCCATTGACAATAAAGGTAATCTCCTCTCTTATGAGAACTTTATACAGAATAAAAATGTGGAAATTACCCATGCTGATTACCTGAAAACCATTAACAGTATTTTTATGAACTTGCTTTGTCTTATTAATCTGCATTATCTTCTGCTCCTTTAAAGGGAAAAACTCTTGAGTTACTGATAGAGAGCATAAACCTTGAAAGTAGCAATTGTAATAACAAACACCTCAGAAAATGTTTAATTTCACTAGACAGCAGTATCCCAATTGTTACCTCTCACTGGAAGCAAAGGTTTCCTGAGCTATGTTTGGATAAATTATGGTCAGCTCACTATAAATTTTTGTCGCCTCACAAGGTTAATGAGATTCATAACAAAATTTTACAGAAGTACTTTCCTTTTAATTACTTTTTGGCTAAATTTACAGACGTTTCACCCTTCTGCTCTTTTTGTGTCTGGCATGAAACCTTACTTCAGAATAATGTTTTGTTGGCGTGCTCATCATTGTCTCTGTCTTATTGTAAGGTTTCTGTTTATGGCTTACCTGCTGAATTGGTCAGTTAGTCATTGTTGGTGTACCTCTTCTATACATTTTTTTCTTGTTTATTGTTATTAATATTATAGCTGTATTTTATCGCACCCATTGTATACTGAACTGTATTTGTGCAATAAAAAAATAAGAAGTACTAACTACAGTGTAACTTAAGTAGCAGTGGTGCAACCGACAAAGAATGTGGTGCCAGTTTCAAACTAGCCAGTTTGAATGTAAGACTTAAGCCATATTTTACACCCGACTTTACGATCAAACTTACGCTTAGCTGGTGCAACCCACTGCAGAAAATAGTTGCAAAACACTGGAGCTGTAACATTCAAAAAAGTGTTACATAATTGTATACAATATATTCTGAATTCTGTAACTGTTCTCTAGTGTCTCTTTTAAAGTTAGTTGCAGTGATCCACGGCTGCTCCTAGCCTTAGCAAATTCTGATGTCTTAACTGTTTTTTTAGATTACTAGTATTGCACTTTTTTAGCAGTAATTACTTCAACAGTACCTCTGCGTGCTGACTTAACATAACTACATCATATCTACCATGTGGTATCAGTTGTAGGTATTGGGAAATTTTGGCGAGTACGAGTACCAGCACGTGAGCGTGGTATCGGCCTGATACCCAATACCAGTATCGGTGCATCTCTAATAATTATCAATACCCAATTCATTACCAGAATAAAAAATAAATAAATCCCATGTACTTCAACATATACCCCTTTGTCAAAAATATTTGAACATTACAAAAAACAGTGACATGTAGCCTTCTAGTATTTAAAACATACAATACTGTATTTAAAATAAAGACAAATTTTATGACACAGCATTGCAACTGCAGTACCCTACAGAGTTTTGAAAAAATGTGGAATTAAGAAACAGTAGATATAACAAATAAAATTACAAGTAATATGACTAATATTACAAAGAATAACTCACAAGCACAGCACTTGGAATTACTTTCTAAAAGTAAGATATTAAGCAAGAAATGGAAGCAGAATAAAACAGAACAATTAAACACAGGTAAGACATTTATTTACACATTCATTTACAGTTTTCAAGATGAGGCGTGGAAAATTAAAGGCAACACAGCAATCACGTCACCAATTGCAACAAGGTTAAAAAAACTAACTTTACAGTAAAAGTATTTTTTTATCAGTATAAGTAACACTTTTCGGAATCAGTTTGTGATCTGTTAACATTTTATGGTTGTCACGATCTGAACCAGACCATGTTTATAAATGTAGTACAAGCGGTTCAAGAGTAATGAAGATTTTAATGTATGTCCTTTTTTATATTTTTATAGGTGTATACTTGGTATACATTCTGCTCTCGTCAGGTCCAGATGAATTGTATTCCCGGTACCCAGTACTGTAGAAAAATGGGTACCATCATGTTTTCATAATTTTGGCATCGACTATGACATCCGTACTTTGTAAAATCAGGGCCATCTGGCCACAAATCTCTAATAACGTAGCTCTCTGACATGCTGATGCTCCAGGATCTCTCTTCCTGCACTACTCCAACTTTGCCTTAAGGAAAATTGCATTCCTACCTTGAACCTGACGTGGGTCTAATTGTACTTCTCCACGTCAATGACCGTTTTTATGAATTAGAGCTTTGGCGTGGATTTGACCATTAGAACAATCTAAAATCAAATCTGTGCGTAAGACTGCTTTATAAATAAGGTCCCTGGACTCCTTGAGATTAACATATGTCCACTGCATTTCCATAGTTAAAACTCAAAACTAGTGCTCCTTCTGTCTACTTATAGGTATTCCCCATTTGGTATTGCATGTCTCATTTGTGGGAAGATCATTTCTATCAAGGACCTGGAAGTGGTGGCACGTCAGCTGGGAATGTACATGGTGACAGTCATTGTGGGCCTGATTATCCATGGTGGTATCTTCCTGCCCCTCATTTATTTCACCATTGTCCGGAAAAACCCCTTCTCCTTCTTCATGGGCATCTTCCAGGCATGGATCACAGCCCTGGGAACAGCATCCAGGTAGAAGAGGCTAATTCCACTAGATAAAAGCCCCCGTGCACTAGTTCTCAGGTGTACCTAGGGTTGCAATGTTCTTGGAATTTTCCTGTTAATTCCCATATATTCCAGTTAATTCCCCTGGAAAGTTCCCAACTTTCCAAAATCACCCAGGTTAACTTCCCATGGAATGGAAAGTTTCTGGAAATTTTCCATCCCTTTGCAACCCCCGTGTACCACATTTTCAGATATCTCCCAGTTATTAAGAGAAATTCTGCCAAAAAATTGACCATTTGCTCATCATCAGAGAACATTCTGTCAAGCACAAACATATGCTACCACTTTATTTTGTGCAAAACAATATTCTGGTGTTGGTCTTAGTTAATATTTTAATATTATAGTTTTAATATTAGTTTTAATATTTTTTCCTCTATAAAAATACATGCTGCTCATACTTCTAACAGATTGTGTTTTAAAACTACATTTCTCTTTTACTTATGACAGATGTACCCTGCATACCACAAAAAATAATCATAAATGCTCAACGAGTATACGCATTTTTTGAATATAGAATGAATGAGTACTGATATCTACAAAATGTTCCTTAACAATGCATTGTAGTGACCATTTTACTAAACTCAGTTACAGAAAGTTGCCAGTCAGTTACACATGCTATGACATTTACCTTGATAGTATTGTATCTGTGTTTTCCTCCCAGCGCTGGTACACTGCCTGTCACCTTCCGGTGCCTCGAGGACAACCTAGGCATTGATAAGAGGGTAACACGGTTCGTACTCCCCGTTGGCGCGACCATCAACATGGATGGGACAGCCCTCTATGAGGCTGTGGCAGCCATCTTCATCGCCCAGATGAATGGAATAGTTCTTGATGGGGGTCAGATTGTCACTGTCAGGTGAGTTTCAACAAATCCTCAAGAAAAGATCTGACACAACTCCAGTCTTCAAAAATATTGAAGTGGCTGTAATGGTTTGAAATGAATAAGGAGTTGATATAACCATTAGCATTGGATAAACAACAAACGTAAGAAGCCTTATAATCATAGTACATTGTCTCTAACTCCATACTTCTGTACCCAGTCTGACTGCCACCCTGGCCAGCATAGGGGCAGCGAGTATTCCCAGTGCTGGACTTGTGACTATGCTTCTGATCTTGACTGCTGTGGGCCTCCCTACTCAAGACATCAGTCTGCTGGTGGCTGTTGATTGGCTTCTGTGAGTGCTTGCACGTTACGTGCTCAAAAAGCACAGCTAATGTTGCTACTGCTATTGATTAAAATTCATTATTCCATCATATTAATCTAATGTTAAATAAACACCAGCTAGGTGGAAAAAATGTGTGTGACACACATTCCAGAAGTTATCCTGTTGGGGTGTGTTTTTGTCTCCAAATCTGCCCTCTATGACAGCGATCGGTTTCGAACATCAGTCAACGTGGTGGGTGATTCCTACGGGGCGGGAATCGTGTACCACCTTTCCAAAGCAGAGCTGGACACCTTGGACGCCCATAATGTGCAGTCAGATGACATTGAAATGGTCAAAACCCAATCCAATTATGATGACATCAAGATCCACCATGAAAACAGCTCCAACCAGTGCATTTACGCCGGTCACAACTCAGTTCGAGTAGATGAATGCAAGGTAGATTTTACACTTACAGATATAGAGACATGTATATAGCCATATTTGTGATGAATGCTACATCTGGATTTTGGTGTTTACCTATACTTGTATATATAAATATAATTTACTAAAAATGCAAAATGTATATATGTATATTTATTAAATGAATGCACTTATTTATTTGTTTGTTGGGTATTTAAATGGAATAGCAGTTTTTGTGCTACCCATATATAATGATGGTGTAGATTTACTGAAAATGTCAGGAGAATAAATCTTCATTAGTATATTTCTTCTATGGCAGTTTTCAAGAACTATTAAAAATAACTGTTTTTTAATAACATATTGTGAATCTTCACATCACAAAAACACCATGTGACTCAAAACTGTTCCCACATGTATCAATAAATGACAAAACTAGCACAAGATGTCCCTCCTCCAAAAATTTACTACTTTTTTATATGGTAAAATCAGTAAAAATTCCAAAAAATGAAGAAAAAAACAATAAAAGAAAATGAAGCGCCACAACCTCTTTTCCATTTCGGTTGTCTGTCAACCATTTTGAATTTGTGTAGTATAATAGGTAATCAACTCAGACTAGTACCCTAAGTGATTACTTGATAAAGCCCTCCCCTTCATTCATGTGAATGGGACAGGTTAATTTCTTTTCAGTAGTATGAATTAGGCCTTGCCTAAACTTCTAATAATTTTTTTTTTCAAATTATTGTACAAGTAAGATAATACATCATAGCTCTTTCTTATAGCCAGTGCTTTACGATTTCAATATTGCAGCTACTTAAACTTTTATATTTATCTTATTTAGAAGACAAAATATGAGGTAAGCATTTTCCAACAACTTTTTCTCATCTGAGTTGAAATGCATGTGGTCTGGTAAAAAGTAAATATTTCTCTGCCTTCTCAGTGTAATTGACTGAATTGTATCTTAAAAAAATATCATTTATTGTCTTTTTTATAGTGGCAAAAGCATGATAAGGCAATGCCATACTGAGAAAATCATGTTCAATTTAATATTCCATACAACCCAATTAAAAAAAATTCTTCCTGATTTTATCTCATGGCATAATCATGTGCTTTTAAAATTTAATATATAAAGGCATGTTCTTTTAAAAAATCTTACAAAGATCAAAATGCCACGCAAGGTAACAAAGCACGAAAGATTATTTAATGTATGTTCTACTATTTTAAATGTACTTGCTCTTATGCGTATGTTCCATTGTACTTCATGCTTGATTTTATTATTCAATGAATTTTTAAAAACATCTATGAAGATCTGTTCTCTCTCTCTCCTTCTCTCTGTCTCTCCTTTTATATGAGTATTTTCAATTTCAAGAGCTAGATCAGTAAAGACATGCACTTTACTTTGGCTTGGTCCTACAGTTAGATGTTGCTAATAATTGCTTGCAGGTAACCTTGGCCACCAATGACTGAACTGCGGAGTACACAGTTGTTGGGGAGGGACCCTGGCAATGTGATTCATAGCCCCAAGCTTCCACAACTGGTGAAATAAAACCACAAGAACAATAATAACTAAACTTAAATAGAACTAGTTTCTAGGTGGTAGCTATTATTTTTCATAATAATAACTAATCAGCTCTTAGTTTTTAATTTAACATAATTAATCTGATCTTAATGAATACAAAACTAATCGTTTACCAGACAAAATACTAATGTGTTTGTTATTGTATAGACATAGAGTGCTCTAGATAGCAGCGAGTCCAACCCAAACATTCCTGAGTTCGACTCCTGTGAATCGAATGTTGAACATTTGAAGAATTGACCATGATTGCAAGCACATCTGTGATACAAATACCCAGAGACATGCTGGTGATAGTGTGATAGCTATCTCCAACTGGAGATGCCTTCTGTTGTGTTTGAGAGCCTTTTTCCGCATCAACCCAAATGTGGACCCTGGCACAAAGTTAATGATGGCCTAAGATGTAACAGCAAAATGAGAGGGTAGAGATCAAACAAAGTGGAATCTGACCAGAGGCCAAATGATATCTTGGTCTTTTTGCAAGTTAAAGTACAAGGTGTCTGATGAGGAAATTCTGTTCTCTTAATTGTTCACCAGATTTCACTGGAAGAGTTTGATGTTTTTTGTGTTTTGTTATGCATATGGATGAGAGCGCCTTGTCCACTCACAACTCACGTAAATTTCTGAAATGTCATCTCAGCACTTTAGATAACCAACCACTCTATGATGGATGCCCTGGACAAAAAGACAAGACCTCATATTGACACATCTGTATGAAAAGGGACTGCATTTTTGTCAAAAAGTCAAATCATTTTTGGGCGGAATACTATAGCATTACAATGTACAGCACATATATGCACTATATATAATTTCACTAAAGATCACATTATTAAATTACGCATTTAAGGGCACTGAACAGTAAAATTGCACAATTTGAGGATTTCTTTTATTTCTCAGTCACCCATTTTTTAATTAAATCTATTGTTTTAGAGTGTAGATTAATTTAAGGAAAGATCTCTTCTGATTTCTCAACTTATTAAATGTTTTGTAGCCTCTTTTATAACCTTCAGTATTGAAAAGACTAACTAGTAAATAATTCAATAAAAAATGCGAAGTGAGAAACCATACACACACGCACACAGACACACAAACAGACCTGTACTCATATCTTTGTGGGGACCGTCCATTCATTTCGTTGGGCAAAACCCTAATCCCAACAATAACAACTTTAACTCCTACCCAGCCTTAGCCTTAACCATAAGTAACCAAACAAAATACATTTGGCATTTTTAGTTTTTTGATTGTAGTCATAGACTTTTATAAAATTGAATTTCCCTTTGCGTTTACTGAAAAAATGGTCCCCACAATGTCAAAAAAACAGGTTTCTATAACATTGTGGGGACAGTTGGTCCACACAATGTAAAGTATGACTGGACTACACACACACGCACACAAGAATGAACAATACATTTCCAATATTATACAAAAACTGAGCACATAAAGCATTTCTATTGCCATCAGAAGCACAGATTAATAACTATAAAAAGTGAAACGAGTTGTTCTGGGTTGTTTCATGCTACCAACTCCAACTGTCAGCACATAAAATCAGCCTTCTACTAGAAGTGGAAAAGGGCAGTTGCCATGCACTATAAACTAGAATTTTCTAATATAAATTATACATCATATTTCCAAAATATGGCATATTTGATCGTTCCGCATACATTAAGATTTCAATGTCTTTCAATGAGCCGAATGGAAAATAAAACATGCTTTGACCCCTTCTTTACATGCATGCGGTCTGACTTTGTCAGCATTTTAATTTTATTTTAGTTTTACTGTTAATTTACTATTGCTATTTTTTGCCTTTAACTGTAAGCAGCATTTATGACTATACTGATAATGACACACGCAAAAAAGGCAAGCTGTCCCTTTCCGTGGTACCCTGCAGAAAGGTTGCTGATGCATTAATGCTATTCGTTCTGCACTGTTCAGTTGTGTGGGTATTATTAACTGGTTCAATCGCAGGACATGGATAATGTAAATTAACTACATAATTAATTGCAACCAGTTGGCAGCTGATCACAGAACAGAAAACTGTATCCTGCCATTCAGTGAGGCCTCTGTTTCGTGGTTGTACTATTATAATAATCAGCAGAAAGGTTCAATTGATAATCAGTCATTAGGGTATCACCAAAGGGAATAGAGCATTAAACCGATTATCTGCATTAATTTATAGTCATAAGAGCAGGACATTAAAGAAAAATTTTATTTCACTTTTTGAATGCCTTTCATTAAAGTGCCTTCTTGCACTTTGTGTACATATTGTAGTTGACCTGCATTTTTAATGATTTGTCTGTGTAAATGCTGTTGGATTACATTTTGTTGTCTTAGTGTGAGCGTTATTTCCTCTGTTCATAAAATGAGATTGATTTCAGGAGGATAAAAAGCTGTCATGTCATTATAATTAATTGGTCACTAGCTGCCTCATGCTGTTGTTGCAATACATCATGTGACTTGGTTCTATACAATCTTTTTGTCACAATGTTCTTTAACTATGGAATCATGTGTGACTTGAATGTATTCTGATATGTGCTGGATGTGTGAATTAGTAATTAAATATTACTTGTAATCTTCATGGACAGAAGTTTCACACACAAGTCAGATACAAGCATTTTTGCACAATTAACATATACTACCTTTCATTTTGGATTAGGGTCACCTTTACAGCGTTTACTTGTCATGGTTCACTTGATGTTTCATCAGTTTCATAGGGCAGCCGATACATTTCATCACATCACGAGTGTCTAAATCACTCCACCACTGCTCTGCACTGATCATTCTGAAACTTAACTTTGAATGAAGTAGGTATAACTTTATGGGTGTGGCCAAAACAATCCAGCCTGCTTTTCACTAATGGATCATGAAACTAATATAATTCTGTATCGGCATGTTTGTAACATAGCCTGGCTGTTTTTAGCTGTAATATCTTTATATTTAAATATGTTGTTGTACATTTATGGGAGCAAAGATGAGAACAAACATGTAAGAATGGCTTCTATTTTTCTCTTATTCTGTAAACTAATAAAAATAAATGTAAATTCATAACAAACACTGATGTTTTCCTTTCTTTTAGTCTGACTAAAAAGTTCTTAATTTTTTTATTTATAAATTCACAGGTCGGCACGGCTGTGTTGCTAGCTGCTGTTCTCTTTAGTTTCAGTATTGTACGGTTAAGTGTGATGTTTTGTGAGGGTGCTGCTTGTTGATTGGTTGCTATACTTTTAATAATAATAAGTTCTATTTATACAGCGCCTTTCACAGTCCCAAGGTTGCTTTACACAAAATTTTTGTATATTTTGGTTTCCCTCTAGCCTATGGGCTGCATGGATGAATTGGATAATGAAAACGAATGTAAGCCATAGGCTAGAGGGTTCTTTTTTTCTCTTTTTTTGTTGTGTTACGTCCCGGTCTAGGGTTACCCACGGGCTTTTTTACGACCTCTACAACCTCAACACAGCTTTCCTCCAGCTATATCATTACCCAGAACAAACGACACATTAGGGACCGGCAACTGAGATCAAACCACAACCCTATAGCATCCAACAAACTCATTAGTGTGCAAATAAATCATGTGTAATGGAACACGTGTAACTGACATATCAATGCCCTGGATCAGAACCTCACTACCACAGTAGGTGTTATCGGAAAAAGGAAGCATGTTATCCATTATGAATGACTGAGCCGCACCGGTATCATTTAATATCACCATGGGTTGTTTCTCACTCTCATTGTCACTGAGCGAAACAAACCCCGAGGAAATAAAAGGCTGAAAAGATGTGTCAACTGGAGACAGAGAGACGCCACTTACAGTCTTCACACACTGGACAGATTTTTCAGAGAAAGCAACCTGTCTGGCCGTCTTGCGCTTCAGCGCAGGGCACGCATCAATAAGATGTCCTGGCACGTGACAGTAGAAACAAGATCGGGTCTCAACTGGCGGTTTATCCAGGGTACCGGGTCTTGATAATCCGGAATGTGCAGACCTAGGCATGGAAGAGGACCAGCCTGGTACAACGTCCCGTCGGGATGAAGGAGTGGTGAACACAAATTTGTGAGTCAAGGCAAACTCATCAGCGAAAGTCGCTGCCTCAGACAAAAAAGTGACCTTCGGCTCATTCAGATACACCACGATTTTATCTGGTGCGCAATTCTTAAATTCCTCCAGTAGTATAAGCTCTTCCAATTGTTCGAAGTCAGAGACCGTACTTGAAGCACACCATTTCTCAAATAAAACAGACTTCTCCCGTGCAAACTCCACAAACATTTGGCTGCTGGTTTTTCTGAGCTGCCTAAAATTTTGTCTATAGGCTTCAGGCACCAATTCATAAGCCCGCTGAATCATGGCTTTCACAACGTCATAGTTGAGGCTTTGCTCCAAAGTGAGAGCCGCGCACACGTCTTGTGCTTTTCTCACCAGTTTGCACTGTAACATCAGAGACCATAAATACTTAGGCCAATTCAAAGTAGTGGCAATACGTTCAAATATGGGGAAGTAAGCATCCATTTCATTCTCCCGAAATAGTGGCACCGGGTGTACCTGCCGACTCACGTCAAAACCTCCCATCGAGGAATCATCAGGAGCGCATGGAGGGCAGTTCCAACCCTCCTCCGGAGGCTTCAACAGTCATTGCAGCGGAACAGGCTTGGTTTGCTGCACACTCAGTCTCTTAAGCGCGATCTCCTTGTCAGCCTCCACCTGCAGGGTACGCAAATGCAGTAGTTGTGCCTAGTTCTCCTGTTTTTTTATTTCTAGCTATAATTCCTTCAGCCAGACAGCAAGATGAGGGTCTTCCAGAGAAGGGGGCAGACTTTCGGAATCCATGCCCAAGTTTAGGCTGGCCAGCCCGCTCGCCTCCGCCACGGGCAAACCTGCCACCTGAGGGGCAACTCCCGAAGTCCCCTCCCCCTCCAGCAATATACCCCGAGACACCAGGTCATTATACAGTATTGCCTTCACCTCCCTCTTGGAGGCAGCTCGCGGCACAGGCACATTAAAGAAGGCGATGATCTCCAACAGATCGACCTTACGACAGCAATCAAAGTCCTCTAAGGTGGGACATAAAGTGAACTCGGTCAGGTCAAATTCTGCCATAACCCTACTACACAACCACACACCCCCACACACAAAGAGAAAAACCAGTAGCCAAAACCACAAACCCGAACAAACCGGACAAACTCCGAACACCGCCAAGAAAACAAACCACCATAAACAGAAAGAAGAGGAAAAAAAAAAAGCGGACGAGCCCCCAATTCTGTTACGTCCTGGTCTAGGGTCGGGTCGTAAGCAGGAAGGTTAAAAGGGGAATGGGAAGATGGGAGGAAGAGGGAATGGTTGTATGAATGAATGGATGACAATGACAGGTAACAGAAGAAAAATCAAATGTATTTTAATGAATGATTCGTGGTGGCACAAGCCACACAAAAGGAAAATACCAGGGTGAGCTTCAGGAGTGGTAAAGGCCAAAATAATAAACACCAGCGAGCTAACTAGACAATCACCTATCCTAACTTCCCTAAACCAAAAGGAAAGAAAGCAAAAGATGGGCACTATCCCTCACTCCCTTACTAACCACAAAACAGAATCAAAATAACACACACACAAAGAAAATCGGCAACCACTCCCTACAACCCTGACACAGAACAAATATATATACACACACATACACGTGAATTAACACAGCTAACAAAATCCAAATCGTAATCCAAAGACTAGTCCCTTAACATACCATAAGTCAGAATACCGGGTAATCTAAACAAAGACCGAATCACCAAAACCAAATCAGAATCCAAAAATGCGAGAATCAAGGGACAGAAATGAGGTCGTAACACAGGTTATCAGGAAAAAGGAACACAAATCAGAGAGAAAACTGAGCGAGCAAGCAAGCAAGCTCCCGAATGGAGATACAGGTGTCTTTTACATCCCCGGCGATGAAAGGCACGAAGACCAGAACGAGGCACAGGAATCCGGTTCGTCCACATTTGGCACTGTTGGGGAAGGAGAGATTGAAACACAGGAACTGGAATCAGACAAACGACAAAATGGGAACTGGATCTGAAACACAAAGACACCTACAAATATGGACGTAACAGTTTCCTTGTTTTGTCTTGGTGCTGGGAGAGCCACACTAGTCTGGGGGAGTAACCGGTCGTAGGTCTAACGTTTCTTTTCCCCCCCCACCAGAGTGCCCTGAGGTTGCAGTGTTGTGCAGTGATTGTAGTGTGTGCTTATTGGTCAGTTGAATGCTCACATGTGATCTTTAGACCACAGCTCCTGGTTCTTTCATCTCCCAGTGGCATGACTGGGCTAGTGTCGATGGCATGTTTTTTTTTTTTTGTTTCTCAGTTGACCAACTTGAAGCACCACAACTTAAAAAAAAAAAAAAAGTCCTAAATTTGCATTATCATTGTTTAAGACAGGATAACAGTCTAAATTTAAGATTTTTTTTTTTTTTACACAAAAAAAAAAAAAAAAAGACCTGTTTGAGCCATTAATCACTCAAGACATCAATAAATAGGTCAATTCAGAGGTGCAATATAGGATGTAAATCAATTCTATGACATGTTGTAAAACTAGACGCATTCTAAAGGGATAAAAGTTTGAATCACAAACTATTGTAATTTAGTTTGAGAAATAACCAATGTGTGTCATAACTAGAAAGATGAAGGATGCAGAAGGTGTGAAAACCATTTGTTTTCGTTTTATTAAACTCAGAAGTACAAAACTGAAAACAAGATCTCTGGGGATCTAATCAGGGTTAAAGACCGGCAAGACATATGCAACACTGACAGGTCTGGGAAACAGAGAACTGGGAAGAAATTAAATACACAACCAACAGGGCAAACAGTCACGGCCTAGGCAGGAAAAAGGTAATGATCCACTGATGGCTGAACAGGCACAGAACTAGGGAATTCTACGAACACAAAAGCACAACAAAAACTACCGTCTAGTATTTTGTATGACCTCCATGATTAAGGACAGCACCAAGTCTTCTAGGCATGGAATGAAGAAGTTGGCGACATTACAACATCTTTCCATTCTTCAAGAATGACCTCTTTTAAAGCCTGGATGCTGGATGGAGAGTGATGCTCAGCTTGTCTCTTCAGAATTCCCCATAGATATTCAACTGGGTTCAGATAAAGAGACATACTTGGACACTAAGGACACCACCACGTTTCACTGTATGCACCATGCATTTTATGTTGTACTACCTCACCTTTGCGATGCCATACAGTTTTGAAACTCTCAGTTCCAAAAACATTTCTTGGTCTCATCACTCCAGAGTATAGAGTCCCAGTAATCATCTTTTTCAGCATTGGCCCTGGCAAATTCTAGATGGGCTTTTTTGTGCCTGGCCGTTAGGAGAGGCTTCCTTCGTGGAAGACACCTATGCATGCCATTTCTCTGCAGTTTACACCATATTGTGTAACAGGAAACAGTCACCCCAGTTTGGCTTTCTACTCCTTTAGCTAACTGCAGTGAACTTGCATCACAATTTTCTTCAACCCTTCTCATCAGAAGATACTCCTGTCGAGGTGTTAACTTCCGTGGACAGCCTGGACATCTCATTGAGGTGGTTGCAGTTCCATCTTTCTTAAACTTTTGTATCACTTTTACTACAGTATTTTGACTGATAAGTAAAGCTTTGCTGATCATCTTGTAGTCTTCACCTCTCTTGTGTAAAGAAATTATTTCCTTTCTCAGGTCTTGTGACTTTTCTCTTCAATGAGGTGCCATTGCTGACAGCATGAAATGGAAAAGAGTTGCTTTGCGAAGTAATGCCCTTTTATAGTCAAAATGCCCGTCTAATGAATAATTAGACTCACCTGTGGTTTATATCTTGTTAATTAGAATTTTGTAGTCTAAAATTTAGCTTTGCTTCTGAGACTTTCAATGGGGTGTACTCATTTTTGCAGCATGGTCTTGAATGATTTTGTTAGGACATATTAGTTTTTTGTGTGAGCAAATTAACAAATCTTGTTTGCAATAAATGGGCCACATTTGTGGGAGTATTTTGTAGTATAGTATCCCATAGAAAATGTTGATTCTGAAAGGAAACTAAAGGTTTTCTGACAAATCTGTTGAGGTATAGTCATTTATGCTGAGCACTGTATATTCAGGTATATAAAATAAATCACCTAGCCATTTACAAGTTCATGTAATTCTTCCGAGCCCACTAAAGTTAAGTATTGTGTCCCACAGGGATCAGTGTTAGAGCCACACCAGAGAAGAGACAGAAGGGTCAGGCAGACATGGCAGGCAGGACATTCAGTACCCCCGACGTGTTTACTCTGGGCATGAAGGATAGACATAGGAGGGGACCAAAGGGACTGAACAACAGGACTGGAGACAGACAGAACACTGGAACAGACAGGGTATGACAGGACACACAAGACTTGTACCCCACCAAGGCCAGATGGACAAAGCCCCTGAACAGAGCAGGATAGGACAGGACAAGGTAGGGCAGGATGAAACACCAGACATGCACTATTGTATGACATAGGACTAGATACAAGACACCACTAGGAGCACAGAACAGTCCAGGGTATGACCAGGAACAACACAGGGAACATCCAACACAACAAACACCAGGACTAGGTAGACAGGTGGAGGAGGCAAATGGACGGAAACACGGAAGGGAACTACTGAAGACACAAGCCAGGATGAAACAAAGGCAGGACTGAATAGAGGGACAGGATGGGGAAAGACAAACAATAAGACAGGGGCATAGAGCAGGCAGTGACCCTTAACAGGGACCAACAGGATAGACACAGGACAAAACCAGGAACCAGGCAAAGCAAGGCAAATTTATTTAGTTTGAGTTCAAAGTTTTATTGCCATATGTACAGAGGACAATGAAATTCTTACGTAAATGCTTCCTTCAGAGACTAGACAATTAACAATTAACAGAGGACTATTTATATAGCACAACTGAGACATATGGCAATTCAAAGTACTTTACAAAGGCAGAAGAAGACATTTAAATAAAAGACATTAAAATCACATTATAAAGACAAAAACAATAATTCGGTAATTTAGTTAAAAAAAACCTAAAAGCTAAACAAACAAATAATAGTTAATGGGGCTGCCTGTCCGATGAAACACTGGCGGAGGAGGAGAAGAGGCAAACAAGATGGCATTCTGGTCAGACTGAGACGGCGTATCAAATGACTTCTACTCCCAAACATACTTCTGGCTAACATTCGGTCCCTGGAGAAGAAGCTCAGGCCCAGATCTCATTCCGGCGAGAGATATGAGACTGCTTCATTATCTGCCTCTCAAAGACCTGGCTGTTGAAGGAGGTACCAGACCGCGTCATCGAGCTGCAGTAGTTTTTCGTGCACCATACGAATAGTATGTAAGACCTGCGAGGGAAAAGCAGAGGAGGTGGAATATGCTTTATTATTAACAACTCCTGGTGTGATCACAGGAGAATACACATCGTTAAGTCCTGCTGCTCTTCTGAATTGGAGTACCTGACAATCATGTAATGGCCCTTCTGGCTACTGAGGGATTTCTCAGCAGTTATTGCTACTGCTGTGTACATGCCCCACAAGCTGACACCAACCTGGCACTCAGGGAACTGCACAGCATGAACAAGCAGGAAACCGTGCACCCTGTTCGGCAAATCGGAATCCTTCTGCTGCCTGCCTATATGAAGAGGCTGAAACAGGAAGCACCCGCCTACAGAGAAGTTTACCACTGGACAGACTTATCATACTCAATACTGCAGGACTGTTTTGATCACGTGGACTGGGAAATGTTCTATATAATCTCAGAGAAGAACAGCAACACATATCTGGAATCAGTCTGCAGATTAATCAGGAAATGCACTGAGGATGTTGTCCTGTTGTCCTGTCCAAAACAATAAAAATATACCCCAATCAGAAATCCTGGATAAACAACAAGGTTTGTGTGGCTCTCAGTGCACAAACTGATATGCACAACACCAGCAATCCGGAGAAATAGAAGCAAACCAGCTACGCCTTCTGTAAAATAATACAGGCAGCCAAGCAAGAGTACAGGGACAAGGCGGAACTGCATTTTAAGGGAGACACCTGAAGCATGTGACAGGGGCTGTTTTAGTACGAGAGGGGGACACAGGGCTTTCGAAGGAACAAACGCTTGGGTTCCAATATACCTTTTATTACAGTTATGAATAATAATAATGCACTTATTATGATTATGATTGATGCATAAACATA
>JAAGVU020000035.1:21170737-21189255 GCA_011763525.2 Mormyrus iriodes | reverse complement strand
CTTCCAAAGGGGGGGTTTCTCTTTTTCTGTCCCCCCGCCCGTGGGGCCCCTCCCCCAGTGCTGTTTCCTGTCTCTATGTCCTCTCCCACCCAACCCCCTCCCCCCCCCCCCCCCCCGGACCCGCTGCTATTGTGGAAATCTCTGCTACACAGAAGTCCTGATCTAAGCAGGACCGCGAGAGCAGTTGGTACCATCATTGTAACTAGAAGGTTCTGGGGTGCTGCCTGTCGTGCCCTGTTATACCATCAACGGACATCATATGGTGTGAAGAGCCTTCAGTGGCATTTTTACTATACAAGCAAAGGCTGTCAGCAGTACCTTTATGCACGTGGCCGCGGCTGAGCGAGCTAGCCATGTGTGGGGTACCCAGTACATGTGAGGGGTATGCAGACAGCCAACAACAAAGGGGCCCCACGGCCCAGTGAAGAAGGGAGCATTAAAACAACATTGCCAGAGCTAGCGTAGCACTGAACCCATTGGTTTACAGGTTGTGAACCGCTAAGTGTGAGTCACTGGAGGGGGGTATGCTTTTGTACCCTAGAGCAAAGTTTGTGAACTGCAAAAATTGTGAGGTGCTTTGGGCGAAATTTTTGAGCTGGTAGCAATGAAGTGTACAGCTAAGAATGACAGGGTTTAAAATGTCATGGCTGTCAGATAATATTTTTGAAAAGGTGCCGATTGGAGAATGATGTTTATATATGTTGTTCATGCCATGAATAATTTTGGGTGGTGCTGTGGCGCAGTGGATGGTGGTGTTGCTTGATGCCTCAAGACTGACTGGTTCGAATCCCACATTTGCTGTGTGTGTGTAGAGTTTGCGTGCTCTCCCTGTACTGTCCTGGTTTCCGCCCACAGACAATACCTGCAGAGTATGATTGTGTGTGCAAGTGTTACCTGTGTGGGCCCTGTGATGAGCTGGCATCCTGTTCAGGATGTACCTCAGCATGGCGCTCCGTGTCACCTGGGGTGGGGTGTAGGCTGCCCCTATGACCAGAATAATGGTTACAAGATCATTGGTTTTATAAATAGAAAGAAGTTCAAAAAAACACTCTTGATTCAGTCTTGACTCACTGCTCCGAGCTACTCTGAGCCTGTTATTGACAGTGATTAAAGGAAAAGACGTCACTAGCTGTGTTAGGCGTTAGCACCAGGGCCACCGGACTCGCTAGAAGAAACGCGCAAGCGGTACGGGCATTGAGTGGCCACTGAGCTTCACTGACGCTAATCTAGATAGCTAGCGGTGAGGTCGATGTCGGAGTTCGCGCCTCGCTGTTCATTTTGAGGACAGGAAATGCAGCGCGGTAAGCGAAATTATCTCAACAGACACTTCCTCCCAAACAAGTCTTTAAGTGAGTCAAAGAATCCATTCTAATTTTATTTTTTGATACACTCCAGTTAATAAACAGTGTTCTTTCAGCGCAGGGACCTGCCTCCATCCTCAGTGTGTGTACGGCTTTAACGCTGCTGGCGGGAGGCTGTTTTTGATGTATTTCTGTCTCAGCCCAGGTGCTTTCTGCTTACCGCCTCTTCTGCCACAGGAATGTTTGTGATTTGGCTGCATGGCCGAGCGACTCTCTTTCTTTCTCTCTCTCTCTCACCCCTCCTCCATCGCCTACATCAGGCCCCGCGGCCCGTGGCAGCTGTTAGCCGGTGGCGTGCCTGGCGACACGGACAGCTGGGTCTACCTCCCCGGCTGTGACTCGCCAACCGGAACTTCCAGTTCTGACACAGCAACCGGCGGTTCCGGTTCACGCCGCCGCGCCGGCCTGTTTTTCGGAGAGTGTCCGGAAGACAGTTGCGTACATATCAGAATTACTTTATTGGCCCTCCATTCCTTTCAGTTGCTTAAGGGAGGGGCGTGACCTCTGTTGTCCACAGGTGTGACTCCTGAACTGGATTCCACAGTACATGTTTTGAATTTCTCTGACCGTCCCTGCTGTCCGTTGTGTGTCCCAGTGGGAAATTTGAAACAATAGTAGGGGAATATTTACGTGTATGTGACGTGGGTTGGAGAAATGGTACGGTTAAGTATTTCACCGTTGAAGGGGAATTGAATTGAACTCGACTGAATCACGATCATCATTCCCCCTTTACTGATAATAAAACGTGATTCATCCAAGTGTATTGAATAGATGAGCAAAACGTTAAGCGCGTCACCCACGCTTTTGTCTGCCTCGACTTGATTGTCTGTTTGGTTTATGTGTACCTCTTTAGTAAAGTTTGGGAAAACCGCATTGTTTGTTCCAGATCTCACGACTGCATGAATGACATCGTTTCGTAACCTGGACTCATTTACTGCCAAAGGACGGGAATTTTATTAGAATTGGGAAATTGCATTGTGTTGCATAGCAGCATTCAGAATGTGACTGCAGCTTCGCTTCCTAAACCCGAAATTGGCACAATCTGGATGCAATTCCCTTTGTGTTAGTTTGTGTCCAACCTGCTTTTTGTTTAAAAGAGAGAGTCAGGGATTTAGCAGGAAGAATGGTGGTTCTACATAGAAGCATTAGTGTCTTTGTGTTGTGAGAGCAGAGAGAGGGGCTCAGTTAAATTGTTCTTTTTTTATTTCTTGTTGTAAATGATTTATAATGCACTTTACAAGAAAGCCTTAAGGTGCTGGTCATTGTTCTCTGTCTCTCTCTTGATTTTTAAATCACCAATGGAATAAGCAGGCATCTTCTGTACTATTTGAGTCATTTGGACCTCACGTGATTGAAGGTGATGCTTCTGCGGTATGAGAAGACTCGATCTTCCAGAGATCGCCTTTTCCAGGTTATTTTCAGGATGGCGTCCCTGGGAGTTTTCTATCCCACGCGACGCTGTTGTCGTTCCCGTCACGGTTAGCCGTCGTGGGTTTGCCGTGGACGGCAGTATATTTACATATGTGTGTCGTCTTCGCCTGATTTGATATCATCTGTACAAACACTGGAAATAAACACTGGCGCCTAACAAATGGAAAGTATGTGGGCAGTGTGCGGAGAGGTTTGCATAGGGATATTAATTACACCCATCCATTCATCTTCCAACAACTTATCGATTACCAGGCTGTGGGCTGTACCTTTATGCTGGGCTTCATCCCAGGAAGCACAGGGCATAGTGACTTTGGATAGGATGCCAGTTCATTGCAGGACGTATGGACGCAGTCGCTCGAATTCTCCTGTTATCTTTTGATTGCACTAATTTCTAAATGGATGCTTATCTTTTCGTTTGTCTGCAGCTTTTGCCTGCTTGAGTGACTGTTCTGCTAGACTGATGTATGTCAAAACAAGCTCGTTTAACAGTGGAAAAAAGTGTTAGTATTATCATTATTACTATTATTATTAATAATAATTAGAACAAGAACAATAATAATGATACGTTGTTAATAATAATGTTTTATTATTATTATTATTATTAATAATTATTATTAATTTCCTCTCCGTTTGCTGAGCCACAGTCCCCTGTTTTTTGGCAAGAGCGCTCTAGCTAACGTGTGGCATCATTAATAATAGATGGATAGACGTCAAAGTGTTCGAACAGAGTAACATCTATTTATCAGATGGATCGGAGGCTCTACAGTTTCACCCGATGCGTCCCTGTGTCCCACTTGTTCCCGCTGCAGTATTACACACTCATTGCTTCTTCTTCGGGATCATCTGGTTTTCAGCATCATGGGCCGACATGGAGATTTAGCAACAATGCTCTTTGCTTTAGAAGTTGCACCTTTCCAATGTATTTTTTTAATGTGTTTGTGGGTGTCTGTGTGGGTGGCTGTTTTTAAGTATGAGGACGGAGGCTTGTGTGTGTGTTATCATAACCCTCAGGGCATAGGTGACCAAAGGTTGCCTCCATTAGGCTTTTATGAGGTTTTCGGAAGCTCTTGGTGTGGGGCCGATGTGGGTTGTATGGGATTATGCGTTACTGTGGGGGGAGGGGTGACCAAATTCACCCTGTCATGTCATTCAGTCGTGGAAATCGCACTATTAAGGGTCACTGCCATAGCATAGTAACTGATTGAAAATAGTATTAAATTAATTCTGGACGTTGTGACCTTTAGTGTGGTTTACAGCAAGCTGAGCGCTCATCCCCAGTACGTAAGAGACCGGGACGTAACATAAATGACACCGCGACGTCACCATTGAAATGTAAATGTCAGGGGATAGTCCTCGGGTGCTTCGTGAAAAGCCTCAGACAAATATTTGATCTGGGTTAAAGAGGGTGGGGTTGTGGATTTAGAGACATACACACCTTTAAACGTATAAAATTTTATCATGCGACTTGCTTTTTGCTGTTACTGATTTTTCTCTACATGTGACATATATACCTGCGGGCCTTTTAAAAGACGGGCATTGTCGATATTTGACAGGTTTAAGTTTTATTGGAGTTCGCCCAACACTATTCGGATGATGTTGATAAGTTTCATTTCTTTACTTCGATGAAAGAAAATTTTACGTACCAGTTAGCTGCGTGCTTTTAAACTGTAGCCAAAATAGACCCTATCAGAATTATGAATGAAACTACATGTTCTTTGTTACTTGGGAAACTGTAAAAAATCGCCTTCGGATTTCCTCCGCTCTGACTACGGAGCAGTTTATGGCTACTGCATGGAATGCGTGGTATGCATGCCGGAATGAACTAACGTAAGCCGGCGGGGACACCCGTGGGGCACGGTAGCGTTGTCGACACTTCCATCGGTGAGCAAAGAGCTTGCTGTCGCATGGCAGATTTTTTTTATTTTTCATCAACTTTACATGTGTATGTCTTGTGTGTAAACCAGCTGTATTGTTTAATCGAATTACGGCGCAGGATATTCTAGGCAAACCCTGCGTGATACAGCCGAGTGGTTCCTTCCACGGTGGGTGGGTCCTTGCTGCGGCGAACTGAAGGGGGATCAATGAACTCAGCTGAATGTACTAGTCGGGCGATCGAAGTTAAGATTGATCTTGGATACATTGTTATCTTTCCCTGGCGTAGCGTTTACTTCGGTGGCGAATACACGCCAGAAGAAGGATTACAGGGGATCGCTTCATAATATTTGGCTGTATGTTGCATTTAGCTCCGATTCACAACTTTACTTAACCAGGCTTGTGGATACAAATAAATTAAATAAACGCACCGCGGGGTGTTGGGCAAACCGAGAGTAAAATTAGGATGATTTTTTCAAATACGGTTAACCCCGTCAGGACTACCTATCGCAAACAGGTAAGATAAACTTGGATTTTTAGCTTGGAGCGATAGATGGTTACACAGCAGTTTCGAGCCGTGGTAAACAGGCCAGTAGATGTGTACTTTACACCTTCGGGACGGGGTGCTGCAGTAACAACCGATTTCTGAAATCTATGCCTTTGGGAGAGTTCATATATTTTGCCTTATTTGTATCCTGGCATTGGCAAATATTCTTTGAAATGTTAACCTTTATTTAAACTCAGTCGTCCTGTTCTGGTTGGTCATTTAAGTCCCAAATCGGACATACCAGGGGTCAATATTTTTCCACTTACTCCAAATCTACGTAGCCGTAGCCTCACGCTGTGTTATTTTTGTTGCTGTTGGCATTTTTAGACCACTTTGGGTGATTATGAGCGATGGATAGTGTCGGCAGTTATCGGAATCTGCTTCCCAGAAACGGTCTAATTACTGTATAGAATGGAGTCCAATAATAATCAATTAGCTGGCAGAAACATCGCATTTAATGGATTATACCATTAGACTGTAATTTTTTAAAACGAATTTTCTTTTCTTCTATATACCATTTTTGGCATTTGCCCGGTAAAATCGTTAGCTTTCGGAAATACATGCATCGATTTGACGTTATTTATCACGGTGACCTACAGCCGACTTTGATTTCCAAGGCTTGAAAATGACCACCGAAATATTGCGCAGTTGCATGATTTAGCGCAGCTGATGTCGGGTAGCACATCCTGAGTGTTTTAGACCAGGGTTTAAGAAGAATGGTATCGATGTAATGGAAATAAATATTGCTGCCCTCGTCTTAACACCGTGAGGTGGAATAGTGAGACTCGCGTTTCCCTTTTCCCTATAACTTCTTAAAACACTCTCGGTATGTTCATGTCCATCCCTACTAAGTTTAGCTTGCAGTTTCGATCAGTTTTTGGCACAGTCCTTGATTTTGTTGTTTTTTTTTCCCGCGGGTTGAATTCTCGGTAGGAGATTAAAGAAATCGGATGTGAATCGCTGGTATGCGGTAGACTTTGATGAACCGGTCTCAGTGGCCGTGGGTGGAAGAATTAGAAGTGGGCTGGGGCTCGCTGGGCGAGGCTTGTTACTGGAAGCCTCGTGTGTTGCCGTCGTGGATACGACGCGCTCTGGCGTTCTGGAGCAGCCAGATAAGCAGACGGATGTAGTAGTTGCCGCCTCAGCGTCGTCAGTACCCCCGTCCCAGTTCCTCCTCGGGCTGCCGTCGCCGGGCCACTTATATATGCATTTGTGTGTGTGTGTGTGTAATTATGTGTGCATATTTATGCATATGTATATATTTACATACAGGGTTTCTTGGGAGTCCGCTTTATCCACCATATAGCGCCCAGGACCGCTGGTTTGGCGTGGTGCGGTGATCAGATGATCGGTTGTCACGAAGGGGGCATGGTATTAGGCCATAACAAATTATATCACAAGATATACAGGAGACAGCGTGTGCTTCGGTCTCCCCGAGCAACGGAGATGGGCTGAACTTGCACGAAATGGTTTTGCCATTTTCCAGAATTTGCCGAGATTCTCTCTTCAGTTTTTATAATCGGTTATGGTTGTTAATGTCATGTAGGTTTGCTAGGACCGTACATGGTAGGCCTGGTTGTCTGCTTTCCCCAAATCTTGCTTTAATAAATGTGCCAGAATTATGGCTTGAATATTTTATGAACTGCAGTGCCATCTGTGTAAAATAAAAGGATTTCATACAACCTTCATATAACCTGTAACCTGGTACTTATTGAAAAGTGCTGAGTTGCATCCTGAAAGAGACTTTGTCAGCTTATTAGTTTAAAACACACTGAGTGGAAGGAAGGGTTTGGTCCGGTTTGTGTTTTCCTTCTTCAGTTTGAGGGAGATGATTAAAATGGTGAGATGTCTGGTTTTGGGCGATTCGCTGATTTACAGGAAAAAGTAAAAAAAAAAAAAACGAAAAAACATTGGTTTGTGTCCAGTGCATGAATCCTTGTTTTATCAGCCGGAGCGTTCGGTCAGCATCTCATAGCTTGCCAGTGTCGGGTGGTTGAAAGGTCAACCCCACCACCCTCCCATGAAGGAAGCCCACCATGGAAGCAGGGCCAGTCTGTTCCGGCAGATTCCGCTTTGGGCCCTGCTTTAGACACGCCAGCCTTGACCTTTTCCCCCTGCTACGGCCATTTTGGAAGCATCGGGCACACGGTGCTTTAAGCGGGACCCTGGGATTGCTGAAATCTCATTTGTGGCCCCCGCTAAAAGTTCAATTTCTTATTTTAATTTGGTCCGCCTTCCTCACTGTTTATTTTTAGTGCTACAGGTTGTTAAGTCGACGTTGCGGTTTGCTGCGAGAGTACGTTATGCTTGATTAATTGGAGCACCGCGGATGCAAGCCAGATTTGGGTCCTTCTTCGCCTGGGCAAATTGGATGCTTTCTCGGTGCAAAGTGGGTCAGCAGGCCAGAAAATGTGTGATTGTTCCCCCGGCTTTGGCGAGAGTCGCTCTGCTCCGGAGCCCGCTTGTTAGGCCTTGTTGTGACCCCCCCCACCCCCACCGACTTTGTTATGCTTCTGTGCTATGAAAAAGGTGGTGGTGGTGGGGGGGGGGGAGTAGGTGCTGTCAGACTGTTGGTTGACAATTAACTAGGCAGAGTTAAGAAGTGGACCACGGTGCCTTTTTGTTCAAAAGAGGGCATTAGTCCCCAATTAAGCACCATCATCCGTGATCTTAAGCTCTAGAAATGGCTGCAAGGTTGGGGCGCGGGGGATTAAGACCCGGAAGGGTGAATTCCTGAGCAACTCTTGCATAAAACGGCATGTCCATGGAGAGCTGGGCAGACAGGGATTGCAAAGGTGCCTGACAGGTGGTGTCTGCACATTTATTGGAGGACCTGTTAGGAAGGAGAATTCGGTTGCATTTTACGTTTGTGACTTTCCCTTTTCATGCATGAGTTGATTTGTGGATCATAGCTGGCGGTCAGCAGATTCATTCACTTGCAAGTTACCGTCTTGCTCTCAGTATGCGAGTATGTTTGCCCCCCATGATACCGTAGATTATCGGGAAACCTGAGGATTTAAAAGCTCGCAAGGTTTAGGGGTTTTGTGGAATAAATTTATTTGGGGGTAACAGCCAATAAGGGATAGCTGCCAGCGTTTTAAATTCGTAAAATTTGATTGGTTTACATCTAAAAAAGTGACTTTTTTTTTTCTGTGGCGTAAATACTGCTCTCTGCTACTTCCCAATGGAAAGTTGTGTACAGCAGCGTGCTTCTGTTTTCAGCTGGGATTTTTTTTCCTGGAAAACAAAGGGGCCATTCTCTTTTTAATATGCCATTCTAGGTATTTGAGTAAAATGACTCAGAAAACGAATAAACTGTCATTTTGGGTATAACTCCCCAGGTTTCCTCAGTTTTTTTGCCATAAAACTTTATTGCTTAAAAATATTCAAATAAGCCATTTTTAAAACTTTCTTGTTTTTTATTATTATTATTTTTTTTTATTGCGTTATGAAGTCTGAAGTATTTCTAAGGTGCAGTAATGGCAAGCTGTGCTGACTTCATTTCTATAGAGTTGTTCATCTAAATCCTTTTTATGTTTCTCCAGGTTTTTTTTTGCTCTTTATAAGGTACCTAGCCAGGCTTCACTCATGCTGCTCAGTGGCCAGTATATCACGAAGCGATGGACATGGAATTGGAGCAAAGTTCCGGAAAAGCTCTTGCTGGTATTAATGGTGGATCCATGGTTCCCATTCACGGATACCTGTGATAGGGGCCGCAAGCATTCCCAGCAGAGGTTGCCCGCATGCCTCGCGTTGTTATGCCTGTAGCCATCCGTTTCCAAGACTGCAGTGGGTGGGGGGCTGCTAAAGCACTTAAGCTGTTTCGACGGGGCGGCGCACAAAGACGGAAATGCTGAGCTGCCACGGATCATCCCACGGCTGCCTGTCGCCGGCGAGGCCCGCCCAGGTTGGCTAGGGTGTTGGTCGCATGGTCACCCTGCTTGGTAATCGCACAGTCCGCTAATGGCATTGCATCGCAGCCATGTCCCACCAGGGATGCCGGTAAATACACCCCCGTCGGCAAATGCTCCTCTCCCCACCCCCAGCGCTGTAACGCCATACACACGGGTGCCAAAGAGCTGATGTAACCCTGATATTCCTTCTTGGGGGGAGAACTTAATGTGAGAATAAGGAAAAAGGATAAATCGAGGCCATTTTATTTACATGCAGGAGCATAGCACTTGGTGCGGTTGTGATTTAGCTGACTGCACTCCTCATTGGTTGGAAAGCAGTGGTTACTTGTGTGCAAAAATTTTCTGAATAACTCTGACAGTTGTTGCCTTTGATCTCATTTGAAACATGCTGTTTGAGTCTGTGGAAATCTGTCCATCTTGTGTCGGGTTTGAGACAATACAGACATGTGGACATAGTCGTATTTTCTCGACTGGAGAGGAACTTTTAAAGGGCGTCGTAAGAATCGCACCGCAGACTGGCCGCTCTGGCTCACGTGCAGCTAGGCAGAGGCAAAGCCCAGCCTTCTAGAAAGCAGATAGCTAGCCCCACCCCCCCAGGGCTGAAGGGGTCCGAGTCCCACGGGAGGGGCCCCGGACTTGGCTTACGGCCAGCTGAAAATGGCTGCTTTCCGTCAGTGCTTCATGCTTCAGATTCCGTGTGTTTCCTGGGGATGTGGGGGAGGGGAGCGATCTCACACATGCAGAAGTTTAACAAGCACGCCATATTCGGCCTGCCTCTGCTAGCAGGGCACGATGCCGTACCCCTCGTCCGGGAGGAGGAAAACAGAGCACTGCTGTTCCTGATGCCGTGTGATTCTGCCTTTGGATGAAGGTGAAACTGTTATGGTGATTTGATACCCCCCCCCCCCTTTCATTCTGTTCGGCCATCTAATATGTTCAGCTCCTAGCGGTCACATTTTATTACCAGTGGGTGACCGGGGGTAGAATTAACGACTGTCATAGTTCTTCTGGTCGCATGATCAAAATACTGCTCCATTTGGCAAGTGCGAAATTGCATATCCCGTGAATTGAAATGCGATTTGCGGTGGGCTGGGATCCACTGAAATTCAATAACCATTAGCAGTTTGCTACTGTTAGCATCTCTGTGTTTGTCCTGCTCCCAGCAAGTGTTTGATTATGAAAGCTCTCTCTTATTTCTGTTGCTCGGCAAAGATCTAGGGGTAATAAAGGGCTGGAGTGCTTTGTTTTTCATACAGACTTGACAGGGTAAGAACTTTTATTTGGAAAGTTAAATGACAGTCTGATGGATTGTGGTCTGGAATAATACACACTGGGTGTGGATTCTGACGACTTGCAAAGTGCATAAATTACACTCTCTATGGACTTCCAGTTATAATCCAGGGGAAAATGTCATGACTTAAGCTGCAGAAACAACCGCCCAGTTTGAGATGCAAGGGATGTGTTCTTACAGATGTGTAGGAACTTGCCTGGTGATCAACAAAATGAGCTTTCATTTGTCGGGGGTAGATTTTATGGCTTATGTTCACTTTTTTTTCTTAGCAGTGAATGAGGGAGTGAAGAGAGGTAGGGTGGGGATTATGCAGTTCTGACGTGATGCTAGAGGGTGTGGGGCTCTGGAAGTGGAAGTGGGCTTGTTTGGTTGGTTGTCTGTGGCAGGAGTGTTAACAGCCTGCACTGTTTACACAGTCACAGGGCTGACTCTGTGCTACGCTAATCCTGCTGCAACTGCACCGCCTGCCCTATACTAATTTGCCAAGCCTGTTGCAAGTGTTGCTGTAGCATCTGCTACGTTAACTTCAGTAGCTATTGGCACTAGGCTTATAGAAGAAGCCTGCTGCATGTGCAAATGCCCCGCTGGCGCTACGCTAACGTCCAGAGCCTGCCATTTCTGTTGCTATCGGCACTATGCCACTGTGTGAAGCCTGCTGACCGTGGAGCTGCAGCATGGGCGCTGTGCTAACGCGCAGAGCCTGCCACTTGTGTAGCCATTGGTGCTATGTTAATGCACAAAACCTGCTGCAGCATTACCGCTGTGCTAATGTGCAGAGCCTGCCGCTTGTCTAGCCGTTGGCGCTATGTTAATGCACAAAACCTGCTGCAGCATTGGTGCTGCGCTAACGTGCAGAGCCTACTGCTTATGTAGCCATTGGCGCTATGCTAATGTGTAAAGCCTACTGCAGCATTACCGCTGTGCTAACGTGCAGAGCCTGCCGCTTGTGTAGCCGTTGGCGCCATGCTAATGTGTAAAGCCTGCTACAGCATTGCTGCTGTGCTAACGTGCAGAGTCTGCCGCTTGTGTAGCCGTTGGCGCTATGCTAATGCATGACGCCGGCTGCAGCATGGGCACTGTGCTAACGTGCAGAGCCTGTCACTTGTTTAGCTGTCAGTGCTATGCTAATGCGGAAAGCCCTCTACATGTGGAGTCGTCACATCGAAGCTATGCTAACACATAGAGCCTGTCACTTCTGAGGCTGCATGGGTAAAGGCCACTACATGTGCAGCTGCAGTGCTGATGCTATGCTAACGCACGGAGCTCGCTGTTTCCTTAGCGGTCCTCTAGGGCAGCCAGGAGGTGTCTGTTGAGTTCAGGTCCAGGACAGGACTGACACTCTGAAACTAAGATCCAGTTGTCCTGCATCCAACTGCATCTACATTGTAGCTGGATTCTGGCTTGTTCCGACGGTCTCCCCATCCCTGCTGTCCTGCATTTTGTCCTTGACATTGACATAAACATTTATGTGGGTTATTAATGCCTCCTGATATAAAATGTTATGTGATTCTTTTTAAGGAGGGGGGGGTCGCTCTGCTTGTGAAAAAGCATTTTAAGTCCATGTCTTTTAGCTGTTCTTGAAATTGTCTTACTGGGAACCAGCATGATTTTGAGGCCTACCCAGTACTGATCTTAGTGTATGCTCCATCCCGCAGCCCCCAGCCGTGCCCTCCGGCCCACCCATGGCCCCGCCCAGCCCGAGCAGCAGCGCCAACCACAGCAGCAGCAACAGCAGCACGGCAGGCTGGGATCAGCTGAGCAAGACCAACCTGTACATCCGGGGTCTGCCCCCCACAACCACCGACCATGACCTGGTCAAGCTCTGCCAGCCGTGAGTAGCCAGTGATCCTTCCGGCCACTGGGTGGCGTAGTAGGCGCTGAGCCGACCTGATAATTATATTACAGCATTCATTTTCGGGGCAGCCTTTCTTAACCTGAAACTGATTGTGAAACAGTGTTAGCATTTCAGTATGCTAATGAACAGCAGATATTATATGCATACAGTGCTCACAGAAAGTCTTGGGACGCTTTCTTAATTCAGTAAAAATATTGCTTATTGGTTTTATAAGACAAACAAAACTGAATTAGTCAAAAAAAAATCATGACAATAAAAAGAACATCTTTGTAGATATAGTAAACATTACTTGTCAATGGACTTTTGTTATGAAACTAATAAATACTAATATTGCTGCAAATATATTACAGAATTAAGCAAGTGCCCTATGACACTCTGTAAACCCTGTATGAAGTTGCAGGTACCTGAAAATCACACTGAAGGGATATTCTTTGGGGGGGCGGGATTTAGATTTGTTTCCGTCAAAAAGTCCTTCAATAAAATGTGAGTGAAGGGGACATATTCATTTACAACATTAATTTAAATCAGATTTTTGTAAATTTTAATTATATACATTATGTGATGTGTAATTTAATTAAATGTGTTAAAGTAATTATATTAATGCAGCAGCTGGCTTTCCAGTATATTGCCATGTCACCCGGCTGTTAAAGACCCTTTGTCCAGTATCATAACTAATATGTGGTCACGCATGTAAACGCATGATTTAAACAGTTTACAGCACAGCTGGGTGCCTATAGAAGCCCAGTTTTGTGTGTTAATCCTTATTGTGTCCTCTGCTAAAAGCAGGTTTGGGGGGGGCGGGGCGGGGGGGGGGTGGAAGCTGGGTGTTACAGTGACGGACGACAGCATGGTGGGTCCAGCAGGGGAGTCTCTGAGGGCGGTCGTTTTTAATTTGTGGGGAGAAATGACACGGCAGCCTGGGGGGACCCCATGGGGAGCAGTTCCAGCTGACAGAATGGTGGGCAGAATCGTTGTTTCGCTGAGCTATGGTGACCTTAGAACCTTCGCGCCTCCCCCCGCCCACCCCCATTGCTTTTCACTGCAGCGTCTCGCTTGTTGCCGTGGGAAACGTCTGTGAGTGAGATTCCGGTCTCCGGGGACGCCTTAAGGCAACGTTTAAGAGTGGGGATTAATGCTAGGCGGCGGTGTTTAGGGTCAGCCGGTGCCCTACCAGCTCGCGTCCACAGCTCTCAGCTAATCCGTGTCCAGATACTTGAAAGGTTTGACCTCTGACTTCTTCCTGCCAGCCCACTCGCTGTTGTCATTACTGGCGATTAGGCGGGTCGAGACTGAGGTATGTGCTAATCAAGATGTTTATAAAGACCCTTCACGGCAGCTTAAAACCGCAGTACCGCAGTTAAGCTTGTGCTGTATGCAAGGGACGGCAGCATCGAGGGACCGCCCATGCGGCCACTGCATTGGTGCGTGTGTCCCCCTGGGCCTCACCCCCAGCTATGACTGTCGGCACATTTTCACACCGGGTATTTTGCCTGCATGCCTGCTGTTTCCCCTGAGGCATAATGTGAGTGTGTCATGTGGGTGGCGTGCATGTGCCTGTGTGTTTAGTATGGAAACCTTGTGCAGTGCTGGTATTTGTGTAGGGTTCTGTTGCAAGGCGCTCCAGTTCTGCATCTCCCTGCTTTCTTGCGTGCTTGGACGGGTGCATGACTGTCCCTGCATTAAACCGCAGTGTGGGTGAAGGACACCTTTCCACTGCTGGTGTCTGTATGCGTCTTTCTCTGCTCGTGTATGAGATGCACAGTAAGTGGAGGCTTAGGAGAAGGACAGAAAAACCAGCCGGACCTCCGGCCGAGGGCTCGCCCATCCCGTTGTCGTAGGAGATGGGTAAGCTGTAACAGCAGCTGTCTCCCGATTTAACTCCCCCTCCTTAACAAATGCTCTGTCCACGGGCAGGGACCCTGTAGGCCTTTAGTCACTGGTGCCACCTCTCCCCAGGACTGACCCGCCTCTCCCCAGGACCCCCCTCTCCCTAGGCTGCCCGGTCCTGTAATGCCTTTGTCGCGGTAACCCCCTTGCCTATTCACAGGCCTCCTGAATGAATACTAACCTGCTAGCTACTACATTCTGCTTCATGGTGCCATTGCCAGGACGGCAATTCACTTGCATGTTTTGCTGCGCTGGCTGTCATGTTGTGTCCTCCCTTCATTTCTTAATCTTTCATCATTCACTTTATCGTGAATTCATGAAGCTTGCAGACATGCAGATCAGCTGTCCGACCATTTTCTACCGTTTTCCACTTAATCGAATGCGGGATTGCAGCAGCCGAGACAGGAAGTGAACACATGGCCCCGAAGATATAAGGCCACTGTGCTGCCCCTTACAGAATGTAATTAGTGATTATTATTAATAAAGATGCCCGGCCGTCTGAGTAGGAGCCCTGGGAATGAAAACCCGCTTTTACCCTACATCCCTATGTAACAGCCATTTAATTGCATGATGTTTTTTGCAATTATCTGGAAGATTTTAGTGTCCCCCCCCCCCCCCCCAGTAATCAAGCTGCTCTCTGGGATGTACCCATAAATTATAATTTTTTCCCATTTCTGTGAGAGGGCTGCTTGTTTGACGGCACCATCGTGATTCTTATCTGATTAATATAACGCGTGGTATGAGTGTGCCTCTAGATATGGTCCTTGTGATTCATTCACAGTGGTAGGATGACTGCAGAAACACACGGTTCTGCTGGAGATCCGCTTGCGGACAGGTTTGCATCCGTGTTTCCGCTTTGCGAAGGTTCTGTCTGATTCGTGACGAGGCACAGAAGACTGGCTGACAAGCTTGATCCTGAGCAGCTGTTAGGGTTAAAACAGCAGATCAGGCAGCTGCCTGTGCGCTTATGTGTCCGAAACATACTCATGTTGCATTTGGCATCTTTGGGTCAAGGTTCATTCACGTGTAAGATGCCCTGTCATTTCCAAGACAGGGTCAAAGGTCAGCATTTGCCGCTTGGCCCTTACAGGCCTGTTCCCTGCCCGAGATAGAAGCTCTCTAATCAGCCTCTGGGGGCCTGCATCATGCTTTGTGGCTTCCAGTGGTCCTTACAGTTCTGATAGGCATGTTTCCCGGATGCTGGGAAAAGCCCTCGCCAGTGTCGTCGTTTTTGTGATCTATCTTGAAGGAAAGTTTCCTCTACATCACCCTAACTTCTTAGCTGAGGGCTGGATTGCCTTTATTCTCAGCTGGAGGAGATGGCTTGTACTCTTTCTGCCCTTTTTTTTTTTTACCACTAACCAGCGCAGTGCAGTATACATTCCCGTGTCCCTGCAAGGCTACGGCAGTTAGCCACGGCGCTGAACGGAGGTACTGCATTGGAGGGCTCGCTTGTGGGATGTTCTGTTCTGTCCCTGGCAAGCTGGAAGGGCCGTCCTTCGGTCCGGTGCGATTTATTATGGTTAATTCATCTCATCTGCTCCAGTTTCCAACTTCTGTGAAATGCGAATTCCTCAGTCCAGACAGGCAAACTAAAGTTCTCAAGTAGAAGCATGCTAGGGGCTGAAGAGTGACTGAAGGGATTTAGCCTCATGAGGTAAAGGCTGCTGTTTTACACCCCTTGGGAGGGGTACCCTTCAGCCAGTTGTAAGCCTTTGCTTTAGTAAAAATCCTTTTCTCTAAGATAAGTACTGAATACCATCAAGTAAAAGTGTCTTTGAAGCAAGGAAAAATGTAAATGAATCCAGTCGGCACAAACTCATTATAATGTATCTGAATGTTTTCTAACAGTTTTATTTGGGTCCTTGAACCTCCCTCCCCACTTCCCATTCAGTCATTCTGCTGATCGTTGACATTTACGCTGGCCTTCTCAGAATCATCACCATGTATCACCTGTATTAAGACAGGCTCCTCCTCCTTAAACTTTGACCCCTGGCATTTACTGGGCGGCCCAGGTGAAAAGTGTGCCGCCAAATCACGCTGACAGCTTTTTTGGTTGAAATGAGGGGGCGTCATTTTTTTCCCCCCTGGAACAGAAGGCTCTTGGTTGGTGATTCGGGCTGTCAGCTCCTTTTGACACTCTTGCACCCTCTCCCGTATCTCTGCGCCACACTTTTTTAGGGTGATGTAACCGCTAGCAGGAGACATGCTGCTGTTTTGTCTGTCCTCGAATCTAGCCAGTGATATAGCTCTCTGTTCGTAGGTACGGGAAGATCGTTTCGACAAAGGCCATCCTCGACAAGACAACAAACAAATGCAAAGGTACGTATTGCTGATTCCTTGGATTTCACCCCATCGTAAGGTGTGTCTGTGTGTCTCTGTCTGTATGTGCGTGTGTCTGTGTGTGTCTGCTGTCTGTGTGACCAGGCTGTGTTGTTCATTCGCTTCAGACTAATTTCGGTCCTGGGTACCAAGTCCTGTAAAGAATGTAGTAGCCATTCAAAGATTTAGTGTTGTGTAGTTAAATCAGATTTGGGGAGTGGCTTAGCTGTGTTTCTGATCGGGGTTCTTCAGCCTTGCTTGGGGTGTCTGTCTGCTTGATTTCATTTCGCTCAAATGACAATCTCCGTCCAACGTGAGGCAGTAAAGACAGCCTGGGGTGAAGTGGGCATGGTCTGCATATGATTATCCACATCTTCCTTATGACCCTGCTGACACCTGACATGGGGCGTGTGCAGTACACCCTACTTTGAAAGGTTTACTTTAGCAATATCCTGTATCAGTCGTGTCCTGAGCTGCCTTCACGGTTCCTGTGCTTTTTACTGTACTCATTTAATTTTAGTCTTCACTTCCCATGCAAAAGTCAGAATAAAGAGGTTAACATACAGTTAACATAGCGTACAGAGTGGCAGGTAGCATGGATCTTTCCAACCACAAGGCCCGGCTGTTGACCATAACAAAGTAGATCAGTGTTTCCCAACCCGGTCCTCAGCCAGTCCACGTATTTGCTCCTTCCCAGCTCTCTTCCAGACAGTCCACATTTTTGCTACCTGGAGCTGGGAGGGACCAAAAACGTGGACTGTCTGGAGATCCCAGAGGAGCGGGTTAGGAAACACCAAAGTAGATGATGGATGATAACCAGCAGAGCTCGTTGTCAAAATGCTGAGGGTTCTAGTCCTAGGTGGGCTAATCCTCTTGGATGGGCCAGATTGGGATGTTGGGTTGGAGGTTGACACTGTGCTCACCCCTGATCTCGGGTCAGTCCTCAAGTCCAGCCCTCCTCTACCCCAGCATCAATGCTTCCAATGGCCTGAAGGCCAGAGCTGTAGTCCATGTCCAGCCTGTTTATTGAGAATTTCATGGTGACCCACATGCTTAGGGCTTTGCTTTTGGATCGGGTTCCCAATCCAGTCCTTGGGGACCCGCAGATAGTCCATGTTTTTGCTCCCTTCCATCTCCTGGTAGGGGGCTGATAGGGAGAAAAAATGTGGACCGGCTGTGGGTCCCTGGGAAGCACTGCTTAGGAAGCTGTGTGTGGGAGTCCAGCCTCGATGCAGCCACATATTTAGCTTGTTTTAACTGGTCTCCCTCAGTGGACTGTCTTGCACCTAAGGTGTACCTGTGTCTTTAACTGCCTCTCATGCTGCTGCCCTGTGGGCAGCCTTAGCAGCTCCCTAGGTGTTCGCTTGAGGCCCCGCTGACCTTTGATGGTGTTCTGAATGCACACTGACCATCTCGCTCCCTGCCCGCCCTCTCTCCTAGGCTATGGCTTTGTGGATTTCGACAGCCCTTCCGCCGCCCAGAAAGCCGTCTCTGCCTTGAAGACCACCGGCGTCCAGGTGCAGATGGCGAAGGTGAGGGTATGGCTCCATCCGGCCGGACACGCTGCACCCACCACCCCCAGTCTGGGGGTGTCACACCAGCTCAATCACTTGCATCACCCCTCAGAATGTAGAACTGTGTACCCCTCCCCCATTTTCAGAGCCTCATGCCTTCATCACATCTCAAAGCCCAGTCCCCCCCCCCTTTAGATTTTAGTGATTGAATACGATTGACCGTGACGCTGGCGATTTTAGGGTGGGGGGTACATACCAGGGAGACGTACCAGCACCATGCCCACGCTGACATGGCCCTGCTTACTGCTTACCGAGCTGGTTGCGTCATCACCATCATTGGTCAAAATGCACGGAGATGCCCCGGTTTTCTGTGTTGATGCATGGATTATCTGAAGGGGAAAAAAGGGGCATTTGCTATATATTATTCATTATAAGTAGTATAACTCCGGGGCGGCACGGTGGTGCAGTGGTTAGCACTGTTGCCTCACACCTCTGGGATCAGGGTTCACATCTCCGCCCGGGTT
>JAAGVU020000035.1:21121856-21160006 GCA_011763525.2 Mormyrus iriodes | reverse complement strand
TGGCTGTACACTGCATTCAGAGACCATGTATCAGATTTCCCCCCCCCCCCCCCCCCCCCCCCCCCCCCCCCCTTCCCCCCGCCCCCCCCCCCCCCCCCCCCCCCGGAACATGAATATCGTCGTTCGCGGAGACATCGAGCGCCAGCCCCCGCTGTCTGCAGGTCCACTTTCACAGCTCGAGTGTAGCTCACGGAGCAGAGGGGTCCTGCTTGTCGCAAAACAGCTGTCAAGCCCCCGAGAGGCGTTTTGCTGCTAGTCGCGTCTGAATCAAGTGCCATACGCCATCTGGGTCCAGAGTTTGAAGAGGAATTCGGGAAAGGAATGCTCATTTAATCAACCATCTTGTACTAGACAGCCATTAAATTATATTAAAAAAGTAATAATTTATGAAGAAAGAACTTTTGTACAGACTGTTTGAAGAAATAAAAAAAGATTTTCATAGATGTCTATATGATCAAGAGGATTTTTTTTGTTGTTTCTCCGGATTTGCCAGACTCAGCCTGTGTTTCCAGTCACATGACAGACTTTGCTCTGTATTCTTCTTTCTAGTGTTGGTTACAGCCAAAAACACATTTTAACTGTAAATTTAAATTTTGATCTAAGTTTATTTCTGTTCATTTTGTTGAAACTTTTGAATAAAATCTTGTGTTGGACCTATGACTGACTGCGTTCTGGCTGCATGCTAACTTGGGAGGTCACTGCTATGTTTAGCCCACAAGGGCTCCTGTACTGCGTCACCAGGACTGCAAGACTTGGCCCTGGTCCTGGGCCCTGCAGAAAACAACCCGGAGTGGGCTGGTGTGTTGTGCTGTCCTACAGGGGTGCTGCAGTATGATCCACATTGCCTCCCTGTGGGGCTCTTGAATCATTGCGCCATCAAGGTCAAGACATTCTGACTGGTTTCTTAATCATCATGAGGGCTGTAGACCATGAAACGTTGCATAAGGCCTTAGAATTTATCTTCTGAGGAATTCTGGGTATGTTATGGTGTGTTGTGGATAACCTAAGAAGTAGGAGAGAAGACCTTACAGTATGTATCATATAGGCTGTGGGTCAGTGTCACACTTGCTATTACCATTTCAAACCCTTGGCATTTAGTCTGTTAGTGCACAGGCTTCTGTTACCTCAGTGGTCAAACTTGGATCATGTGACTTCAAAACTGTCACACAAGAATAGTCCTTCTGAATGCAGTGAGTCATAATTTGCTTCTTTCTCCAAACTCTGCCCCATTTTTATTTTCTCCAAGTTTCTCTCCTGTTAAAATGATTTCTTAGTATAAAGAAATTAATCAGAAATCACGCTTTATTTGCCATTTGCACGAGTATAGATACTTTCCAATTCTTTGGTTTTTGCAGACATGCACGTACACAGAACTCAGAGCGAAACTTGGAGTCTAAGCTCGGTTTCAGGCCATTTCATGCCAACAGACCAGGGCTTTAAGGTCCTTGTCCAAGGGCCCGACAGGCATGTCTCTGCTCTCTGCTGAGGACGGGACCTTCCCATCACACGCATGGAGGCTTAACCCACTGGCCCACACGCCCCTAAACTCCTGGTCAACAGTTTGAGTTGATGAAGGTTTATCAAGGTAAACAGACCAGGAATGTGGATTCAAAATATGCATCTCCAAGACCTGTCAAAAGTGATGTGTTAAGGCTGATTTACACATCTGCATTGAGTTTATGCTGAGCTTACACTGTGGCCCATGACATTGCGAGCATTTGTGCGTGGTCTGTGTTGCTGCGACGAATAAGTTCTGGGGAGGCGTGCGACTATTCTCGACTTATGCCACACGGACAGTGTAGGTTCTACTCAGGCATACAGCGACCTTTCATTTGGTCAGTGGATGCAGCGTCTGAAGTGTCCGGCCACATAAATGGGTACTGCAGGTTTGTACTGTTGTCACTTTCCAGGTGACACAAAAGTGTCATCCAGTCAACTAAGATAAAATATGGGTGCCCAAAAAGTAATTATTTGCAGTGACTGGTTACTCCTGTCATCTACTGGGGACGGAAACAGGAGACTATGTTCTCTCCTTAGCCATTAAGGCTGTCGGTGTGCTTTAGATTGAGAGAGGGTGTTATGGATTGTTGATTCTTCTGCTGTTATTGAGATGTCACAGATGCATCCATCTGGCCCTGTAGGATGGAATGAAATACCTTTTCTGGGGAGGTCTCCAGATACTGAGTCTTATCAGACACTGAGTGTTGTGTTCTGAGAAACGGTGGCCACGCTAACACTTTACATAAACCATCACTATTTCGTTATATTACACAAATGTTTGTCAGTCAAATAACAGATTTTTTTTTCCCCCCTTAAGGATTCTCTGCATCGGAATGAATGTTTCATATACGCTATGAATAAACTGTTCCTGTAAATGTGCTGTAGTATGTCCAAAAGAGAGCCAAAAAAGTTTTAAACACTGCTGTTAACAGTCTTTTTTTCCAGTCTGGGTTTAGTTTATGACGATCTGCATAAACAACTCAGTGTAAACTCTTTAATCGATGCCGCATGAGACTGAATCATGTATGAGTCTCTTACGGCGGATGTCTTTACGGTGTAGCAGCAGCGCCACCTCTTGGAAACGCTCCGTCATTTTTTTTTTGTTTCCTGCAAATGTCTCCGCTCATTAACTTAAGTTCAGTAGCTGATATTACACAAATAAATAGATTCTGGCTACTTGGCCAAATAAAATGACGCATTATATGAATTTATCCGTTATGCGTCATTCCTAAAAGAAACAAGCTCCAGAAATGGGACAATTCGAGACAAGTGATGATCGTTATTTGTCAATCGGTTGCTCTTTTAGCCTACTTCCCAGGGCAGAGATGTGGTATGGTTAATCATACCCTTCGCCGGTTCTGCAGAACAATTTCGGATATAAATTAGCAGACGTTTTTATTTGCTCTGTGCATATAACTGGATGTTTGCGTCAGCTAACGAAACCAACTGTTAGCTGCCCAGTTATCTGGAGATTGTGCCCACGCCCACTTATAAACACTTGGCATCTTCCCACAGCCCAAGTTCGCTGAATGTCGGCCTAAGTTTCCCCACATGTCGGGTCTTCTTAAATGATTCAGTCATGTTGTGTAATGCGCAACTTTTCCAAATGGCGGCGAAATTTTCTTAGCCGAAAACAAAACGGGTTAAGTTTTATGCATGATATTATTGTGCAGTAATGGGTTTCTGAATGCGACCGATTAATGGGGATTTAAATTTTATTCTCTGATATTCAGGATTTGGGATACTTGCTTATTTTAAATCCAGCTGAGCTGCTAGGATACGTATCCCTGTGTCTGTTCTTGGACTTATTCTTTTGTTAATTTATACTCTTCCCTTTGGCTAGACCATTTAAAGATTTGGGTTTAATTACTGCCCTATTTTTCCACGAAAATGACATAAATCTAGGCCATAACAAAGGGAAATATTGATGCGTGACCTTTGCAGAGCACCAACTTCTTTCAAGCAGTCACCGGCTGGGTGAAACTTTTTTTATTATTTTTTTTTATAACTCAAATGCAATAAAGTGCTTGTTGTGCTCTGCCGGGCATTATAAAGGACCGCGTAAACGAGCCCATTTTCTTCCGTCGCCCATGACGACACAGGTCATTTGTATTTCTTTCGTGTCACGTTTTACTCAAAGAAATAAAACGTCCCAAACGCCAAAAGATGCAGTTTCTTCAGGAATTTTACTTGCATTCGTTTATTTCTGTTTTAATGTAAACTGAATGGTATTTTACCTTCAATACCATGGGACTCGATAGCTGGGACAATACATTAAAATTTGAATGAGGTTTTGCGAATATGTGTATAAATGCATATTTATAGTTAAAACTTAAAAATATGTTTCGATAGTAGATAATATAAATTATGGATATGCAGTGGGCCTGTTATCCCACATATACTATCCCCCTTCACATTCGGGAATTTCACATTCACAGTTTCGGTTATTCGCCAGTTTGTCGTGAACAATCGTGAATATTTTTGGAGTTTGCCGAAAGATCGCAGAAACTCGCAAACGACACGTAAGCCAAAAACAATTCTGAAAATGACTGGATCACAAAAATTAATATCATATAGGCCTAATATTTAAATCATAGGGTTGAGTAATATCTGTTAAGCCTAGTGTAAGTTCATGTCATATCTTTGATATTAAAACCATTTGACAAGTTTGTGCTTTAACCTTTAGCTGAATCTCTGCACTATACTTCCACAGATTAGTTGGTGACAGCTTTTAGCTGTTAAGACATAGGACCTAGATTTGAAATCCAAAGGTTACACAGCTGGGAATTTTATTGGATCAATACATGGTCCCATAACACGCAAATGTGTTAGAAAAATAAGGCTACCGAGACTATTTGGCCCTAAGTTAGCCAGTGACCTCTCAGCCATGTCAGGATATAAATGTATAAGCACCACTCATTCGCTACTTCTTTTATGATCCAATATTTTGTGCAGTCTTTCTGTTAGCCTATAAATTTTTCGGTGTTTATTATATTGCGCCGTTCTCCGCGTTCCTGTTTTTCTTGCCTTTCTTATTCTGATTGGATCACAAATGAGTATGTGCTGCAGTGCAATGTCCATTCAACTCGAGGCACCCCTGGATGTGATGGCGATCACAACTTTATATGACAAACTTAAACAAAATACTATTAATCATTGTCCTGGGACTTGTTTGCCACTGTAAGTGAGAATAAGGTTATGATACACAGAGCAACTTTTTGAGGAATGTTGCAATGTTTCCCACTGATATTAGGAAATAAATTTATACTTGAAAAACTTTGATCGTCAGTGGGACAATCATCCAGGGGTGCGTTTCCCAAAACCATAGTTGATTCCATAGTTGTTTCCATGCAACTGAATGGTAGTTAGCAACTATGGTTTTGGGAAACGCACCCCAGATCCAGATGAGTTGCCCTTTGGTTAGCAACTGCCAGGAAGCATTGCTCTAAAAGTTGCCCTGTGTATCGTAACCTCATGGGGCGGTTAACCTCAAAGAATTAAAGGGTGGAATTGTGTTTTTAATTACAGCGACCCCATGCTTGTTTATTCTGCAGAACAGTCAGTCTGTATTTGCCTTCCATGTAATAAATGATCGCGAGGAACGCATGGGGTAATTCATCATGAGAATAACCTTTCTAGATAAGGGTTTTCTCTTGCACGGCAGCCTACCTCATTAAAACCAACATTTCTCTCTGTTTATCTTCTGGACTCATTTATATTTGATGATTAGAGGGCAGCTGAAATTTGTCAGGGTCAAGCCTGTTTTATTTTCTTTTGAGCGTTGTCTAATCAAAACCATTGTTATCTACTGAAAGTGACACAACCCGTGCGATCTAATATTTACAGCCTAAATACAAAAAAAATAATTTTGTCAGTTCGGCGACAGTTTCAGATATACCGTATTACTGGGAGACAATGTGCATGATTTTACACACAGCAGATAACGAATTATTTAGCACTGAACTATAGACCTAATATACCGTGTAAAGTCAACAGGAACGAGACGTGGGCAATGCAGCGCAGGAATGCATTAAACACTTTGTTACGTATTTGTGCCTAGGCTACCTACTTCTGGTAAATGATTCGTCACAACGAAACCAAGGTTAATTTGCCAAGTTAGTCAGCTGACTTAATATTACGTATACTCCGGTCCAAATGGCAGCTCTTCTTACATAGCCTATGATTTGTGATATCTTGTAACTGATACACATATATACTCTCTTTTTTTGTCTAAAAAACATGTCGAACAGAGATTTTATTGTCGTAACTTCAAATAACTAATACCCACCACGCCCAAAGGGAGCTTCGGGTTGAGGGGAGATTTCGCTGCAGCACAGACTCGTGGTTGTTTCTCCTCCCCCCATCTATAGAGGTGTTATTTTTAACATAAAACTGTTTGTGGCACGCAACGTCCTTCCGAAATGTGTAACTCCCTTTAGAGTGTTTGGGTTTTCAGGTCTTTCTGACAGTTGAGCTGTTTTTTTAATGTTTTCAATATTCCCAGTAGTCCCTTTGGAATGTAACTTTAACCATAATAATGAATTTGAACCTGCGCCTGCGATCAAGGCTGCGACCGCACAACGTGAAGCGTCCAGAATTTTTTTTTTCTTGTTTATTTATATGTAGGCGTGGTCATCCGGTCGTGACGCCATAACGGATAACCAATCACAGATGCGCATCTATGAAAAGGGGCGGGAAAAGTTGGGAGGGGAGAGAGGGGAAAAAAACAGCCATAACAGCGAGTCGAGGCGGAGAGGTTGTAAGTGGCGCTGTCAAAGTCGCTGTTTTCGCCTTGCAGGTCGCTCGTCTTTGAGGCGCCGGTTTCCTCACAAAGTGTTACAGTTATCGTGATCGATAAAGGCAGGTGATAAGTTTGTGAATATGGCAAAGAGTGCGCGGGCGGCGCTCTGCTTGTGTCTGCCCCTGCTCGCGGGACTCCTGAGGGCGGATTCCGGCGGCGCGGCTGCGGCTGCGGCTCGTCCGGGTAAGATCGCGCTCCAGAAAGTGCGACCGCCTCGCTGTCAGTCAGTCAGCCAGTCAGCCGGGCCCCTTAGCTTTCAGCGCCATAGAAGGAGCTTCGGAACGGGGATACATCACTTTAACGGTGCATTGTTTTAAGTTACAAGTTTACAAAGCGGTAAGCGAGGACTGGCGGCCGCTCTGGCAGCTCTGCGCGAAACGTCGGTCCCGGGGACCCAAAGTCTGCTCCGTTTTACGACGTAAAGGGTACAAAGAAATGTAATATGTCTGATTTAATCCTATTGTGTATTGTCCCCAACCCGAATACAAAAAAATTAAAGACCACATTCTTTTGTTGTGGATATGCTGGAAGCACAAGGAAACTGAAACGAAGAGTGGCCGCCAGTCGCGGCGTGGAAGCTGCGCAAGTAGTGGATAGTAGGAATAAATATACTTATTTTAAGAATGCAAAAGTGTGGATCCTAATCTGCACAGCGGGCAGTTGGAGGTAAAGAGACTGACGACGGTAAATCTGCGCTACAAATTTCCAGCCGACGGGAAAGGCTGCGGAGCGTTTAAGGAAGGAGTCAGTTTGGCTAATACGTTTCAACTCGGTTAAAATGAGTTAAATAATAATCAATTAAAATGATGATATTTTACATATTTTGAAGATTGTCCTTTTTTTTTCCTTAAAAGCATTTCCTAAGCGCAGTTTTTTTTAACCTTGTATGCTTACGCGTATGGTTGTTTTATATTGATGATACAAATATCAGTGCAACCATTGCTAGGTTTTATGTCCTACAATTACCAGTTTAACCCGCAGCCCTGAGTTCTTCCCTGAGGTGATCTAGGCCTACTTGTCACTTTAACTGGTAGTGATCATGCTTGTTTTTTTTCCTGTTTTATTGGTAATCAATGAGTCATGAATAGGAAGGGACATGTGCACGTCTGTTTAATTTAATTTGTTGTTCTTCTGTAATTGAATCAAGATTTCAGTAGAATGACTTCCCTTAGTTTATCCTGCCCCCCACCCCCCGGAGACTTTTAGCTGAAAGTGAAGTGGAATTGTTGTGGGGGTTTTTTGGTGGTGGTGGGGGGGGAAGCAGCGATGTCTATGAATAATTTACAGGAGCATAATGCAGTTTCATCACTGGCCGCTTTTTTTTATTTGGACATGAGTGACTGTGCACTGAAAAATCATGACACATGACCAGCATTGAGGTTCTTCTAAAATGTCAAGGAAGTGTTTATGCCTTTTTTTAATGTGGGCTCCAGTTTAGCTATAGCTGTGCCAACTCTGCTACAGTGACTGTGTCTGTGCTTAAAACACACTGTTCAGGTTACTCCCATTTCAGAGATGCAGGCTAGGACCCATTGACCGATCGACGGGCGAGGCAGGCAGGCTTGTGTGAGTCTGTTCTTTTCCTCTCTTTCCCAGGTGACGACGCCTTCACCGTCCGTCATGCCAGCTCAGGGAAGTGCCTCCTGGCAGACGAGCGGGAACAGCTGCAGGTGGCTGAGTGCAGCGGCTCTCAGACGGAGCTCTGGAAGTGGGGTGCTGAGCGTCGGCTTTTCCACGTGTCCAGCACCAAGTGCCTGGGCCTGGAGGTGCGCAACAAGGTGTTGCGGCTCCTCGACTGCGGTGACCCCGGCAACATGCTCTGGTGGCATTGCATGGACGGGGCTGTTCACACAGAGTACCGGATGGCTCTGGCTGTGGTGAACGGCACCATCACCGCCAAGCGGGACTCCACTGACCGGTGGACCAGGGATGAGTCCTCAAAGAGCATCTGCCAACATCCCTACCAGGGTCAGTGAGTTCTGATGCGGCAGCCTCTGCTCCAGCTGCTGCTGTGTTCTTTGGTTGGTTGGTTGGTTGTGTACTCGTTTGGTTCTCTGCTTGTCTAGGTTGTTAGTTGGTAGTGGGTATAGATGGAGTTGACGGAATATCAGACATGGAAGTACTTTCTCAACATCTCCCTTGACCTGACATGTGAAATGTTAGCCTATTTTATTACTCTTGGTTATAGTCACTGTGGCTGTCAAATTTGTCGTCTTATCCATGATTACCAGGATGCCTAACTTTTTTGCTCCCCGGAAGCATTGAATAATGACATTGTTGTTGTACTGGTTATGTGGCGCCACCGTGTTAGTGAGTGATTTTTAAGAATGCGCTGCTGCTGAGTGATTTATTTTTTCATTTATTTTTGCTTTCGTTTTATGCCTCGTCAGGTACATCTTGAAACTGTCAGCTGTACCTTGGCTGTATCATCAGCTATTGTAGAAAATTCTTCCTCTTTCTTCCAGCAGATACACTGTTTCTTTGGCACAGTGCTGTTTAATCAGAATGCTTGATGAGTCAAGCAGTCCAGTTATGCCTGTACAAGAGTATTTCCTCCTGGGATCAATAACGTATATCTTATCCTTACCTATTTTTTGAAGTGATTTATACGTAATTGCACTGGCATGTTTTTGTCATAATTTCATAAGAATTATTATAGAATTTTCTGAAGGTATTTTACAGCTGAAACCAAACATTCTGCTCTCCTCGCCGAGAGGAAGTTGCAGTCTCCAAAAACTGCCAAGTGGCTCTCACCCCATATTCCCCGTAGCATTTCTCCTTTCTTTTGTCTTATTATAGAAGTTTGTCACAAATGCTAAAGAAAAGGGATCCTTTCTTAAACTGGAATCTGTTTAGGGGAGCGTTTTGAGTTTCACTTCGGTGATGTGATGTTCTCTGTGGTGGCGAGGGGGGCTGGGGATCGGGTGACAGGTTGACATCGCTGCTGAAGCTGTCTGTTTTAACCTCCGCCCCCCCTTCCCCTTCCTGACTCACCCCCACAGTCATGCACACCACACTGGGGAATTCCTATGGGGCACCTTGCAGCTTCCCCTTTCTCTACAACGGCAGCTGGGTCCATGGATGCCTCCCGAACGACCGGGATGACGGGCTCTCCTGGTGCTCCACCACCGCCAACTTCGACGTGGACAGGAAGTGGGGACTCTGCCTCAAGCCCGGCAAGTGCCCCCCTCCCCTCTCCAGCTAGGAAAAACTACTGCAAGAGTGGTCCAATGTGGACAGTAGTGTGCAGGGAGCTCCGGTCTCTGAGATGCTAGCTAGGTCAGGGGAGCCTGAACTGCCTCTGTGACCAGATCCTGGTGCTTTGGGCCATAGCGGTCATACCCGTAAGAGAACTCGCCCAAATTCTGTCGATGTTGTTCAGCAGCACACGTGGGTAAAAGAGGACCACTTTAAGAGATGTTTCTGTTATCTTAGCAGAATCCCAGACCTAACACGAATTCTTCCTTCACTTTTGGAATTGCCCCCCAGCCTGTGACGGGGCCTCATCTCTCCTTCTATTGGTTAAAGTTTGGATTTCACTCCTGGTTGAGCAAATGGTTGCATTAGGAACTGGAATGTTCCTTAAGGCTCTTAGCACATAGGTGTTCCGCTGTAATCCGTCATTAACAGGCAGGCGAGGCGGCGTCCTGGACGGCTCCGGCTGTCCAGCGGGACCTCGCTTAATGGACCATTAAACGTGCGCGTTGCCTTCATTCGAACCCCATCGGTCCGTCTGTCTTTTCCATGCTTCACATTACAGACCCACCGCAGTACGATTGCCACTGAGCACTTTTTATAATGTGACAGTTATGAGTGGTTGTGTTTGTATGGTAACTGTTGACTTGTAATCTCTTGGGACATTTCTCCCTTTTTTTCTTGTATATGTCATTTAAGTTTTAGATTATTTATGGTACAACAGCACTTCCCTTATCTTATGTCTTGACAGCGGCTCCTTCGTCGTGCATTCCACCTGCTAACTGACCACCTCCCATTCACAGAGGACGGCTGCAAGGTTCTATGGGAGAATTCGAGCCTGGGGTCCTGCTATCAGGACAATCTGCAGTCAGCGCTCCCCTGGCATGAGGCCCGTGCCTCCTGCCGTAGCCAGGGCGCGGACCTTCTGAGCATCACCACCCTACAGGAGCTGGCATTGTTTTTTGGTGAGGGATGGACCAGGCCTGAGGCCTTCTTACAAAGCATTGCCATGCCTCCCTGCCTTACATGGAATAATTCACATTACTGGCGGCGGTCTCGACCGCGGCGGGGGGGGGCGTTCACCTGCCCTCAGAGCCGCAGTCCGGTCCTCTGCGGGAAATCCCATATGCTCTGCGACGTGCCTGAATTGGCATTACTGTCACACTAAGTGGCACTCAGGAATTGAACTGTGGCTAAGGAAGTTGCTTATGGCTAATAGTAAACTTTGGTGCATCTGTGATGTTGAGCAACTCGACTGAACTCCGCCCTGATGTGACTCATAAACAACTCTATTCTTTTGAAACTTTTTTTTGTCACACACACATAATAACAGTGCTAATATTTGAAATAACGAATGTATAGCAGCTAAAGACCTGTTGCAGCACAAAACCCAGACGGGCCTCTTATTAAGAGGGCCTCCTGGCCCTCTATAAACGTTCTGCTTCTTTTCCTCCACATCCAGGGAGGGCGGAGGCTCCCGCTCAGGTGTGGATCGGGTTGGAGCAGCTGGACGTGAGTCAAGGCTGGCAGTGGTCCGACGGGTCACCCCTCGCCTTAGTCAACTGGGAAGAAGGTGATTATCGGTTCCGAGCCGCATCAAGGAGGCTGTGCCCGGGAGCGTGCCACCCGCTGCTTGGCAGGAGGGGGTGCAAACAAAGGAGCCCTTTGTTAATATGGAGGTCATTGGGCACACAGCGTCTGGGCATTGTTAGGGCTGCTGAATAACACACCAGTGTGCTGAATACATTCTTTATGGGCCGGCTGAGTGTGGGACGCCTCTGATGCGACTAATTCGCGGGGCCGTGCCTGTCCTTCCCGCGTGTGAGAGCCGGCACTGTTGCGGTGATGCACGTGACTAAGCAGGTTGCAGGTTCAAGTCCCATGCGACGGGACCTGCTGTTAATCCTAAGTTTGTCAATTAAAAAAAGACAATGTATATGTGCAGTGTAAAAGTGTAAGCATCTTTGCTGGGGATCACACAGTGATGATAATGGGCGAGTGTGAGCTGGGTTCCTGCATCAGTTCTGGCTGCCTTGTTTCCCCAGGTATGCCGATCACCTCTGTCTTCAATACGGCGGACTGTGGGGTGATGAACCCCAAAGGATCCTGGGAGAGAGCAGACTGTGACCAGAAGCTACCATATATTTGCAAGAAAAACCTGAACTGGACAAATTCTGAGTCGTCGGGTGAGCCTCTGTTGCTTCCATTTGGGGGTGGGGTGTCATGAACGTTCAGCCCGGCAGTCATTGTGAGTGGTGCAGTGGCGATCCCCCTAAGGCAGGAGATTCCAGTGTCTGCTTCCAGGAAGTGCTTCTCTGGCCCAGCAGTGAATGTGGACCCCTCTCTGTCATTGCTCCCCCCACCCCCCAGCCCCCTGGGTGGACCGGCCCACGAACTGTGAGGCCGGCTGGCTGCCCTGGAACGGCTTCTGCTACAAGCTGGAGAGGGATGCCCCGCGCCCCATGTCCGAGGCCCAGCAGCAATGCGGGGAGATGGGCGCCAGCCTGCTCAGCATGCACAGCCTCGCCCATGTGGAGGCGCTCAGCTCCACCTTCCATGCTAGTAAGGCCCGCCCACATCCCCATCTGCATCACTAAACTCAGTATATCATTTGGAGATTAATATGTTATGATAAGTGGTTACTAGTCTTTACCATAAGTTACAGCATACATTTGGAGTGAAAGGAAGATTATGTATAGCAGGAAATCATTTTTTAGTTGGGGGGGGACTTCTGTGGCTGCTTGTTCCTTTTGGGGTAGAGGGTGGAGGATGGAGCTGTAAATTTGGTGGTGCTGCGACCTAGGTGGAGACAGCCTGTGAGGTCACTCCGTCCCAAACACAGAGCCCAGATACACTCCTAAAGCCCTGCAGATGTTTGCATCTGGTTGACAGATTTGGGCAGGTGTGCCCAGGCTTGTGACTAAGCAACGACAATGGGTTTGGTCATTGCAGATGACAGTTTTGACGTCTGGACTGGCCTGAAGAGCGAGGCCATGCCAGTCCTTTTCCAGTGGGTTGACCAGTCACCCGTCACCTTCACCTACTGGGCCAGGAACCAGCCTCAGCCAGCCGAAGAAGGGAATTCCACCTGTGTCTCCTATTCTGGAAAGGTCCGTCTCTTTATGTCCTTCCGAAGACAAAATAGGACGTCAATGTGAAATGTGGATGTGAGGTTGAGCTTTAATATGGAAACATTCATGTTGATCCCTGTGTGTGAAGCTTTAGTTTGTAAGCAAGTTTATTTGCATGCAAGAAACGATGAACCACAAACCTTTCATTTTTCTCTGCGAACAGAGTCTTCTGTGGAGAACCGTTCCGTGTGAGAGAAAGCAGGCCTTCATATGTGTGAAGAAGGGAGAGGTGAATGAGAGCGTGGTGATGACAGGATGCCCAGAGGGTGGGGTGAGTCTTGTTCAGGCCTCCTGTCCGCCCTTCCCAAAAGACACCAAATTAAATAAGCAAGTCAAACTAATGAGCCCTAAATGCCTTAGCATGAGCTCATGCAAGTGCTGGTGCTGGACCTATGAGTCAGTTTGAGCGAGAAGCCTGGTAGACAGAGAATGGTATGATGTCCTGTTGGATTGTCCCCAGCGCTGAAGTCTCTCTGTCTGTCTCTCAGGACTGGAAACGGCACGGTAAAGCCTGCTACAAGGTGGACACCAGCGTGGTCCATTTCAAGGACCGGTGTAACCTCACCATTATGAGCAGGTAAGCGGAGGTGAGCGGGCAGTCGTGACCCCGCCCCTACTGGACGTGGTTTTACCCAAACTGCATTGCGTCCACCACAGGTTTGAGCAGGCCTTCATAAACAGTTTGATCCGGGACTACCAGACGGTCAATGACTCGTACTTCTGGATCGGGCTGCAGGACGTGAAGAACACAGGGGAGTACCAGTGGGTGGCGGGTGACGGCCTGGCCGACCGTGTCACCTACACTAACTGGCAAGCATTTCAGCCAGGTAGGCGGTCTGAGAATCACATGGCTTGCGGAGAGCGCGGCACTCTGCAGTGGATTACAGACAGCTGAGAACAGGCGGGGGGGCTATAAAAGGAGAGCCATCTGTTATAGCTATGAAAATGCGTTGCTAAGTCTCGATGTTAAAGGTTACAAGCATAAGCACTCAAGTCTGAACAAAGATCCCAGTGTGCCACGCTGTGCTCGCTTTCAACCGTTAATCACAAGTTAATGCTGCTCTGTGCTGGTACTATTGCATTATTCTGGCTTTTTGCCGCGGCGTTGCTGATCCGCCCAGCAGGGGGTGCAGTCATGTCATGCACGTTCCCTCCACTGAGTGCGTGTGTGGTCGTGCACGCAGATTTGGTGGGGGGCTGCGGTGTGCTGTCCACTGGCAAGTCACGGGGCAAGTGGGAAGTGAGGAACTGCACCTCATTCAAGGCTGGCTCCATCTGCAAGATGGAAATCGGGCCCCACGTGCCACCAGAACCCGAACCGGACCTCAGCCTCCCGTGCAGTCCTGGGTGGGTCTCCAGTCCCAACATCCACTACTGCTACAAGGTAAAAATGGCCATTGGGTCTGTGAGTGTGGGGGGGCGGGGGGGGTGCAGTGTCTCTTTACATTGTACATTCTGTTCTCTGGGTGGCGTCCATGGCTGTCTGTCACACTTGCGCCCCCTGCAGGTCTTCCATAAGGAGAGGGTGAGCCGCACACGCACCTGGGAGGAGGCGGAGCAGTTTTGCCAGGCCTTGGGGGCCCACCTGGCAAGCTTCAGCCACATCGACGAAATGAAGGCCTTGCATGACTTCCTCAGGGATTCTGTCAGGTCAGGCCCTTGTTGATCTTTAACCTCCACAGGGTAGCGAATCAATGCCAGTGTAGGAGCCAGGCAGGTCAGGGTACATGTATGTCATCTTGTGACACTGGGTGCCAGCCTGGCTTTGAGGAGACTGGCCGGTGTTTCGTGGGTTCAGACGCAGTGAGACGGGCAGACTCCTGTCTTATGTACCTTAGGGCGTGTTGTCAAACCGGGTGTGTTTAACGTAAGAATGTGAACAATGTACAGTGTGGGATGGTTGCTGGTCCCTCTCCAACCCTCCCAGCTTTCACACGCCCCTTCTACCAAGAGGGCCGGACAGGCAGAGTACGGAGGCCTGAGTGGAGGAGATCATGACCAGCCTCCTGTGCAGCATGTCTGTCTGTCCTTCCTGTCCCGGCCCCTTCCCCCACAGGAGGCCTCGCTGTTACCGGCCAGTCTGTTGCACAGGTGCTTGCTAACTGGCCCGCACTGGCCTTCTGTCTCCACCCACCAGGAACAGCGCAGTTGCCTGGCGCGGTGACACAAGCCCCGGTGTCCCCGCTGACCGCTGGCCGGAAGACAACACACACGAGATTTTTGCAGCTCGTGTTCATGCGTGCAACGTTCTTCAGGACCGGTTTCTTATTCAGACTTTGTCCTGGTCTCCCCACAGTAATGATCGGTACTTCTGGATTGGGCTGAACCGGAGAAACCCCAATGCTGAGAGTACCTGGGAGTGGACTGACGGAAGGCCAGTGAGTCCAGGGCGCCACACTCGAACCATCACTGGTATAGACCAGTGGTCACTGAAGCAACATTTCACTGTGCAGCAGTGTGCTATCGGTCACGGCCTGATTTAAATCCTATTGGCTGGCTGGGGTAACGAATGGGAGGTGGTTGAAACCAGTCAGTGACCAATAAGGTGTGATAGTCCCTCCCACCATAGGTGTGAAAGCCTCATGTCCCCTATCACTATTGTCCATTATCAAAAGTGTTTCACACGTGGTGGTGAAGGTGCTTCGGAGACTGACGTCATGACCCTCTTGCAGGTTTCCAGCTCCATCTTCCAGGGCGACTTCCTCGAGGATGATGTGTACAGTCGGGAGTGTGCAGCCTTCAAGGTAAATATGACATGGAGATCTGACCCGGCCCCTTCCCCTGGGGTTACGGTGAGAGGCATCTCCTGCCCCCTTATGGATAAGACAGGAAGTGCAGTTCAGTCGGCCAGCATACTGCAGCAGCTGTCGCATATTGTGCGGTACCGGCAAAGGCATGGGTGGTTTCAGGAACTGCGTTGCCGATGCCAGTCACGCCAGGAGTGCCTCGTGGGCCACGCTAAGCTACGTGCGGCCCTCTTTGGGACCGCTGACCTGCTTGTATCTGTCCTCTGTGTCGACACAGACGCAGGTGAGAACATTAACGACGTTCTTCTTCATCTTGAACCTGCCGCTGAGGACCTTCTATGCCAGTCCCTTCAACTGTGCCGCCCAGCTTGAGTGGGTGTGTCAGATCCCGCGAGGTAAATCTCACGCCGCCTCGCTGCGTTCCTCAGGTGCTTTCCTGCTCCTCGGCCGGCCCCTGCCTAACTGATGCTCCCTTCCATTTTATAACCCCCCCTCAGGAAAAACCCCAGAAACCCCAGAATGGTATAATCCACGTAAGTTTTTTTCCTTCTAAGCATCTTCTCCTCTCGTTACATACATGCTTCAATGATTGATGTGAATTTGAAGTTTTTTTTGCCTGAAAGTCTTCCGTTTGCCTTATCTCCCCCCCCATGCTGAGGTAACTTGCATCCCGTTGTGTGTGTGTGTGTGTGTGTGTTTATGTCAGATGGACACCACGAGACCTCTATATTCGTCGACGGCAATGAGTTCTGGTTTGTGAGCGAGCCCATGCTTACCCATGAAGATGCCAGCTTGTACTGCTCCTTCAACCACAGCAAGTTGGCAGTGCCTCCAACGATTACTGCCTTAAAGCAGATCAATAGCCAGATGTCCAAGGCAAGGCCCTCGCATTGCTTTCATTTCATCAAGAGTAATAGGTTGCACTGTGCTTAGTGTTCTGGACCTGGAAGCTGATTGGTCAGATGACTGACTGACGGACTGATCAATCAATCCCCAAAACGCAGATCTCATCCATTCATGGGCTCATCCATAACTGGTACATATGGCAGTGATGTCTATATAATGCAACTCTCTCCCGTTGGCTTTGATTGATTGATTTTGTTTCCGACGTTTGTCTCGAGTCTTGGTGGGGTACACTGTTGGAATACACTGGTCAGTCAGCTCAGTCAATCAACGTGCTTGGTTTTAGAAATGCCAGTTTTCACTAAAACTTCCAGTGTTGAAGTGAACAGGGGGACTAGGTGTGTAAAATTGTGGCGGGGATAAAATATTCTTGAATGTTCAAGAGAAGCTTTAAGTCAGAGAAAAGTTTATTCTGTTAAATCATGCATAAGGGTCAGTAGTTTGCCTGTGTTGTCAGTGCTCTGCTTCCTTCATTTTTAATGCTTATTTTTACCTAACGTGGTTTCTGATGCTTTATAGCAGAACCGCGTGTTCGGGGAAGTGGAACTTGTAGCCTGAGGAAGGCCCTTTATTATTATCATCATCATCATCATCATCATCAATAATAATAATAATAATAATAATAATAATAATAATAATAATAATAATAATCATAATCATAATTAAAAAATTATTATTATTATTATTATTATTATTTGGTGCTGTTTGCAGAGCTGTCGCAGAGCAGACTGGAGGCTGTCATTTGGAGAATGATGCTCAGTATGTTATTGAACGAGGCCTTTATTTTTCCCCAGAGACCCAGCAAACAAAGTTGCTTTGTTACGATCTCCATGTTGCAGGGATCACACACACCACGACATGTAGCAGAGCATGATGGGATTGCAGGCTTGTGGTGGTGGTGCACTGTGTGAGTAATGACCTGTGATGTCTGTTCAGATCTCCAGCAACAAGCAGAGCTGGTGGGTGGACATGGATCACCCTAGGCCTAACCATCCCATGATGTGAGTCTGCACTGCCTTTACTCTCACTCACACACACACACACTCTCACACACACACACACACACACACACACACACACACTCTCACACACACACACACACTCTCGCACACACACTCTCACACACACACACACACACACACACACACACACACACACACGTTTGTATTCCTATCTTTGTGGATGGATAGAGCGTGCATCAGGTCTCACTGGCTGTGCTTGTGCCAGGATTATCACCAGTAACCTTTTTCGTAAACCGAAAAAAGATACGAAAATAAAATTTAAAAACTACAACTAAACAAAAACAATAAATATAGATTCCAAAACTAACTGAAATAAAATGGATAATGTCTGACATTTTGGTTTTATTGCTGATTTTTTTTAAGTACTATTTAACTAAAGCAATGATTTGTTTGTTTACCATTAAAAATATCTGGTATGTGCCCATTTTAGGATATTAGTATATAATGTGCACTGCGTTTTCATGCAGGATTCTCTAAAAATCAGACATTCGGCTTCCAGTTTATCTCTAGAAATAAAATTACTAAAACCTTAAACTGAAACTAAAACATTGCTATTCAAGTCATTTAAAGAATATGAATTAAACTGGAATCAAAATTGAACTGGGTTTCAAATGACAATAGAAATAATAATATAAAAATAAGAACTAAACTCAAAACTACTTATTGCCTGTTGTGAATGCTGAGCCTTTTCACAGCGACTGTAACTCTTCTGAGGGGTCCCATGTGGGTCAGGAGGGCCCCCACCTGTCTCTGTGGGTCCTCTTACTGAGGAGTACGAAGCTGTCACATTCTGCAGATAATCATCGTTACCGTTATTCTGCCTCCTCAGATCGAGCCGCCTGCAGTACTATCAGTCAGCCTTCTTGGGTCAGTGCTCGTCGCTGAGCACGGCAGCCATATATCCAGGTAAGCCGCTAACCCGCCGTTTGCAATTGGCCTCTTTGCAGAGACGAAAGCCAATTCCCGTGCCATAAATGATGGGTGACAGCAGCCACATGCCTCCAGCGTCTCGCTCGATGCTGCGCCTGTGTGCCATCTCTCTGACGTGATGCCTGGCCCCCTTCTCAGAATACAGCTACAAATGTAAGCAGACCCTTCCGTTCATATGCGAGAAGCTGAACATCACAGCCGTGGAGAAGGACCATAAGGAGCCCCCTCCAGTCAGCCTGCCCTGTGCCGGAAACGCTGTTGCGTTCAGAGACAAGGTTGCGACCCTAACCTCAACTCATGGCCCTAGGCCTTCCACCATGTGTTAAATTGCACTTAGATGTTTTTACAATTAACACTGCTGGTACAGTCCATCCATTCTTAACCAGTGCAAGGTCACTTTGAGCCTGGAGCCTGTTAGTACTAATTTTCCTCCAATTAGTGTCCCATAATTGTTGGTTCTGATGTATTTAGTTCTGCGGTAATGATGGGTTTTCATGATGAGGGCCAGTGGGAGGGTAGTCCCACATGCGCTGCAGCCTGCGGGCGGTGGCTAATCGCGTCGGGGGCACCCCGCCTGTCTGTCTGTCTCTGTTTGTGCTGGCAGTGCTACATGCCGTTCAGGCCCCTCTACATGTCCTTCGGAAATGCCAACGAGCACTGCCATACTATGATGGGGACTCTACTCACCATCTCCAGTCAGGTGGAGCAAGGTGAGTGACACCCCCTCTAAGCAATCCACCCCCTCCAAAACTCTAGGACCACTTGGTTTCAATCCAGGTCAGTCTCGATGAGCGTGTCTGACTGTGCGTTCTCAGACTTCATCATCTCGGCCTTGCCGAACCTTCCCCCGAAGTCCTGGATAGGTTTGAGACTGAGACTGCAGGACACGCAGTGGGTGGACGGCTCCTCTGTCAACTTTCTCAACTTCAACCCCCTGCTGCTGGGGCAGGTGCGCCCCGTGTTGGTCAACGTAAGTCTCTTCCGTCCCCCACTCTGGCATTGGCGTCTTCCTCCTTCCCACAAAACATATTACAGGCTCTCAGAATGTACCATAAAGTTGCCCCTGATTGGGGGGGAGGGAGGTCCAGCTGAACCTGTCTTCCTGTCCTTCCCACGCCAGTTCTTTGAGCCTGACAGCATAGGGATGTGTGCCTACATGTTCAACGAGCCCCTGGCCATGATGGGCACCTGGGACTATGCGTCTTGCAAGGAGCTGCATTACGTCTCTGTGTGCCAGCGTTATACAGGTGGGTATGTGTTAGGCTAATGATGATCACGATGATGGTGATGAAGAGTGGCGTCATGTTTAAGGAGCTGGTCTTTGTGTTTGCGGCCATCAGCTTCAGTAGGCCAAGTCCTGTTTCTGCAGTATTTGCTCCAGTAGAATCGCTCAGACACGTAACGGTAAATTGTAGACTTTGAATGTTTCGCTGAATATCGCTTTTATCTACCGTTAAAAGGATGTAAGCCTCCGTTCCTCATTTTGGAAGCTGATGGCTCTGTTATGTACCAGTCGTCCAGAGATTTGCTGTCGTTGGGATGGTCTGTTAGTCACTGAGTCTTCCGCTGCCTCGTGTGTTTATGTCCATAAAGCGTATGTCATCGAAACTGTGGGTTTCCTGTTTACAGAGCCAGTGAACCATTCCGTGTCTGAGGGGAACTTCACCGTTGGCAACCATATCTACCGCATTCTGCTGGGTGACATGACGTGGGCAGAGGCTCTGAGGCGTTGCAGGATGCAGGGCATGGACCTGGCCAGCGTGTCGGACACCTTCCAGCAGGCCAGCCTTTCCGTCACCGTTAGCAAGGCCAACACCTCCATGTGGATCGGCCTCATCAGCAGAGACGTAAGTGCCTCTCGTGGATGTCGCCCCGCCTCAGGGCACGGCAGAGGTCAAACTGTCACCAGGGTTACCTGTGGAGTACTGCTGTGTGCGGCAAAGGTATAGGTTTGGTATCAATATTGGCAGGAACATGCCCCTACCGCCGATGTCCAAATCTATGCCCTTAATTCTAAAAATTCTAATTCTAAAAAAATCACCAAAACCAGAATGGTGGAACCTCAGTCCTCTTAAGTTTGTTGTGGAGGCAAAAACACGCAAATACTAACAAGTCTAAATGGCAAGGGTACGCACAGTGCACATAGCTGCAGGCACACGCACCCAGAACAGTCACCAAATAAAATAATACATCGAGTGCCTACGTCACCCTCCAGTAGCTTGCCGAAATGGCGAGGAAGTTCGGGGGCGTAGCTTTGGTCTCAAATTGGTAGGGTCCGAATCAGCCCCAAAGTCCCCGCACCCCTACACGCAGGCAGGCAGGCAGGCAGACCGACCGACCGACCTACCTACCTGCCTACCTGCCTACCTGCCTGTATTCTTATCTTTATGGGGACCATCCATTCATTTGTATGGGGAAAAACCCTAATCCCAACTATGACAACCTTAACCCCTACCCAGCTCTAACCTTAACCATAAGTAACCAAATAATAATACAAGCCTTTTGGCATTTTTAGTTTTATGTTCCAGACCGACTGAAGATGGCCAAAATCACGGGTAACAGCGAACTTCATATATGATGTGGTTTCCATGTACTTGCATGTGATAGTCATAAATCACACACAGTATGACTTTACCAACATTAAATAAATTAATAATAAAGAACATTGTACATTATTATGCAGTAAGAGCGAAAGGGATTGTGACGTTTTAGCCTAATTCTCAAGAGATGATAGAGCACTGAAAAAATATCATGTGTCAAGGGATGACGGAGTAATGAACGCGTTTTGTACCCCTCAAAGGACGAAATAACAAAGACGTACTGTTACATGTTGGTTTTTTTTTTTTGTTTCTTTTGCGGATTCCTGAAACCACAGACCGCAGGGACTTCTATAAAATGTTGCCAGCAAAGCGAATGTTGAGTGTGAAAGTAAATGAAGCTTGCTTAGCACACTGTGCTGTCACAAAAGATTAACCACTGAAACTGCGCCACCTGCAATAACTGTACCAAACGTAGCCATCTGAAATCCTCACGGTATGCACTTATGATAAACAGAACGGTATGGGTACTCACTCATTGCGCTCTCATCTCGAGTGGCTGCACGCTCCCAGTCACTACTGGGAGTCAAAAACCTCACGCGAACCTGCACATAGGGTAGGTCTCAGTATTTCTTGGTTATGTCCCGCATCTCCATGAACTTCAAAGAGGACAACAATGAGTTAGTGAGAGCAGACGAGGAAGGGAAGGAAATGCTATTGGGATGCACCTTTAATTCTGCACAACAAATGTCAGCAGAAAGAACCCTTTTTCCTTTAATTCTACTCTGAGGATCTTAATGCGAAATTTTTTGTGGTCTCCAAACTTTATTTGTAGGGACAATTTGGTATTCCCATAATGTTGGTAGGGACATGTCCTTATCGTCCATATCCAAATTTATGCCCTTGGTGTGCGGGACTGCATTTCCCATGAGGCTGAGTGAAATCCCAATGGAAGGAAGTTCTTTGAAGGCCAAAGGTCACATTTAAGTATCAATAAGCTACAGTTGCACTTTAACTAAACTGACAAATGTAACTGCTTAGTCATGATCGAAGGCGTTGCTCACTAACATTTCACTTTAATCTTCGGTCAAATAGAGAATGAACAATCTAACATACATTGACCTGTTCATTGGCCAACAGCGACGTAACACACATGCGCCTGTCTCTGTGGCCGGTAGCTTCTAGCATTTTCCCCTTTCCTTAGTTTTCCAAGAAAAGCTGTTTTTCCGGGAAAGGCGCCCAAGCTTTTGATCCCCTTCCAAACACTGGCAGATCTGTTTCGCAGAGCTGGTCTCCTTGTCTCTGCTCAAAATGGGCCTCGCCAGCATCTGCAGTGCCACTGGGGCATGCTGAGTCATTGTGAGTCAGTGCTCAGGGGTATTTTGACCCATCGATACGACATGACGGTATTAGCCAGAGATCTGCTCCTCTGGTCCCCACGTTCCCAGGGCTCTCACTATCAGCGGATGATGAATGCAGTCGTATCAGCCAGCCGTGTTGTTGCCGTGAAATCACTACCTAACGCGGCCGTCCCCCACCTTCCGGTCAGATACCAGGCGGTGTGGGGTGGTGTGTGGGCTGGGCTGCTCCTGCAGGCGGTGTGATGTTTTGCCATGTCATTCTGGGTGTGAACGAGGAGCAGAACATGAGAACACTGCATGTGTGTGCGTGTGGAAAGGGCCAAAAAACAAAACACCCTGTTGCCATGTGTCAGGAAAACGGGAAGCTGTACAGCAGCTGCGGCGTGCCCTGCTCCAGTCCGATAACTCCCAGCACAGACGGTCAGGAGGCCCTGGATCGGGGGGTGTGTCCACTCCTCAGTCGACTTTGTCCTTCTTATAGTTCTTTTGTCGGGGTCCTGCCCCCAATAAACAGGACCTGACTAGGTCAAGCATCGGGGAAGTGAGGGGTCAGACTGTCCAGTACTGCAGGGCAACATCTTCACTTCCCTCAGGGTGGGACCCACTATCACTGGACGGATAACAGCCACACCGTGTTCAGCCGGTGGACTTCGGAGCCCACGGCGGGAGACTGCGTCTACCTGGACACTGACGGCTTCTGGAAGGCCACCGACTGCATGGAGGAGCTGGCTGGGGCCATCTGCCATGTCCCAGTCGGTGAGTGTGGTATTACAGTCCTGACCAGCAGGGGGCATAGTGGTTAGGAAATCTGGAGGGTATGACTATAGAATTAAACTTGTGCTAAAATAGCTTCTGTAAAATCCATTCAGCTGTATTGAATGGGCTGCTTTGTAGGGGAAAAGCAATCAGGATTGATATCTCTTTGGATAACTGTATTATAGGCGGACCATTTTGGTTTTCTAATTTTAACTGGTCTCATTGTATGTTACCAGTTAACGCCATTACAGCTGTACACCAGGCAGGTTAGCACTAAAGACAGGTAACGGGCACCCCGCAATGTGTTGGGCGCCCAGCTGCTGTCTTTCGGGCCCAGTCAGCCCCGCTTTCCCCTTCCCGCAGACGAGACGAGTAGCACGATGGACCAGCCCAGAGTGAAATGCCCCCACAAGGGCAGTGGCCCTAACTGGATCCCCTACGGGAACAGCTGCTACACCTTCCAGCTGGCCTCCACGCGATGGGGCGGTTCCAGCCGGAACATCACCACCACGTGTAGCGACCTGGGTAGGTGGCTCACCACTCAGAGGGCGAGGTCACCATGGGTAGGGCCGTGACAGGACCAGGAAGTGAAGCATTCGCTACTATATTCGCCTTTGCAGACCCCAGGGCTGATATACTGACCATCAGGAATGAGGGAGAAAACGGATTTGTGAGAGACCAGCTGCAGCCTTTCAAGGACCTGGTGCAGTTTGTCTGGCTTGGAATGGTGAAATCTGGCAGCGGTGAGTTCCTGCCCTTTCGTACTCTTATTTTTATTTCCTATTGTTTTATGAGCAGATTTCCACTGATAGAGTATACATCCCTCTGGTTAAAATGGTTCAGTGCAGACGATCACCGTCATATGATGCTTATTAAAACCGTCGGCCTTGTTGTTCTGATTTGTGTACCCCCCCCCCCCCGCTGTTTTCTGGGGCACAGCAAATAGCTTTCAGTGGTTTGATGGCACCAACGTCCAGTACTCCAACTGGAGGAACGGCAGACCCAACGTCACGCAGCCCTTCATGGCGGGCCTGAGGCTGGACGGCTTCTGGGAGTTCTTCACCAACCCTCTCCAGTTCAACACCTTCAAGCAGAGAAGCATCGTGGCCTGCAAAATCGAAAACGGTCAGTTCGGTCCTGTGCCAAAAACCGGAAATAGACGGATTATTTGTTGAATGGAGGATTGATAAACTGCTGAATACCGGCACACCGTGACTCTTCAGACCAAAAATGGAGCATGGCTAAAAATGCGCTTCTCCTTTCCCAAGACCCGAAATATGAGTTCAAAAAATCGGCGAACGACACCGGGACATACGGCAACTGGAGCTACTATGCCATCCAGGGTAAGATGACGTGGCTCAAGGCGGCGCAGGCCTGCGGAAGCGGGGGGGGCCACCTGGCGAGCGTCCACAACCGTGCCCAAGATGCCCACCTGGGGGTCATCTCCAGGCGAGACGGATTCCCCCTCTGGATCGGCCTGTCCAATCAGAATGTAGGTGGTGCCACAAGGTCCTTGCTTACCTGGCCATTTCAGGTCCAGAAAGTTCAAATCCAGACCAAGATTTTGTTTCAACCAGCTGGTTGGTTGAAACAAAATCTTGGTCTGGATTTGAACTTTCTGGACCTCAAATGGCCACCTCTGTTTAAGGTACAACAGTACTGCTGGCACTGGAATGTGTTTTCTGTGCAAAAGTCTTAGGCAGTCAAAGAACATAATGTTTAATGATCTTCATTTTGGTGTAAATGACATTGTCTGTCGAAGTGTGTCAGCTTAGCCATTTCTAAACCTCGCCTAAAGTCACCCCAGTATTTGCAGCAACTGTCAATACACCCATGTGTTTTTTGACTTGACCCCTAGCACACCTCGTATGGTTAATCAATGTCTCACTGAATTATTCAATTAAGTAAGTTAATTAATTGAGCTGGTGGTGAAATTTAGCAAATACGTGGAATGGCTGAAGTGCCCATGAGGAAAGGTTTGGGAACTGAAGAGGTGCTCATTTAACTGTTGAACAGTGAAGTTTTTAGAGAAGAAATTCTTATTTTTTGTGTTACTGTTGATTTGCTTATATTATGTTGAATTTTGTTCCCAGATCAATAGCCTTTAACATTTCCTTTGACTGCCTAAGACTTGCAGAGTACTGTAGGCGAAAAACGTGATCATGTGATATGCTTATGGTGAGCATGCATGTGGACATGATATCACGGTCAGCTCTCATCAGGCAACTCTGTGACCGGTTACCTCTGCCGCCCCCCTGCAGGAGAGCGGTCAGTCCTTTGAGTGGTCAGATGGAACTGAATACAACTACAGGCCCCAGGGGCTTTTGGGTCAGGAGCTGAAGGACCACTGCGTGTCCCTGAGCCCCAAGGGATCTTGGGAGTTTGTGGACTGCCAGGCCAGGCTGGAGGGAGCCATCTGCTACAATGCCAGTGCTCACTGTAGGCACCTCTGACGGCACCCTCTGCTGGCTGCAGCGATGTTATACACGTTGTGCAAGAGCTGTACCAGGCTCACCCACTTAGCCACTATGCCACCTGCTGCTTAGGCACACGACTGCCCCAGGTGACATGAGCTCTCTGCACCCACAGGGTTGAGCCACCGGTCTGCCGAGGCGAGCACTGGCTGCCCTGAGTCTGTGGGCTCCTCTGAGTGGGTCCGGCATGAGGAGCACTGCTACATGTTTGACATGGCCTTCTTCAACTACAGCATCTTCACCATGGAGGACGCCAGAGCAGCCTGCGACCAGCTAGGTGGGCCCCACTGCCAGCTCCCATAGTATCTAAACACCTTCTCAACCACTTAGTGTTACTAACAGATTTGTAGGCTGCAGCTCATTATTTTTGGACCTGTCCAAAATCTGACCCTTTGGCCGACTTGCATATTTCTTGAGGCCAAATTGAGGCTGTTGTCATGAAATTTGTCCAGCGTAAAAATGTTAAATATTGAAGTTATAATAATATGAGAGAAATGTGCTTGCAGCTGACCATCTAGTAACCGTATGATAATCTTTGCCATCTCACTCGGCCATTTATGCACAGAAGAGTAAGTGCCCTTAACCACTATGCCCCCTTCTGGCATTTTACTAGACTGGAAAAGAGAAATCCTGTCACAGTGTGACTGTATCTGTATGGATTTGGTTCCCTCACAGGCAACTCTGCTGAACTGCTGACCATCCGCAACAGCAAGGAGAATGACTTTGTGTCGAGATACGTGTCGGAGAATCCATTCGTCACCAGCCGCATTTGGATCAGCACCAATCTCAGCTCCTCAGGTACAATGGAGGGCTTCCTGCGGGTTTGTGTCCCGGAAGGGGAGGGTGTACATGGCCCCTTGTGTGTGTGTGTCTACTGCAAAGGTTCTGAACCCTCCCATGCTCAGCCGTTTCCGTGGGCTGTATCTGAGGTCAGTCCTGTGCACAGAAAGTCCGCCTCAAAATAGGAGATGTATGTAATGAGAAACAAAAAGCACATTTAGTGACCGTTAGCAGTCTCAGCCCTTGTGCAGAAAGCCGCCCTGCCCCCGTGTTCCAACACAGATGGTGTATTCATCCTAAGCATGACATGCCCGCATCACCGCTGTGCCCTCCCCTCCATTCCTCCCGCAGGTCAGTCGGTGGGCACTAGCGAGGCTTTCTCCAACTGGGAGAGTGGCATGGTGGCGAGCCTGCAGACCAAGTCCGTCTGCGGCGTCCTCATATCCACCAGGGGAGGCACGTGGAGCCGCGTCAGCTGCCAAAATGGCCTTGGCCGTGCCGTCTGCAAAGCACCTGCGCGTGAGTGCCTCCCTGCCCGCCTGCCTGGTTGGGTCCCGTTGGGCCCTGTCTGGTTGCCCTCAGCCTTTCGATACTTGTTCCTTTTAAGTCTTTGTTAAATATGTTGCACTAGTACAAATGGGTCAAATGTGTAATTCCCAGTGGAGGGAGGAATAATGGCATCTGGAAAGCAGGTAATTCTGGTTGGCTCATACCCTTGGGGCCGTTAACGAGCTCTACCTCACAAATGCCGCCCTGAATGAGCCGGTCCTGTCTGTAAACCCTTCCCGCGTGCCCCCCCCACAGACTCCACGGGCTCCCCGGCCGCGCTGGTCATCTTCATCGTCCTCGTCATCATGCTGGTGTCCGTGGCCGCATTCATCATCTACAAGAAGAGCCGGGCCAGGTTCTCCTCGACGGTGCGGTACAAGAGGAACTTTGACGAGGCCGACAGCACGAGCATCATAACACAGACTGAGTGAATTGTCCGTGGTGTGTGTGCCTTTTGAAGACGAGTGCGCAAACAAAGGAAAGCCTAAGCCCTTTACATTGGCGTGACATCAGCCGGTGGCTGAGCAGTCCACACGGGCACGTCTGTTGCCAGAATCCCTCAACTCTACAATGGTTTGAACATTCACAGGGGAATCTGCTTTTAGCCCCCTCACCCCCCACCCATTAATGTCCCTGTTATTAAAGGTACCATTCAGTCAAGCAACTGCCCTGCAGAAGCGCACCATCCACTTGGGTACGGTGAGAGACAGCCTCTCCCTCACGACTCTGCAACTGATCAGGTGTTTTTTTTTTTGCTTTTGAACAGAAGCACTGATGTTTTTTTTAAATGTTTTTTGTGTAATTTTTTGTCCTTTTTCTGTGGAGGATTTTTAATGCTTATATAAGTGTAGATAATTTTAATTTCTTAACCCTTCTGTATGATTGTGTGGCGCTCAGGAATGAGCAACAACTTCAACATCCCGCCGCAATTTGCAGAAATCTAAATTCTGTCCCAACAGATTTTGCGGTTTGAATTAGGTAGGTGTTTAAATGGAGTGGAATATCGGCATTTTGCTATACTGTTTACAATTAGAAAATCTAAAGCCATGCACCAGCCAACCATAGGATTGAGCCTGCACTCAGCACGCATCCTGCTCCCCCCTTGTAACCATTAATCGAAGTATTTCATGTGTAAAAGATCATTCGTGAGCTGTGTTCAAATAACTGAAATATGCACTAAAACTACTGCAGGTTCTGAGCACTTTAAGATTTCACTTTGTGACCTTATGGGTTCTGTCTGAGCTTTTAAGCACAAATGTTTGGAGAAAAATGCTTAAAATTGCACTCGTTGTACAGTCGTGGCTACTTTTGTAAATAGTTGAACTTATTTTAAAATCTAAACCAAAGATGCTTTTCAATCTTAGCAGTGACATTCCTGGTGTATGATCAGCCTGCAAAGTCACACGCCTGTTAACATGGCTGTGTAAACAATGATTTTTTGCTTCCGTTTGGTCTTCAATAAACTCCTTTAAAGAACACTGAACTGCTGTTTTGGATCAGTACTCAGGAAGATCCTCCCATGCTGTAGTTTGTAGGCAGGAACTACTGTTGTAAAAATAACTACACTTGTTGGGCCCATCAGAGAATGGCCAGCATTCTTTTGTCTGAGTATCCACAATAATGTAAGGATTTTAACATTTCACCCCAATTTGTAATCTAGTAATAAGTCTGCTACTCATGGATGATGAGCACAAGTAATGTGAAGAAGAGTCAGACCAATAGACCCCAGGAAAGGTGACATCACCCGGCTCGCTCGCCAACCTGTGACACGGGACGTTTCTGCAACTGTCTGTTCAAATGTAAAAGCCCCATCCTCTGCTTGGGCTGCTGGAATCATCATAGGGCCCTGTCATGTTCATGACGGCATCAGGAGAAGCAGATACCGCTCAGATTTACCCAAAGTGCATTTTACATTCAGATTGCAACCCAGGAGCTGTCACAATTAGAAGAAAAGTACAGCAGCAATGCTATTGGTCAGAAGGCCAAACCACCACAGAGCCACATAAGGCTGGTGTGCAACACAAGTGTGAAACTAGTAGCAAAGGCTCTCAGCCATGTACCCCACCAAACCTACAGGGAAAAACAACCTAAACAAGCCCATTTCCATGTCACATTTTTCCAGGCCCAAGAACATCTTGGTGTTTTTTTTAACAGCATAAAATTAGGCTTGAGTTAGAGGGCTGCAGCAAATCTTACTCATGAAGGACAGAGAAACAGGGCTTTGAAACCCAAGGTGAGAAGGTTAGTCACTGCTTGCGTCAACCTGTGAAATAACCAATGAGGTGCAGCCTGCCACAGTGATTGACAGGGCGGAGAAATTTCTCTCAGGGCCTCGTTACCCCCAAACAAAACTGTCCTAGTTCTTCAACAGAACATCCAGGCTAAAAAGGGTGTATAAGGTTTAAGTCTTGCCTCAAATTCCACCAGAATAGGTCTGACTAAGTGCTTTGTACTGCTATCTTGGAGCAGAAAAAAGGATCATTAGTCCACTGTGGATGAAATAAAGGAATATTCTATTTTCTGAACAGATTTGGGGCCAGATGTCCCTACAGGCAAAAGGGAAGACAGGATACATCTGCTGTTTTTTTTAAACCAGCAATTGACACATTGTGCATCAGATTATTACATTTTACTTTAATTATTAAAACATGAACAACCAGCTTCACCAAGGAAATTACATTTCATACCGCAACCTAAGGAGCAGGCAAAAGGTTGACAAACAGTATCACTATAATTCAGTGGTGAAAAACTGCTTTTTTCTAGACACCCCCCCCACCTCCAATCCAGGTAATGAAAGCAACACACAGTAGGTAAAGAACCCATCTCATCTTTAACCTTAATTTGACAAGGAAAGGTGAATGAAAACTGGTGAAAGTTACCTATAGGGCAATACAATGTTAAGGTAGCTTTACCTCCCTGTTTATACCACAACTATCAGACAACTTCCTTTTCATATGGCAAGTGGTCAAATCACTCAATAGAGGAGTATCATTCGTATGAACACACATTCAATGGGGGGGGTGGGGGAAACAAACTAGTCACATTTAAATCAGCAGCATAACTCCTACAGTGAAACAAGTCAAGTGTTCAGTGGCACGGGCTTGCTTCTGCAAAGCTATACACAAAAGAAAAAGGTCAACACTGAAAAATTTGCCAGAAAACTCGAAAAGGTCAGAGGGCTTTTCAGTAATCTTCCTCGTCATCATCATCCAAGTCGCAGAAGTGAATGGCGGGCCTGCGGTCTGGCACCTCTTCTTCAGAGTCTCCATTCGAGCCTGGGGGGAGAGTGCAGGGAAATGCGGTCAGGTTAGAATAACCACCCCGCACGACCAAAGCGAAAATTTGTGAAATATAGGTAGACAAAGGCAGGCAAGTCAAATGACACATTGAACACGATAAAACTGCTATTTATCAACTTTATTACTAATCTGCATGGTCTAGTTACCTGTAAGGTTAAGATAGGCCCAGTAAAGGTTCTCTTAGCATTTTAGTAACCAGCGCTACTTACGGATCATATGCCTTCAGGACTAAGTTTGCGCCATAAAGCCCCTATCGCATTTCCTTCAATGTCTGAGAACTCAATCTGTAACCTTATGGGGCCTGTGCCCTTTGACACGCGTGGTTGACGGAAACGCAGACGCGGTCCCCCAGGCTGCGATACACACTTATGACCACATAAAGACCACCTAGAGGAGATTCGACATACTTTCAAGCTCGTCCATGTACTCATGAAGAGTTCTCGCCATGTTGAAAAACTGGGCGAGAGAGGGAGAGAGTTTTCAGCCGCATTCCTTCATACACTCATAAGTCAGACATTAAGCAGTCAAAACCTCACGCAAATCCCTTGCATGAGAGGTGCAGGTTTGAGTGCGGCATGGTTCCCAAGCTCTTACCCCGGCATCATTGGCCGCTCCCAGCACATCAGAGAAACGCTGCTCACACAAGTGCAGCAGGACCACCAGGTAGAGGCCGCAGCTGATGAACTCATTCTCTGACTGTGGGCCACAAACATGGAGATGGCGGTGAGGTTCCTCAGGGGTCAGTCCCTGGCTTCATTTATTTGGGGCAGCCTTTCTCCCATTCCTTACCCTCTCGCGCATCCTGTACAGCTCATTGATGTCAAAATTGTCGATGTTGAGCTGTAGCTTCTCCTTGCACAGCTCACACGTGGTGATGGTGTCCAGGGCTGAACCTTGAAGTTACAGTAACAGTGTCACATTAACAGTGAACAAATGGGACCGGACCCACATCTGTAAATGCACTGTGGCACCGGTGAGGCCTTACCCGAGCTTATCTTGGAGCTCAGCCACTTCTTCATGCAGTCCTGGTGAACGTACTGCAGGCTCCCGGTGCACCGGCACGGCACGATCAGAGGGTTGGAGGGCGACTCCTCTGCCATCTGACAGATGCGGCAAAGGTCACCCTCCTCATCAGACTCCTCCAGCAACAGGCTGACAGAGGTAGGGGGGCAGGAATTCAGTATGGCTGATCATACCAAAAACCTTTTCCCCTGCTCTAGTCACAGACAGAAATCAAATTCCTTCCTATCACGTGGGTGCTAAGCTTCCCTCACTGGTTTACCTCTCCTTGATTTTCTGGAGCTTCTCAGGATCCCGTGAAGAGACAGGCTTCTCTTTCTCAGGGATGCTTCTCCCGGTAGCCATGATGTCCACCGTGATCATCACATTGTTGGGCAACGAGCTCTCCAGTGAGGGAGACACAGAGACGTGGAACAGAGAGTTGGGCGTGACCCCAGCTATCTGACGGGCTCTGCCTGCATGGGGAGGGCAGGGCACAGTAGTGTTTGAAGCCCCTGTGGCCCCTGGTGACCCCACTGCTCCAGTGCATTCGGGTTCCTCCTCCTCCTCCTCCTCCTCATCATCATCATCATCATCATCCTCATCCTCTCCCACTTCCTGATCGGTGGCTTTAGTTTCCAGAGAAGCCCTTCTCCGCAAAGGGAAAGGAGAACTCCGATACGGCTGTCTCGTTTCCTCTTCTTGAAAGCCTTCCCGCCTTCTGCAGGAAAACAGAGGGGTGCAACGGCTCCTCAAGGAAGATGACAGCCAGGAGGCTCCCGCCCTCGGAGGCTCCGGGTCGGCCTCAGTGCCACGCATTTCCCGCACTGCATGATGGCGACGGCGGAGGAAAGGCAGGCCTTGGGAAGGATCGGGGCTGCTATTCCTGCTGCTGCTGGTGCTGGCTGAGGAGCTCTCCCCTCGTTGGGCATCAGCAGAGTCCTCGAAGGACTCGAAAGAACGGGATGCAGAGTCAGAGCTGCTGGAGTCCTGACTGGGCCTCCTAGAGAATAGCGTGGAGGACATGCTGCTGGCCAGACGGGAGAGCAGCTGTCTGGTGGCACATCGCCCCTCGGGACTCCCGCTGTCGGCTGCACGCCTGTGGGGAGCGCTGGTGCTGTTGGCAGTAGTCTCTGACGACCCCGCTGAGCTAGTGTACCAAGAACGGGAGCGGGATGGACCGGCCCAAGGGGTGGCGGGTCTGCACGGGTCACGGGACATCGGGGACGGTTCATAGTGGCCGGGCCGGCGCCGGGTCGTGGCACCAGGCTGACCCGAGGTGAAGAAGCTCTCCTTCGGCCGGGCCCCTTGCGCATAAGACGACACCATGCGCTCAGGATCTGCATGGCAACCAAACACGGAGGGAGGAAACATTACATAACACATCACCCACACACATTATCAGACCGTCGGCATTATATATTTAGTTAGTGTGCCGTTACAGCAAACATCCCCTCTGTGGTCCAGAAAATCCTCCACAGCCTGATCTAACTTTAACACAGATCCATAGTATTACACCATTCTATGGAACAAAGTGTGTTAATCTGACTTTCTGTGAAGAATCCCTTTTTATGTAACGCACCACAGAGTGCCCAATACACCAAGCAGTATGGGTGTCCCTCCATCACACCCCTGCAGAACACCATGTACTAAAACCAAGATCCAAAACACCTTAGAAATTACACAAACTCGCCAGCTGATCGGTTCACACTGTCATGGTAACTTGAGAGATCAGACCCAGTAACCATGTCTAGTTTTACACAGTTATCGAGTAGAGCTGTTTACGTACCATCGCGCATATAACACACGGGGGAGCTTGCAATAACAAAGGCATTCTCTGCGATGCATTTATTGCCGTGACCACAGAGTGAAGATGAAAAGTGGCTGAAATGCTGAGCCAGATGCTGACTCAGAGAAGCAACTTATCTGGCTGACCCTGATACCAAATGAGCCCAGCAGGAGAACTGCTAACAGGGACGACCGCCGTATTCCCTTCCAGATCATTCCATTCAGCTGAACAAAAAGGAGCGATCAGTTTTACAATAAATAATAACAATTCATTATTATTAATTATTATTATTATTATTATTATTATATTGTTCTATTTATATAGCACCTTTCACAATCCCAAGGTCGCTTTACACAAAAGTAAAATCAGTGATAAGTACCGGAGGAAGGAACAGGGAAATGTTCAAGAAAAAATGTCTTTAATTCAGATTTAAAGGAAGAGAAAGAAGAACAGTTGTGGGAGAGAGTTCCATAGTTTGGGGGCCATGGCACTGAAGGATCAGCTGCCCATGGTGGAAATTCTAGTGCGTGGAACAGCAAGGAGATTATTTATCCGAGTAACAAGCAAGCAAATACAAATGGGGCGCATGTACGTACATAATGAGGATGCCAGGCCAGCTGCCCTGGGGGCCTGTACACCGAGACCATCATGCTCCCGACGAGACCACACGCCCTCAGAGGGAGACGAGGATGAGGATCGGGAGCGGCTGCTGCGGGCCTGCCACGACGGATCTAAACAGAAGGTGTCATTTTGGTTATTACCCTACACACTAAAGAAAAATACGGTTAAAAACAAAGTTTCAAAAATTCATTGGTCAAACATCACCACCCCCAGGTTAAAAACAAATAATTTCCTTGCTTCCAATAACACACACATTACCATACACACATTTTAATTGAGGACTAACTGACAGGACAAGCTGTGTGACGTGGGCCCCACTCCGACCCCTGAGATTAGCCCATACCCGGGTTGCAGTAGGCTCCACTCAGCACGGGCGAGCATGGCTCTCTCGAGTACGACGTTCTGCTGCAATAGGAGATCTTGGCCCTTTTCAGATCACTGTCCTGGGTTCCATTCAGGAAGCTGGAATATGTCCCCAGTGGCTCAGAACCACCCTATAAATTAAAACCACCGATTTGCCCAGAGTTCCGGCAAAGATACCAAGCAGTGCAGCTTGGAAGTTTTGGAGAACATGAATTTCATTCAGCTGGAGTGTTTAGCTCAACGCAAGGTAATTATCCCTGTTTTAAGCAACTGGACAGATTGTTGGGGAGTGCCCTACCAGTCTGCTCCTGCTCCCCACCGGGGAGTCCGCCCACGGGCGATCAGATGATGTGACTGCTGTCAAGGCAGAGGACATCTTCCAGCTGGAGCGGCGGCTGTCGGAGAGCCCATATTCTCTAGAGGAGCTGAACCTGGAACCCTGTGTCCCAAAGGGCAATACATAAGATCACACCTAGCTTAAACTGGCTAGGCAGGTTGATGCTGGACTGGCGAAACTCCGGGAGAGCTGCTACCTTCTGGCAAACTTGTCTGGAATCACTCCAGGAAAACAAAGATGTATAACAGTGAGGTTCAATTAACTAAGCATAAACTTAGCTGGTGTCCACAGTCCACCGGCAGCTGGAGTTTATTCAGAAACAACTCCGACTAAGTGCAGCTTTAACCAATTCAAGCCGCATTTGTGAGTTATCCTCAGGGGCGCGTTTCCTCAAAAAACGCACTAACTGAAACCACTTCCAAGATAAACTGCACCATCCCCATCCTTAATCTTTAACATTAACAACATCTGGAATACAGAAGATGCCGGCTTCACAACCTTTAATGCATGCACAGAAGCTCAGGCTGCAAACTAACTCCAGAAGATGCATTACAAAACCCTCCCAAACAGAGGGGGCGTTTTTCTCCTGAGGAGTCCGTTACACCCCCACAGCTCCTCGTATGTCCAAAAGCCTCGATCTGTCGCAATGCTGCCTCTGGCTCGCGATGCCTTCAGAGAGGCGTTCGGAAAAACAGCCCTGTAACCCAATCCTCACAATCAGCTCCCGACAAGCTGGCAGAAATGTGCGCAGCGGCAGAGCTGGGCTGGGCTATAAAAAGATGGGTTAATATAGCTGCGGTAACCTGAATACCTGAATTTGAAAAGGTTCCTGCTCCGAGGCCGACCTACAGTGTTACCAAAGAACCTCACTGCAGAAGACAAGGGGGGGGCTTAATCCTCAAAGGAGATGATGCTATACAAGATTGGTCCCCCCCCCCCATGAGAGTACAATCCATAATTAGAGAACTTCAGTCTCTGTTGGATTAAATCACATTCTCTCTTCCTTAGCCAGTTTGCTACTATAGGACGTAAAAACAGTCAAGATCACTGGCACATGCATTCAAAATCCCATACTGACGGTCCTGTTCCGATCCTCTGACACATCAATGGACACAAGTTTACCATCTTTAGCTGTTGAAGAACTGAAAAACAGGCATATTCATGACTTAGTAGGGCAGGGAAGTCCAATGGTACACCAAATTTGGTGTACCATGAGCACACTTGTTAAACAGTTCAACAGCAGAAACAGAAGAGAACTCATGTACCACCATAATACAGAACATTCTCCTGCATGACATCTTCGATCACAACCATGAAGCACATGGAGGAAGGGGGGGGGGTACAGCCCCCTTTTCCTTCAATACCTCGAGATCTGAATCCAGCTTGCCAGATGAGCCCCTAGGATACCCATCACTGGCTAGAGTTCGGCCTCTGCTGTGCAGGCGGCTGGCCCCCAGAGCAGTGGAAGAGGGGGATAAGGACGTCGCTCCTGATGGTGTAAATGTAAGCCTACAGGATCTTGAATCCATTCCTGAGAGGGCGAGAAGTGACCAGGAAGAAACACAAAGACTAAAACATATCAGGAGCAGTAGCTAAAAATACAAGTTCCTTTAATTAATAGTTTATTTAAGGTCCAGAAAGAAATTAACCCCACCGCAGGGGGTCTCCAAACCCAGTCCTGGAGAGCCACTATCCAGTAGATTTTCTATTCTATTCGGCTTCTGATGAGCCACATCTGTTCCTGGTATTTACCCGAGAACAGGTGTGGCTCATCAGAAACTAGGTAGGACAGAAAACCTGCTGGACAGTAGCTCTCCAGGACTGGAGCTGGAGACCCCCAGATCATGACATGAGGCAAAGTATTGCGCCAGCCAACAAGTTCGCCTCTATTACACTCCCACATTTAGCAGTGCCCACAAACACTGCCACCCCTTTGATTTATACCAGGACAGCACAGCAAACAGAACATCGCCAGCTTAGGGCAGCGCCCACCCCGAACCATGACATTACGAAAGGTGCCCGGTGAGTTAAGGCCACGCCGCGCCCCGGTAACACCGGCACGGGGACGGCAGCTTTAAACTCACCCAGGCTTGAAAAGCTAACGCACACGAAACCAAACGCCCTTTTCCTATTTAATACAACCATCACCTCCATTAAAGAGGTCGAAGCGCCTGTCAGCTGAACCGTTAACAGGGAGGGTTACATATCTGCAAGGGCGCACGTTAACTAGCAGCCCGTGACATTAGCTAGCTGGTCGAACACTTAAGTGGAGCAGAGCACAGCAACACGCATAGCTGCGGCTATTTATATACCAGCCAGGAGGTGGAAATAAATCCTCTAACGGCGTCTAGTACAACCAGCGGCCTAATTTTTTGTTTTTATACAGGGAAGAAACTAATGCCCATTTGGTGGGTTCATTCTAGCAAAAAATATGAATCCGGCGGCCGTGATTTACCGGCCAGTCACTATTAAACCAGACTAGCAGCCAAATTACAGGCGAGCTAAAGGCAGCGCTAAACACGGATTAGCCTGCATGTATGTCATTACCGGAAACGGGGGCCGGTTAGCGGCTCGGCGCTCGGCGCCTCTGCGGGCTCGCGAGCCGGGCTAACGCCAGCCCCGGGTAGGCCCTCGTTTCCCCATTCTGCGGATGCGAACCGGAGGGCCGGGAAAGCAAGACACCGCGCATCAGGGTGCTCTTAAGCGAAGCCGGCGTCCGTGCGCCCTTGAGTCGGCGTTTTACAGCCTGTCACAGCGCTTCCCAGGCGAAGACGGAGACTCACCTCCAGCTTCCCCTTAGCTTCGCTTCTCTCACCATTAGAAAAATGGCGCCGGTGTGTTGATATAGAGGGTGTCACGTGACGAGCAAACCCCGCCCATCTAATTTGACCGCCGTCTCTTACAGCCAATTATCATCGGCCTTTTAGACCAGACGTCCCTCCCCTAGGGGGGGTAGCACGGTTCATGGCCTGATACATCAGTGTCTCGCGATCAGCACCCCTCAGCGCTAGAAAAATGTAAAGACATCAACAACCACAGCAGTAAAGGATGGTCAGTATAATGACTGTAAATAGCACACCATGCCTGTCATTATTAAGCATTCCTGATCAGGGTAAAGTAAGCCGTAATGTGAACAAATCATCATGCACACCAAAGTCATATCTTCCTGACCATGACTGACTGAAGGTCGCAATGCAGCCATAGGACAAAGAAGACAGAATGGCAGTTTTTAGGAAATAGATAGTTAATGCCTTAATTTGATACGATTTGATATGTTAATTGAATGTGACATGTTATGGTTATTTAATTAAACATAGGCGTTTCATCTGCCTAAGTAATAATGTGTAAATAATACCATGTCAATACTTCAGATGGCAGTAGTGGGCTACAGTACGCAAAACGATGATAGAAATACGACCGACTGCTGTGTGTGTGGAGTTTGCATGTTCTCCCGTGTCGCGTGGGTTCCTTTCGGGTACTCCGGTTTCCTCGCGCAGTTCGCAGACGTGCAGCAGGCTAATTGATGTCATTATGTTTCCCAGCGAGGATGACTGTGTGCGTGTATATTTCCCGTGCTAGACTGGCATCCTGTTCAGAGTGTAACCCATCCGTGTGCCCGATGCAGCCTGAGATCGGCTCCAGGCCTCCTAACCAGGATAAGCGGTTAGAAAGTACATGAATGAATGTTTGTCCAACTGTAATTTATCGTTTCCACTATTATGTTATTGTACTTAAGTATTAAAATCTAATGAATAGAACCGTTACTTATTAGCGATGTATTGCCCTTAACACGGTGTAGATGTAGGCACCTATTTAAGGGTAATACAACAACGAACGAAGGTATTGTTCACATTAATATGATCAGAATCAGAATCAGAATCAGCTTTATTGGCCAAGTGTGTTAATCCACACAAGGAATTTGGCTCTGGCTGATGGTGTCTCACTTCTGTACAGACAACATACATACATACATACATATATACATACATACATACCACATATGAAATGAACATGTTATTTACAGACAATATACATCCAATAAATACAGACTATGTA
>JAAGVU020000035.1:21102052-21114297 GCA_011763525.2 Mormyrus iriodes | reverse complement strand
CCACCACCACCACCATCACCACCACCACCACCACCTCCACCTCCACCTCCAAATTAGAAGTGTATCTCCAAATGCTCTGATGTCACCCGACTTCCTGCTGTTGTCTAGCAGAGAGGTCAAAGGTCAGTATATTCCTCATTGTAAATGAATTCCTGAGGGTCTGGGGTCAAATAACTCTCTAAGTGTGCAGAACTGGATCAGTCTGTAGTATCTGAACGGGGCAGTTATTATTGCCATTTTGTGGTGCACAGTAATGTGCAAATCCCTGGTGATAACAGCAAATTTTTACTCTCTTTTAAACTGTTTTGTTCCTTACCTCAACGATGGATCTGCTGGTAAGAGACCTGTGAGAGTCCTCATTTAACCACAGCTTGCCCACAGCTGCATGTGATGACAACATTTTCATTATATTTATGAGAACACATTTGTTAAAATCATTGCTTTTAAAACAAGAGATGCGATGTTATAAAAACTGCCTCTCGTTTGTCCTCGGAAATCAGCATGTCCATAAAAACACAGTTCAGTTAATGCGTGTCATATGCCCTACAAGACGCATTCATAAACTTATTTTAATTATCATAATTTACTTAACTATTCCATTAAAGGCATGTTCTAATAAGAATAGTTACATAATCATGTGATTAAAATTATCCTTAGGTATACCATAGTCCTGTTGACAGTCTACATCTGGAAAACAGCAGATATCATACCATCCGGATTTCCTACTTTCTCTGCGTTTCGCTCAGTCTGTCTACTTTCAAACTCCGCCAGAAAAAAAATGGCAGAAGTGAAATTTGATTTGTAAACATCACACACACGCGTGTTGGGGTTGTGCGAGCCTCTGAAATCATCGGCATGACAGGCGCCCCCGACGGCCCTTGAACGGTGGTTTTGATGCGCAGTGAACATCGCAAGCCCGTTTATTTTCCAATACTTTGACAATTACTGCGGGTGCATTTGAGAATTATGCAATAATTTGGAGGACATTTCCAGCAGAAATACAAACAGAAGCAGTGATAAAGAAAAATTAGATACACAGATATAGAGCACATACATTCTGTCTAATTATATGAAGACATACATTCTCCAAGACACCCACGGGTACCGGCACTCTTAAACGAAATTAAATGTAGAGCGTGACAGTAATTTATTCACAACATACCGTATTCTAATACAATAATAGATCTGCTGCAGGCTGTTTCGAAGGTTATTCAAAACACTGAAACATCTATTCAGTTTAATTTGTTTTTAATTTGATGCAGGTTAGTAATATAATATTAGGAGACTATTGTCTTTATTACCGCTAATAGCTAAAGCGTATAAGACAGAGGCATGGCGTGAACAACTCTGGATTAAATTAAGTATATAAAAACCTTAGGCCACGACTGCTTTGAAAGACACTGTTTGTAGCTCCCGGAGAAATTTGTGTCACAAAATGAAATGAAATACATTCGTGGCGCTGGAAGGTCCTTGTTTTAATGGAATTACACAATGCGCTGCAGTGAGATGATTAAAATCTGTATTCCTCGCACGTGTCCGGCACAAAATCAATAACGGAGAGCGCAGCCCTGTGGTCCGATGGCCATCGCTAGCTGCCCTGAAACTAATAGAAAAGTTATAATTAAAAATGAATCGTCACATTAATTTGTTTTCCATCGGACTCAGGAAGGGATCATCCATACAGGCCCTTTCAGATGGTTCATTATACTTTGTGATCAAGACGCTCTTAAAAATTCCTTTTAAGGAGTTGGGCCGGGTGCCCTCCCACCCATCTTATTGTGCACTTCTATTGCAGTCATTGTATTTGCACTTATTATGTTACAAATGACCGCGGTACGGCTTCTATTCTCTCGGCCTGCAAGAGGGGGCCAGGCCCACGAGACAGCTCTGCGCTCGCTCCACAAATGCTGCCGCTAACGAAGATTCTCCCGTACAATTAAAAAAAAAACAAAAACCTGCGTCTGGCCACGTTGCGGCAAATACATCCAATCATTTTGCCGAATCCAACCCCACCACCATCCTGCCGCTTCTCTCCATCCAGAGGGGACTCCATGAGTCCCGGTGCCCCCCCCTTACCCCGCCCCCTTTCAACTGCAGATTCTCCTTCTCCGGCCTGACCACCATTTCTTCACTTAGAAGGAAAAGGAAAAAAAAAATCAATGAGCAAACAAGATGGTGAACAGGCGCACAAAAGCGTCTTAAATTGTAAAATCCGAATGACTCAACCCTCCAGGAATGACTTTGTAGACGAATTACTATATCAAATTAACTGTAATGCGAACAATTAGGTCCGAGTAAATAAATACGCCTGTAATGAAATAATAATTGATTTCAGAAAATGCTGAAATTATTAAATGTGCCTCTCAGTCTTTCGTTGACCAGATAATGTTCTCGGAACTCAATCCGAATTCAAGGCGCTACTTTAAACAATGTTACCCTATAACCGGGTCACACACTATCTTAATTACATCTTTTGGGCGATTCAGAATGGATCTTCTAAATGTAATTTGACTGTCTTGACACTAAAGCTATGCTAAATATGTGCCCCTCATTTCCTGTAATCGGTCGGTCAATAAGGAAATAAATTGGGGACAAGTCGCATAAATGTAACGCTGTCGCTATTTGCACAGAATTAATTTGCCTTTCCAGAGTGAGCCCTGATTGCATCATATTCACAGATGAGCTGGTTTTCACTTTGGATTTTTCTGCGGTTATTGTTTCGGGGTGATATGCGGAATGTATGAGCCTGATTGTGCCCAAACTAGGTCTAAAGGTCTCCACCAGCCTGTTGCTGAATTTTACATGCAAACACGCGCGCGCACACACACACACACACGGGCAAAAAGAGGGGAAAAAAACTCAGATTAAGCACAGATGGCAGCCTTTGCCTAACTGGAGTCACGCTATTAAATAAATGACAAATCTGAAATTGTCCAGATGTAATTAAATCAAAAGATCATTGGGCTCCCATTTGAAATTATGTCTTCCAGGTCTATTTTATATGCAGATACATTACAATATCCAGGACAGCACCTCATACGTTAGATTTAAAATGGCCACTCGGTTTCCCCCTACGGTGATTATGAGGCACGAGGTCAGATGAGCATGTGTCAGTATTTATTTTTAGCGATTTTGGGCGCAATTCCACAAATAGCATGCATTCACATTTTGTATAATTTTCTAGTGGTCTGACACGCGTATGCTGATACTTGCAAATTATTTCAAGTGTATCTCCCAGCGTGAAACAAGTGGGGTTCGCTAATTCTTTCTTTAAGATATCACAGCCTTATTAATTCTAAAAATAGTATAATATTTCGACTATACTTTAAAAAACGTAATCTCCCTGCCCACGAGTCACGTTTAAACCCAAAATACATTAACTGCGTAACATGGGTATTACCTTAACGCATTACCTCAGAGCACACTGCCCCCTAGCACAGACTAATCCAAACATTAATATAAACGCTTGGTTTCTGGTGTAGACCGTACGTTATTCTGTTACATTCTGCCTTATTGACATATCAGGCATGCCAGTTTCCGTTATATATCAAAGATATATAAAATACTGCTAAAAGCATTGTTTTATGTTTGTTTGTTTGTCAGCCGCGTGATGTCTTTACAAATCAACTTAGCGCTTTACTAATGTGGAGATATTTTAGAACAAAATATTATTATTACTAGCGACCCTGATCAGGATAAGCGTTTGGAAGATGAATGGGTGGATTTTATTTTTATTACTACGAAAATAATTAGGCTTCAGTAGCATATGAACTTTATATCATTATTGATTATAATACCCATATATTTTCGGGTATAAATACAATATAATTCAACTCATGCCCATTCTATGAATTGCTATTAGTCATTGTGCGTTTCCTTGTGCAGTATGCAATATCAAGTTCTATGCTGACTTTCACGAGTTTGCATAGATGCTACTACTGACCAGGAAGCTGTTTACGGAAAACAATCTATGGCAGATAGCAGTCTTTGCTGAATGTCTGCGTGATATTTGAATGCATCTCCTTCATTCTTCTGCGGGCGATTTTTTTAAGGCATGGACGAAACTAACCGCGCTGGGCATTCACTGTCATTTATTGTAAATTGGCTAGCCGCCGCTATTGCGATTTTGTGAAATTTAAGTTTTAATTTTTATTATTATATTAATGTAGTTGCAAAGAGATTGTTAGCTGACGTCATTTCAGTTCCTTGAAGTGAAGCTGAATAAACCTTGAGAAGAGTCTCCTTCAATCTGCCGTTGGTCGCTATCTAACACTAACACACACACACACATGCATACACACTCACTCAGTCACTCAGTCACAGACTCAATTACTGCTCAATTCCCTTCTTTATCATCTCCGGCTACCGGCCTCTATCTAACACGAAACCGGGAAGGAAAAGAAACATTAAGCTTACTTGAAATAATACTTGAAACCAAGTCGGGGGAGGGGGGGACATACCTATAAGTCTAGAAAGCAAGGTAAGTTTTAATTTCTTCTAATATACGCGTTTGGCTGATACGTATCAAAGCCGTCCAGCTCACTAGAGACTCAATGTTGTGCAGCTTCCCAGTCCGCAAGATTTCTTAGCCAACATTAGCAAGCTAACAAGCTGTACTTCTCTCTTTTCGTGCGATCTTTGGCGTGCTTGATACAAACTTATTTATTAAACGATACGGCGGAATACGTACGTGCAGCTGCGCTTATCGTGACAAAATATCGGTAATTAAATGTATAACTTTAAGTTTGGACCAAGTCGATCTTGTCGCTTTTGATCAAGGTGGTTAAAGACTTGGGATCACTCGGCGTGAATCGTCATTGTGTCCTCACTCGTGCGGTTAAACTGTTACATAAAAAAACCCAAACAAACAAAAACATGTTTCACATGTGTAATAGTGAGTTTTTGGGGATATCGCCCGCGGCTCGTATTTGTAACGTTTTGTTCACACCATCGCGGTTCGCTTTTAGTTTTAAATGCGTTAGAAAAAAAAAACGATGCGGGAATAGATGGGAGAGGAGTACCGTGGTCATTTTATTATGTCTGTTCCAGATGATGACAAACACCTAACAGCTCCGCCGTAAGCAAACGGCGCGGTTAAGTCACAAATTAAGCATCTTATATTATTAAGGGTGGAGAATGTGCTTTTATACGCGTGTATTCGTGTTTTATCCGAAGAAACCTCCCCGCTTTCCCGAACAGACCGCTCTGCGAGTTCGGAGGCTTTTTTCTCCTCCTATCTATTGTGTTGCTTCCTTATAAAGAGAAGCAGCTGCTGCCGGCTGAGTTGTTGAAATTTATCCCTTTGTGTATATTACAATATCCTCCATTTTTCCCCTCTGCCCCCTAAACAACAAGGCTCTCGCCATCTTGGGTCACTTTAATTCCCGGATCCTTTTAATTTGAATTTATTATTTATTTCCCAAACACTCGGATCCATGCCCCCAAACACTGAAAGTTATGAAATGTTTCAAAGGGACACGCTGACGTCATGTGAAGTTTAAGTAAAATGTATCCGCGGCGGCGGCGTCGCCTTTACGCTGCGGCGCGGCGCTTTGCTGCAAAGGGGGAAATCTCTCTCGCAATTGCGGAGTGCTTTTTGATCTGATGAAGGGGGCCATCAAGAAATGCCTGTAGCAATATTATTACTATTATAATTTGTGCGGGTGACAGGTTGGGAGAGGGGGCACGCCACAAAAGTGACGATGTTATTAACGGCTTTGCAAACGTTTATACGTGGAAGTTGTCAGACTCGAAATATAGCCTATATGTATTTATATTTGTGGTATTGTGATGATTTATATGAAAAATTTCATGTGGCTCCCGGGCCATTGGAAATCAATATATAGAAAAACAAACAATTTCTTCGAGTTATCCAGTCGCTGTACCAAAGTATTACCGAACAGTTATTTGCAACAAAATAAATCGACTCGATCTGAACAGGAGTGAACAGGGTGAATGTTGGATGGATCGATTAGAAACGTTAGTAAACTGGAACGAGCTCTTTCATGCATATAAACATGCAGTTACAGATACTAGGTGTGTATTTCGTCCGTCATGCCACAGTTCCTGGCTGAAACCGCAAGATAAAAGAGGAAGTGTGTACTTTTAGTTACATGCGTTACTGCTCAGGTGCATTTACGAGGATATCACCTAGACGCTTGTTTGCGATGGGTTTACTTTAAACGTATGGCGATATGGCATCTACGTGAATCCTCGCGTACTGGGCCTGCTCCTTAGGGTTTTGTGGAACCTTCTTCCGTGGCTGTAGACGCAGGACCAGCTATCCGGCCTCTCCCCCACTTCAAGGGTCACAGTGAGTGAAGACGTGAAGATTTGCAGCACCAGATGGGACCATTGTGCGTTTAAGTGACCTCAAGAGGAGGGGAAATCTTGTTTTCATAATGGTGTCTTGTAGATTCTTTAAGTAGGGTGGAAAGGGAATGCTTTAACATTGTTTTAACCCAGGTTCCCGCTTGCAACTAATCCTGAACTGGAAGTTAAATGCTAGAAATTGACAAATGAGCATTTTTTTTAAGGAAGAAAAAAAAATCTGTGATCTGGGCTGAGGCGGATTGCGTTTCGAAGGCTGCTTAGATTGAATTTCAAAGTTAGGTTCTACGAAGCCTTGTTATTTGAACGAAGGCATACCTAAGATCATGTTAGATAGCTTTTCAGGCTGCATTCAACTCTGTTACCCTGACAGCCCCCCTCTCCCTAGAGGCAAACCAGTGGGATTAGGCCAGACCCGTGTGAAAGCTGTAAACTGGCTTTATGTGTATGATATGCTTACGGTGTTCAGTGACTGCGGTTTACGTACAGGTTAAGCGCCACATTACTGTCCCCGTTCCCCAACACGATGTTTAATAGTCACTGTGTTCGGAATAATAAGTTGGCACTGACCCCATTGTAATTGGCTTGTAGGTTTGCTCGTATCTCAAAAGGAGACTGACCCATATTTCTTTAATGTCTGGCCATATAACAAAAAAGGATTTAAACTGTGATTTTACTCTGAAGCACCAGCAGACTTCAAGCTAGACAGCTTGGGATTTGTAATGAAATTCTAGATGCGCTATGTTAAATTTGATATTTCCCGTTGAGGATGGTTGGGGTGAAACCGCGTGTGGGTCCGGACCCCTGGCTATAGAACCAGGCCCCGTGCTCCCAGCAAGACTGGGTCGCTACTGTCGGTCTCAGCCGCTTCTGGATTGTTTTCAGGATCCGAGTTCCTAACTTTTGACTCTGGGATCCGTGCCTCCCTGCACGTTCTGGTCACCCTTGCGGTTTCCCGGTTTTTGCCCCCCCCCCTCCGAGTGAGTTGGCGCAGAGCGGTTGCATGTCTTTGTAGCGCGTCCCTTAATGATATGCTAATCGCTGCACCTCTCATTTCTTTGTTTGGATATCAGCCACGAAGCTGAGATGAGCGGGAGCAGATGTTTTGCAGGAATTCTGTGCCTCTGCTGCTGTTCTTTATGGGAGCCCGACTCCCTCTCCACTGTCGGGTCGCCTCGACAACCCTGTCTTTATATATGTGTGTATGTGTGTTTGTGTATGTCTTTGTGCCGTCAAGAAACCATTAGTGGTTTCGGCTGGCCGAACGGGAGCCCACTCCGACGCCCTCATGAAAAAAATGCCGGTGGATGTGTTTGCGTGGCCCTCCCGAAGAAGCGGGGAGGAGACCGCAGACGGCTTCCCGTTTTCCGTGAGCTGGAGGAAGTGTGTCTGTCAGGGCTTGTTTGTGATGCGTGTTCTGTTTTTCTTAAGGAATGCATGTTAGTGTTTTTTCAATCATACCAGCAAAGAGAAGCAAAAAAAAAAATAACCGCTGAAGGTTAGTCTGACTTATTCTCAGACCTTGGGAATTAAAAAAAACAAAAAACAAAAAAACAATACCTTTACAAAACATTAAGCTGATGTTTTCTCTACCTGGGGAAACAGGAAACCGTGGAGTTCCCACTACGTCCACTGCCTACAGGAATTATAAATAGACGTAGATAAAGCTTATTTGCATGTCTGCCGAAGTTGTGTGAAACATTTGCTGCGGGTTAAGCTGATTAAGGGGAAATCGGGATTTGAGGGCCTGGCGCTGAGGTTGGCCGGGAGATCCGAAACGCGGGCGTCAGCAGGGCCCCCGACCCCTTATGTACGTCGAGATGCAGCACTTAATCCCTCCGGTTTGGGGGGGGGTTTAAACGGGTGTGTCAGCAGAGCCATCGAGCCCTTTATTGCATGTGTTTCTAATGGCTCTACCTGTAAATGTGTTTTTTTTTTCTAATGAATGGGAAATGGACAGAATGGCTGAGGTGCTCCCACTAAGTGCAGCTTCATGCCAGTACAGCCACGGCTACAGAGTCGCACTCATTTTCCAGCTTGTAGACGCCTGCTGTGGTGATATGGTGCCTGTCCGGGTTTCTAAGGTCATTTGGTGGTGGGGGGGGTGGTTCCTCAGGTTCCCTGGCTTGCTCAAGGGGCACCTCCCACTTTCTCCTTGAGACCCCTGAGACTTCAGATGGGTGTCATTTTTGACATTATTCAGGCTAATATTTTTGTAGTAAGGAAATAATGTGGTGTTTACATTTTTATAAGATAATGTAGAAAAATGTTTCAAATTCAACAGTATAAGATCCTTTCTGTTTTTACTGTCTTCATCACTTCATTCATATTTGATATATATAATATATTTCCAGTGTTTTTTTTTTTGGAATTCACTAGGTGTTGAGAGTAGCTTGCTGATTCCTTACAGGGGGGACAAAATCCAGAAAGTTCACAAAAAGTTTAACATACATTTAAAACATTCAAGCATGTATTACACATTTGGTACGGAGAATGACTTGCAGGCTGTCACGCAAATTTGTATTTACCTTTCAATCCATTCATTTATAACCAGAATATAGCCATTTGATTTAATTTCTCAAAGCCACATTTAATTGTAATTATGTGAAAGTGTTGACTTAAAGTACACATGAAATGTTGAGTCGGTTATCTGAAGCACAATTAATAATATTTACGCTTTGCTGTGAAGATAACTGGCAGTTCTCCACGCAGGTATATGTCTGTGGTGGTATTTTTTTTTTTGTTGGATGAATCACAACCTCAAATTGTCACAACAGTAAAATGTCAACCCCGTTGTCCTGCTAAATTGAGATTGAAAGCTAGGCCTGCTTCGCAAAACGAACCTAAAACAACGCAACAAGACACTAAGAGCCACATCACATCTCTCAGTGAATGTATGTTTGGGAAGGATTTATGTGGATTGTTGTCAGTTAGGCGAATTTGTCCGTGTCAACAAGATACAAACTGATCTTGCTCTGTATTCATAATTAGCAGTGATGTTAGTTTGCCAACTGTCTATCAATGTTGAGTTGTTAGAATTAGAATCCGTCCATAAAACTGACCGTCGTGAATACAACTGTTAACTAGTACAAACATAAATATTAGTTAAATAGATGACTTCATAAAACATCAATTCATTGGTTAATTAGCTGTCAAACCTTAATGCTAGACAGTGGAGAATGGGCGAATTTCATCTGTAGTAAGAAGTCAGAGTCGTAAAAAAATGGACATACGTGGCTTTCATCGGACAGTGACAATTTGAATATGATACATATAGAAATTTCAGGAATGTCGTTTTCTTGCTCTGATGATGTCATGCGTAGTATCTCTCACCATCACCTTCATTAGATATCAATGGGGTTTATTCACCCACTTTTCCCCCCTTGTGGACTAGTCGTCTATCCTCACAGGGTTGTGTTGTCAAATCATCTTCCCTATTCTTGATATCGTTAGTCCTGACAGACAGACCGTGCCTTTACCGTATAACGCTGTGTTTTCCTTCAAGCAAGCTCTGTGGCCGCCTCGGAAAGGAGAGGTCAGCACTGTAACATTTGTGTTGTTTTTTTTTCCCCCCAACGTTGCATGAACTGCGGCATAACATCCTTAGAGTGGAGGAAATGCGCAGCTGTGGGATGCAGCCCTTCAGCAGAAAGTGGTGGCATCAGGAGGTCGGATCAATACGTTAATTTGCACCTCACGCTAATGTCTGTCAAAACACAAAGGCATGAAGTCAGGGGTGGGGGGAGGGGGGAGCACTATTTGGAAAATCTTTGATCCTGATACCCAGGAATCGGGGAGTTTCAGCAACAAAGACGAGACTTTACACATTAAAATGTCCTGTAACATGTTAGTGTGTTTAAGGTCCATCATGTAATTGGCTTAATTGGTGGGGGAGGTGAAGTAGCCAATCAGCCTGCGGACGTGATGCGTCATGCGTGTCCATGGCGACCGCCAATAAGGAGAGTTGGAAGGTCACTGTCTCCCGGTTCTGTTCCCGGAAGGTTCCATCACACAGCAAAAAGGCATCACTGCCGATCACAGGGTCACTGAGTAGTGTGTCTGACTTCCCAGAAAACCTCGCTGGTTTCCAGCGCCGAACGGTATAGGTGGTACCATCCGTCGCAGGTCGCAAAGCCACAGAAATTCTGCTTGGAACAGCGCTTTTCGCCGGCCCCGCTGCTCGGACCACGGGCCATTTGAACGCATATCCATGATTTCCTTGACAAAGTGTACACTTTTATTGCATTTAGTAATTGCCTACAGCCATCCATTATATTTTAAGCCGCTCGTGTATTCGGGTATCGATCGAGACACGGTAAAGGCACCGTTAAGGTGATGAATGCGTTTCAATAGGCGTAATATCATTACCCTCCGTTCATAAGCGCTCTGCCATGAGCTCGGGGGGGGGGGGGGGGATAAACCTCTTAATTTCCAACGACAAGGAATAAGTTGGATCGCGGCAAGATGGCCTTTTGGCCTTGTTTCTGTTCACAGAAACGCATCTTTACTAAAGGGGCCAAGCAGAGGGGTTCCCACCTGTTGTTATGTGCAGGCTCTGTCCCCTCGCGTGCCTCAGTGAGGAAGGCACAGATGAGGCTGGGGGCTTTTTCTCAGGCCCCGCCTCTTTTCGCCAGCAAGGTGAGAAGGTTCATCTTCATGCTGTGGGATGTGCTTCATTTTAGTGCCTTTCTTGGTGTGCGTGCTCTTGGGCGAGGGGGGGGCATCCTGCACACTCTGGCTCCCCCCCCCCTGCATTTCTCACCGCAGGCCGATTACATTAGGTTTGTTACTCTGTTTATTTTCTTTTTCCATTTTTTTCTGCTGGGGAGGGACACCACCTGGGGGTGTTTTTTGTGAGAGAGATGCCCGGGTCCCCACGGTGCCAGAGGAGCCCATCCCAAAGGCACCCCTGATTCTCCCCCCATTCTTGCTGTCTGTTCTGTGCCCCGCCCCGCTCGGCCCCGCCCCCTCCAGCGAGCATGCTCATTAATCAGTGGCACGGCATGGTGGCTGGGGTTGCCGTCTTGGCAGGCCGGCCTGCTTCTCCCAGTCTCGCTGGTATCGCTCCCCCCAAACACCCTCCACCCCTGGACATAAATAAACCCAGGTCTCCATATGCAAACCCCCTGAGGTTAATGCTATATAATTCAGTGTCCCCTCTCCTTGGCCTGGCCAGTGAAGGATCATTTGGGGACCTTTTAAAGGTTGATTCCCATCCCGTGCTGGATAAGAGATGACAGCCGCTTACAGGGTGAGCCTGATGTGCGAAGGTGCTGGTGTGACAGCTGAATCCTGGAGACGGTTGTCATGGCGCCGAAACTGTAGTGGGAATGACCCAGTACTGCTCTCTGTGTTCTGGCGAGGGAGGGGGGGGGGGAACGGTCAGTGCAGTGCTAGCTTGGCTCGTCTGGCCTTGTGTGCTTACCCCCCCCCCCCCCACCCGGCTGCTCTTTTTTTAAGCCCCTAAGCAGAACAAGTGCCACGTGCAGGAACAGTAGCTAGACCGCTACCTCACTGGGACGGGGCCACACGCCTCCCGGCTGTTCCTTGGGGGTGGGGCATGCGGGGGGGGGCCCTGTTTATCGATCTCCCGGCACTCTGCATGTGCTTCTGCCAGCAAAGACCCGCCCCCCACAACCCCCCTGTTACAGCAGCTCTTAAGTAATATCAGCTGAATGGCATGCTTGAAATATCAAGGAAGCCACGGGAGGGGGGCGCACTGGATGTGAGTTTGCAGTCGTTAGCGAGTCGCCGCGTCACGCCTTGCTAATTTAGACCTCGCTGTTTGCCCCTGCTCATGTTCTCCTGGTGCCTGGGAAATAAATGTCGAGCTATTAGGGCCGGAAGCCCCCCCCCCCCCCCCCCCCCCCCCTGAGACGCCCCCCCGCGCGGGGGGGGGGGGGTTCTTAAAGCCC
>JAAGVU020000035.1:21089337-21102042 GCA_011763525.2 Mormyrus iriodes | reverse complement strand
TATCACGCCCCGTCTGGTCTCCCCTCCTCTTTTCTCCCGGTCTCCCGGCAAAAACGCTGCCGGTCTTTTCGGGGCGTGCCCCCCCCCCCCCCCCCCCCCCCCGTGAAGCCATCAGCCAGCTGGGGGGGGTGAGTTCTAAACAGCCACCTTGACGTTAAATGTCACCGAGCATTGAGATTCCCTCACGTGTGACATCTGTATCAAGCACATCAGAGTCTGATTTGAAGCCAGTCTGCTACACTTGGAATTTAAAATGTATTGAAATAAAAAGGAGAAAAGATTTTAAAAAAAAAGGTATATATTTTTTTTACCCCGCATCCCATTTTTAAATGGCATAAACAAACTTCCTATCCATGGGATTATACCGCCCAGCGCGTGTTCCCGGCAGAGGGACCATTTCAGACAGATCCGTCGCTTGGCGGGAATGGATTATGGTGGAGTAATCCGGGGGAGTGTGGAGGAGCCACACAATGCCCCCCCCCCCAAAGGTCTGTGGATTACTCCGCCTAATTTGGCTGGGGGTGGGAGGGGGGGTGAGCTGTGATCTAAGTAGGTCCCACGTCTCGTTCCGGAGGCCTTGTAAAGGAGGACGTAAACGGAACAACCGCGACCACCGCCGTGCTCGCCATCAAAGGCGCCGGGCCTGGGAACCGGCCAGCAATCCGTTCCCCCAAGGATCGTGTTCCTGCGCCTGCCTTTCACTCCATGGTTTGTCTTTTTTTTTTTGGTAGCTCTTTTTTTTAATTATTCAAACATTTGCTAGAAGACGCATACGGTCTATAAAAGGGGAAAGTGAAAGAATGAGCAAGGTGGACGTTTTCAGGCCACGAACCCCGCAGGCGAGGGCCCCTTGGCAGGAGAGTAGGGGTCCGGGCAATGCAGTGTGGCTCTGAGGGGGAGTGGAGAGTGAGGGGGACACAGCAGAGCGTCCTGAGCTGCCCGGTTATTTATGACCCCCCCCCTTCCGTGCCTGACTTTGCTCGGGAGTGCAGAGGCACTACGTTGTCTTTGTTTTCTAACCAATGACACAGGAGACGGGGGGTGGGGCGATGGAAAAACCCCGATGTAACGCGAGACGCTTCCGGCCAGGCTGGGGTTCAAAGAGCCACCAGGATAAGGACCTTTATATCTGTGACCAGGGTGTGACCTCTGCGTCCTAGCCACGTTGGAGACAGGCGAGCGTAGGAGGAAATGCCCCCTCAGCACAGACGGCGTTCCTGGCCCGGTGGACGAGAAGTGGCACTGCCACCATGCCCGGCCTGAAGTCGAACGCGGACCTGCGCTCCGCCACTGAGATTTACCAGTGACATGAGCCGCGTGAGAGTGCCTGTGAGCGGCCACGTCTCCCCGAGGCTATGCTGGACCCCCCCGCCGAGGCGTAAGCCTAATATTTATAGCTGTGAGTGAGTGGCCAGGAGCGTCTTTCAGGAAGTGCTGCGTTCCCTCTGATATACCCTCCAGCATCCGAGCTGTTGCACACTGGCCAATCAGGATCCAGTTGTGATGTCACCGACAGTGATGGAGGCTTGGGGACAGCACCTTGATGGAAACAACAGACTCCTATGACAGGAGATCCAGTGGGCTTCTCACCCCCCCCCCCAGCAACTAGATGACCTACAACTGTATTGGAAGCCTTTTAAAAGTACACCGTGAATGGGCCCCTTCGCTCTCAGTGCTGTCTTGTGGTGGTTTTACGGTCCGCTGTTTTCCCTTCTCGCACAGTGCCCACCTGCCCCGTTTGCCGAGCTGGGATTATTTTTATGTTTTTTTTTTTGCCATTTCAGGCCAGAGGTTCTGTCCTCCGTGTACTATTCTTGCACAGAGCCACCGCAGAGGCGCAGTGCGGCCGCATACGGTTCTTGTTTTCTGATTAATGGTGTCCACTCCGCCCCCCCCCCCACCGCCGGGGAGTGCTGGTGGCTCAGTCCGTTTTTTCTTCTCGACAAACATTTTTTTTTTGTTTTCCTCAGCCATGTCGAGTGTTAAAATCATTTACGTGCTGTACACTCCACTTACTCTTGTTTAGATGTTTTTTTTTTACACAGTTAAAAAAAATCTTGATTCATTATTATTCAGTGCTTACTGAGGATATCACAAAATGTATTTAAATGCAACCGGTCTGATTATTAAACGGCATAAATATTTCCCCGGGGACCGGGGGCCCAAACGCAAAACATCTTTACAATAAACCGTTTCATGCCGTTTTATTCTTTTGCCCAGAGATGATTCCGGGTTACCTTCATTTCCATATATCGCAAACGGTGGAGATAAATGCGTGCAATGATTTGGTTTTTGCTAATGAATATTAATCCCGATTCCGCGCCCCAAGCCCTGCAGGAATGTGTGCGCGAGGGTGTGGGGGGGTCACGTCAATCCCGACGCCACAATTTGAATTTTAAAGTTTGTAGAGAGATATTATGTTGTTATTGCTACTGTTATCCCCTTAAATATTATTATTTGCTTAGCTACCGCTTTTACCCAAAGAGGCGTACATGAGCTTTTAATCAGCGCGGGTTAAAGCTGCGTATTTGCCGAAAGCATTTAGTCTGCGCTCTTCCTCCAGGGCGCAGCCCCCGGTTAAATCGGGGGATTTCTCTACTCCCTTTAAATCTGCTCTGCAAGTGAAAAGGCAAATTCAACAAAACGATCGCCGCAGATAAACGGGGCTGGGGGGTGTTGTCACGGTCCCTGGGATCATGTTGGGAGATTTCGGTCCTTCTCCGTTACCGGCGGAGGGATGATGCTGCCGCTCTTAGACGCCTTTCCACGGGGGTGGGGAGGGTAAGACGGCCGGAGAGAGCCTCTGGGTGTCGGCAGGTTAGCCGGAGCGATGAATCGCAGGTATTTAGAGATCAGTTTCCCCAAAAGGATCCTGTGACGCGGCTTTGACAGATGGACTGTCAGGACATGCCTGCTTTGGTGGGGGCTGCGGCGCCCAGGCATAAAGGATCTGGGGGATCGCAGCTGTGCACACGGGGTAAAAAATATGCAAGTTGTTTTTCTTTTTTCAGATGTAGCCTAGAAAACCTAATCTCTTGGGTAGGACCCTTTGCCCCCATAAAAATGGTGTTTAGTAAGCTTAATAACATAAAACTCTTAACGGCGTTCTGCTCAACATTTGCGTCATTTTTCTGCATATTTGGAAATTAATATCATGTCCACGGTTAATGATAAAGTTAATCCCAATGACAGTCTAACGTCACCATTATTATTATTACTGTGGTTAGTGTTTTGCTGTTAATTGCCTGTTTATATGGGTATGGATCATATCCAGTTAAGTGCGAATACTACGAAATGTTCCACTTCCCGCAGTTTTTCTGGCGAAGGTATTGCTTGGATCAGGCATATTGAATGATGCGCTGAACCGCTAAATCGCTTGCGTTAGAAATTTCTAATCTAACACTAATCTCAACGGCTTGTTTTGTATCACGTCCCCGATGAAACAAACCCAGGTGTAAATGTTTAATGACAATAAGAAGCGCCACGCCGAGGCGTTTGCCGGATGCGGCGCTCAGGCTCCCGGTCGCTGTTGACCCACAAATGTCATGGACCGTCGTAAAGTTACAGCGTCTTTTGTTTCTCTGTGTCAAACTGCTAAAAAGATGATTTGACGGTAAGCCGCACCTCGCTGTTGCACGACTTTGTAATGTGTTTACGATTTCTAAATCAAAAATGATGACGTTTTTTTTTAAGAAACAATATACATATATATGTAGATTGTGGATTTCCCACATGGGTCTCATCTGAACTCGCATTGCCAGGATACCAGTTGGGTGCGATGTGTGTTTGGTAACTCGGGGTATTTTTTGATGATGCCGGTTTAATCCACATGAGGAATTAATTCAGCTTAATGAAGCTGAATTGAAATCTGAATGTTAAACACTGAATGTTTTTCCAGGGTCTCTGAATAATTTAAATAACCCAAAGACTGATTTAATGTAATTGTTCAGCTGACACTTTAATCTGAAGAGACTAACTGTTTTGTACAATGCCATAATTTAACAAAGTATGTTGATGGGGTGTAATTTCTCAGCGTCCAAGTTTTTTAAATGCCCCTAACCACTACGCCCCCTGCTGCCATTTTAATATTATTTAAATTCAGTAGTAGATTTGAAAGGTTTGCCACATAATTTTGGTTTTTAATTCTAGTGGATTCTATGTATTAATCATATAGTTATAATATCATTATCTAAGGGTAACAGCTGTGATAACTGTGCAGTGAATGTGTTTAATTGTTTTAAGGGCCTCTTCAAGGCTGGTTGGAACAAAAGCCTGCTTGTGAAGTAGATCCTCAGGCCTGGGAATGAAATATCTGCCTGTGCCGCTCCGCTTTTGGTACTTTGGGGTCCGGTGGGCCTCAGGGAAGCTGCAAGGGGAGCGTGTAGGATATCGACTGCCAGGGCCCGGCCGCAGCCTCGCTCGGCCACTTCGTTTTGGTCCGCCGGAGGCTCCACCACGTTCCAGTTTCACTGCATGCATGCATCAGTGAAAGGAGAGTATTTACACGAAGCCACTGGAGGAGAAGTGATGTCACGGGGCAGTGAGTGTTTGCTCACCCTGGCTGCCTCTTAAGTGCCCTGTCCTGCCCGCTTCCCTAAGTGCCGCCGTGGAAGACGCGCTGCTGTTTGAACAGCGAAAGCTCGTCCTGCCCCGTCACTTAATGGTGGAGCTGCGCGGAAAGGTAAGCTGCAGGTCCCCCGGAGGACGGTGGTGCTCAGTGCCGGCCGGCAGCGCCGCCGAATGACAGCAGTGACCTTTGTTTGCGTCTCGCTGCACACGCACGTCCTTCACGTTCCCATTGATGGATGTTTTTTTGTGTCGTGTTTGGTTTTTTTTCCCCCTGCGAGGACATGTTATCGTGGAGGCTGGCTACGTACGGGAAAAACAGGTTATATTTTGGAAATTAATGGTTCACCAGTTTCAAGAAGCCTAATTATCCTGTACGTTGATTGTCTTTTCATTTTTTTTAATTCTTTGAAGCAGAAAAACATAGTGGTACTTGCCTGGGGGGGGGGGGGTTGGGATATTTCATTCCTCATGGATTTCTTTCAGAAGGATGCTGAAACGATCATCATGGCCCAACCGCCAGGATTGCCACTTGGTGATGGCAACGCTGGCATCAACCGCTTATGGCGTCTTGCAAGTATGTGGGGCACGTGTTTACCACCTGCCAAGCCGGCACGGATTCGGCAGGACCCGCGTTCCCCACATCCTTAGGTTTTGGGACGAGCTAACAGTCTGGCTCATATGAGCCATATTTTCGCATATCGTGTAAAGTGACATTGAAGTTTGGGGGAAAAAAACTGTAAATTGCGCAGTTATACCCTAGGGGAGAAAGCGGCCTGTAAAAATGAGACGTGGACGGACGCGACGCCTGGTGCACGCTGTCTGTCGTGAATTTTTTACTGCTGGAGTAGCTTGCGCCGTCGCTAACGACGATGGTGGCTCGGTCCGAGGTGGATCCCTGGGCATTAAGAGACCCGCCCGGCGTTGCGTGGCGGCCTGTCAGCAGGGTGCTGGAAATGAATTCACTCCTGTTTTAGCCGCAGACGCTTTTCCCCCATGACAAATCTACCTGTCTCAGGCTAATGATACTGTCTGTCCGTTACCTCTGTGCTGGTCCAGAGGAAAAGGGGGGCGGGGCTGGTCGCCATGGGCGACGGCCAAGGGGCCGTGGCGAAAGTACCTTCCTTATGTCTGCTCGGGGGAAATGGCACATGGTGAAAATAAAAATGCTGCGATTCCTGTTTTTGTTTTGCAGTGAGCTCGGAAGTGGTAATATAATCTCCTGAGTTCATAAACGGCCTTTGCTTTAAATAATAAAACGGTGCCCTGGCATAGTGGCCGTCTCTTTTTTTAAATTTTTTAAAATCGGCTCGTTTATCCCGCACAGGTGCTCTGTCACCAGCGAGCTGCGTACCCCTGTGTGACGATGGTGGTAACGGAGGATGCCCGTCAGGCAAACCGGCAGCCTCTGCCCAAACAAACACAGCTGACCTGCTCGTGGCTGGCCTGTCACTCCGGGCTTTGCAGCATTTTTTTTTTTTGTCTGTCGTCACTGAAATATGGGGAGCCGGTATTGTCCTGCCTTCGTCTAATGAAGGCAGGTGGCCTAAAGGTTAATGGACTCGTAACTGAGAGGGATGCAGCTTGAAGGCGCTCGATTTTTTTATTTATTTATTTCTTTATTTTTTTCCCCGCATTTAAATCGTCAGCATGGCACCGAATTTCTCCCCACACTGGATTTCGAAGTAAAAAGGAGGCCGGGCCAACAATTACAGTTACGAAATGAAGGGATTATTATTTTATACAAAAAAGTCACGCATCTCAAATGCTTATAGAGAATTAGATTCCAGAAATAAACATATTTGTCGGTTGGTGCTGCAGCGTGTTATCGCACAACGATCTGTCTGTCTGTCACCTTCGTCACGGATGAGTCTAAGGGGCCAGAATCGCCGTGAGATGGTCCCCAGTGGGTTTGGAGTCCGGCTGAGATCCTGCTTCTGCTTGATGTGTTTCTCTCTCTCTCTCTCTCTCTCTCCTCTCTTTCGCCATGACGGTGGCCTCCTGAGCGGCAGCTTCTGAAACGCCCTGTGTCAGTTTCCTGTTTCTCTGTTTTTAAATATTTATGCCCTCCTATGGCTGACGGCAGGACTTCAAAGAGGTCACTCTGTGACCGCGGCTGAATTTGAACAGATTGCCGTGGCCCGCGTGATGCACGTTAGCGGTAAATGCTGGAGTCCGCGGAAAAAGTGGGGGAGCGGGGGAGGGGCGGTGCGTCCGTGCCTGATGAAAGGCTCCTGTCAGGACCCAATTATAAGGCTCCTCTTAATGGCTGACTGATTAGTATTCATTTTGCATCTGTTTGAGTCGATAAAATGCTGCCTCAAAGGAGGAAATGTTTCCTACGGTGAAATCGGCAAAAAAAAGGATTGTTTGCAGCACCTGTCAATCTATAAGGGCTGCAGGATTAATATTCTGGCCCTTTGATCAAAATAATTAATAATTTAGTACGTATGATTTTATAATATAATCAGGCAAAGTGTAGCCGTCCTTGCTGCTCGCTGGCTGGTCTGCTTAGTGTTGCGGGGGTGATGTTTGTGTCTCAGTGCAGGTGCTGAGCTGTACTGAGGGATGCTGGGATGTTCACAGTGTAGAGTATTTGTGGTGTGAGGGGTCAGAGCTTCTATTTTTCTCTTCAGGGTTGGCACTGAACCCCTAGCCCCCCTAAATGGAATCTGCACAGGTGAGGAGCCTACACAGGTACCCCACGCCAGCTGACCCCACTGCTACCATGAACCTCCGCAGATGGGGGTGGGGGGGGTGTCACTGATCGCTCCACGCTGGCCGTCAGAGAGCCGAGTGCGGAGATGGAGAGGAAAACTGATAACCTTACCGCGCTAATGGATGGGTTTAAAGTCTCACACTCATCCACCTGTGTGACTCGGATGGCGGCCTTCTTCAGACCCAGTCTGCTCCACAAACGTGTCCCGACCCCAAGTTCCGGAATGTTCCATATCAAATGCGAAATGCCCCCAAGGGGGCGCTTTGCTGTAGCCCACTGCTGGTGATGACCAGCTTCTCTCTTGCGTATTCACTGATCGTGGTTTTGGGCTGTTGTTGGCGGGTGACGGTGAGGACTGCCTGAAGGGTCAGGCCAGTCAGCCTGCAGCACCCTGACCGTTTGAGCTGTGACCCGGGTGTCACCGTTTGATGTGTACGTCAAGCACTGGTAACCGTGGCGGGGGGGGCGGGGGGCGTGTGACGGGCAGGGATACAGCAGAGAGCGCGGTAAGAGTACTTGGCCTGTGGAAAAGTCTTATCTCAGGGCCCTCCCCTCCTGTCTCCCCCGCCCCCTGCGATCACGGAGCGCCTTTGCTGTTGGAATGTTAAGGGAGGAGCAGGCCGCATAATTAAATTTATTCCCAGAGGTTCGAAAGCGCCCAGAATCGCGATCGGCGTCCTGCGGTGCGGTGGGGCTGGGCGGGGCCACACGTCCCTGCCGTCCTTTCTGCGAAAGGGCCCTGGGTTCAGGTGACAGGGAGAGTTTTCTGGTTGCTTGGGGACTATTTGATGATTTGTCATCAGATTGCCCCTCGGACGCTCCTGCGCTGCAGGACTGGCTGAACGGAAACGGGGGGAGCGGGGCGGGCGTTTTGCTCCGCGACGGGTATAGTGGGGCAGCGGCACCACGGCGTCGTGCAGCTGGATTTCAGGTTCGCCTGCTGCTGTAGTGTCTGTCTCTGTAGCACAGGGGAATGAGACGGGGGGGCAGCTGTACCTTCAACCCCTTGCCCCCACCCAGATAGGATTGCTTTACCCCTTCTCTGTTTTCTCCAGCATGTCGGCTGACCCAGGACTCACCTGGTTTCATTTGGCTGCAGGGGGAGGCTAGGGAGGCGGGGCTAATTACCTCACTGGATCTGTGCGTGGGGAGCAGCGCTCACGTGACTTGGCACGCCGTGGGAGCTCCCCCGGGTTCATAGGGAGGTCGCTTTTGGGCTGCCACCGAAAGGAAAAGTTTCAGCCCGGTGCAGGCGTCATGTGCTCAGTGGAGGCCACAGATTTAACCTGAACTGAACCCAAGTCCTTACAAACCGCCATTATTCATACTGACCTCTGTCCTAGTCTGTTTAAGTAGGTATAACATTAAAACAAGCTATGTGTAAACTAAAAATAAATTCTTGCTTAGACTTACAGCGTGTTCTGTGGACACGCCAGTGCGATTTGGGGAGATCGTTCAGGAGTGTGCAGCCGTGTGAGACAGCTGAGATTGTGCGAGGGACGTGAGTGCGGAAGCAGCCATGATGTCTTTCTCAGTGTGTCGGCCTGAGCCAATCAGAGGCAGGGTGAAAGGTCATGGTGGGGGTGGGGGCATCTGAGCACCGTGCCCCTGGAGCGGCCACGATGGGGGCCTGTAAGTGGCTCTCTGTGGTTTAGTGTGCAGATGGTCTGGAAAGGGGAGGGGGGTGAATTGAATTTTCTTCAGTGCCGTTCGTTTGGCAGGTCCAGATGCTCACGCTCCCCTCGATGCTGCAGAGGCTGGGGGGCGGGGAGGCCTCCCTGCTAGTCTCATCACCTGCCAGGATCCGTCACATATGTAGAGAGACACACAGAACTCTTGGTTCTCATAAACTGCAAGCCGAATCCTCCTTCCTTATTAAAATCACATCTTCTGTTTTTAAGCCCCCCCCCTCCACCCCCACTGCCATCTCCTTAATAAAGCTGACACCTCCCGCCATCGTCTGTGACGTTGTGCACGTACACACATACACACACAGACACACATGCGCACACGCCCCACAGCAGGATCATCGTGGTGACTGTCCCCCCTGCGGCTTTCCCAGATGGGGAGTGGCCGGCCGGCCTGCGGCGCCTGGCGAAGACGCCACTCCTGTCCCGTCAGTGGCGCGGTGCGGCGCGCACGGAGGTGAGGCCAAGGTGAACGCCGCCTCGTGGAATGCCGGCACGCTGTCGGCTCTGCGCCTCCGTGGCAGATGGGCTCTCTGTCAGGGAGGGAGAGTCGCGTGCGCCCTCCCAGCCCCCCCCTCCCGTGCCCCGTCAGCTCGTCTCGTGAGCGCTGATCCCGCCCCCCCCCCAGCCGCCCCGTAAGGGCTCCCTGCCCCCATTTCTATTGTTTATGAGGCATTTTGAGAAGCGTGACAGTGGCCTTGTTGGGGGGAGAGAGACGTGGCGGGGCAGGTGGAGCTGTAACACCCAGGGCGGCCTGCAGAGGGAGACAGACGGGGATCTCGGCACTGCGCTCTGACCCCTGTTTGCATTATTCTGAAGGTTTTTTCTTTTATGCTTCATGCAACTTGTGTCCTCTATGGTGCTGTGTGGTCCCGTCTGCTCTTTGCTCTGTTACCTGAAGCACACCGCGTGGTTGTGGGTTCGGCGCCTCTCGGCACGAGGCTGTAAACCATACACCTGTCTGCTGTTCTTCCACCTTGCTAGCTCAAATTCCACAGTCGGTTACGGAGCGCATGTGGGTGCCACCGCGCGTCCACGCCTCGCATGGACCTCACTGTTTTAGAATCTTGGCCGCCGTGGGGGCCGTGTCCTGACTGGGCCGCGGAGGGGGGGCGGAGCTGGTGTTCAGCCTCCCAGGATCCCGCGTGTTTGCAGAATGCTGGAAGAACCCAGGAGATTCCCGTGACTAATTTGCCTCCTCGTGGAGGCCCTAGTGTGAGTTTAAACCCCCCCAACCCCACCCCCGCCACCCTGAAACGTGACCAGAATGGTCCCCGTCTGGCCATTAGCCAGTTCTCTTACTAGCTTTTGTTGTCTTTGCTATGCGCGATAATTGGGATCATTTTTAACTGCCCCCTCCCCCCAGGTGCTAACCTCTACCCGTTATAGATTACCTTGGCTGGTTAAGACGCTCGGCGGTGGGTGAAGAAGATCCAGCAAATGTTTAATGTTCACTTGGATATGATTAAAACACAGCAGCTGGGTCTGTGGGCTGCTTTCGCTTCTGGGCCGTTCCGTTTGGGGGTTCTGGGCCGACGACCGGGTTTCCAGAATCTATCGATGTAGACCGCTGCCCCCCCCCCTCCCTCCCCGATGCTCAGATGGCCACAATGAAGGCAGAACTTTCAACTATTAATTGCAGGCTTAAAGTGATGAAATTCGAGGCGAGATAAAATACTGAAAGGTCAGGCTGTGAGTGGGGGTGGGGGGGAGACAAATGAGGCAGGGAGAATGAGACGAAGGTGCCGGTTTAATATGTATGTATTTCAGGTCGCTACTTGATTTCATTAGTGCATCTCATTGTCATGCATCCAATGTCCTCCTGCAGCAGAACCAACGCCGCGTTCAGGCACATGGCAAGTTTTCCTAGGACTGTCAGCATTCCAAGGCACTGCAGCCAGAATTCCCGTCCTCAGGCCTCAATGGCGTATGAACGTCTGTCCTGCTTCTCTGGGGCAGGCCGGCGATGTTCATATGCCCCTTTCTGGGGCGTGGGAAACGCGGGCAGCGAGCGTCACTGATATGGGTGCATTGGGGTTTATATTAATAGGCAGCTCTGCCAACACTCAGCACTAGTGCGGTAAGAATCTGTTGCAGGCATTTATTATGCATCTAGCTATCTTCCACCGAGTGCGGGGTCGCAGTGACCCTGGAGTCCATTCCAGGAAGCATGGGGCACCAGGCAGGGGCACAACCTGGATGGGATGCCTCTGGTGTTTATTTGGCTTTTGTTATTATGCTCAGGTCCCCTAGCCTGCAGACGGGTGTTTTGGTGGTTTGACATGCTTCCTCTGTGAATATCGGCATCACATCAAACTGTTCCCTCCCCAATTTATGAAAGACCGACACTCTGTGGTAGTTGGAGGAGAAGGGACTTTCTCTGAATGAGTGACTCCACCATTCAGAAGTTGCATCCACCACTCAGCAGGAGGCTGTGGTCTTCTGGGGTGGGAGATGATGCTGTGATGTTATTCTGCTGGGGGTAGGTGGGGTGACGAGTCGCCTTAGTGAAATCTGCCCCCGCCCCATTTGTATTCAGAGTGAATCAGCTGATCAGACGAAAGGGGGACCATTGTTTTGGGATGGAATTCCCTTCCGTTATAAATATGTATCGATGCATCCATCTTTCAGCCGTTTATCCTGGTTACAGTTGTGAGGAGCCTGGATTCGATCCCAGGCAGCAGTGGGCTTACTTTGGATGAGGTGCCAGTCCACAGCAGGGCACACACACAGCCGTACTCGATGGGCAGTTCTGAGACACCATTTAACCTATCTGCAGGAAGAATGTGGGTACTGGGAGGTGCCCCGTGTGACGTGGCGAGAGCATGCAAACTGCACACACACAACAAGGGTGGGATTCGAACCGGCAACCCTGAAGGAATGAAGCAGTACCCCACGTAATGCTGATTTTATACCGTCTGTCGGCGAGGTGTCCTCTCTCCCCTGGCTGTGTGAATGCTTGCTGACGCAGCTGCATGCAGGTGCAGGAACGAGCTGCAGGGTAGATCCTAAACATACTGCTGACTGGTGTTGCGGATTCTGCCCGCCTGCCATTACCACTTTGTTGGGGATCCTAGCTGGCCCCTCCTCCTACCCCTCCCCCCCCCCCAATGTTTAGGTGTTTACCGAGTGGTGACTCCCCCCACTGGATACAGACACTCGGGGCCTGAGAGTCATCCTCTTAATGGCTTATAGTCTACAGGCAAACAGGCTCATCCACACGCAAAGGTTCATATATACAGAGGCTGTGTTTGAAATGTCCACTTGTTCATGCACTCACTACATAGTGTTCCCTACATGGAGCACTCACTAGGGGATAAGGGCAGACTGCGGTTGATACCTTTCAGACACTAGGCAGATGTTATACTACTGCGTAATTACACACAGCATATTCGTAATTGTTATCTCTGTCATATAAACGCCAGAACATCCTCTCTAGTGTTAAACTCTAATGTTAACAAATGATCTTTTTTCTTTATTGTATATTTTGTGTTAATGTTTATTTGCTGTTCATTATTGTAATAGAAAAACATGCCAGATCATGGACACCAACATTGCTATTTTTGGATAAATACACATTGTAACTGATGTCTTCACAACGTTGAAAATAAAACTAAACTTTACAACACAAATCTGTGCACACGTAACTTTATTTGCAACATACTTGACTGTACTATATCCATCTACGCAAGCATGATGGGGGCTGCAGCTGTTACTATGGTGTCTTATACT
>JAAGVU020000035.1:21064517-21083349 GCA_011763525.2 Mormyrus iriodes | reverse complement strand
AACACAAAAACCCGGGGGCCCCCGGGGCCGGGGGGGGGGGGGGGGCCGCCCCCCCCCCCCCCCCCCCCCCCCCCCCCCCGTCCGCACGCGACCCCTTGACACGTTGGACTCTACTTAGCCAAGCATTGTAATTACTCACCTTTTCACTGCAGGTTTAACTGTTTGCTCAATGAATCGCGTGACTCTAAATTTGTCCACAGACCTAAAACGGAATTTAATTATTCAGTCCTAATGATAAAGTATGTTCCTATTTGTTTATTTTTTTGTAAAACATAAATAAACTGGCTTTGGACTTAATTTAAATCAGTCCGTTATTTACAGTCTCCTTAATTGGTCAAGGGCTCAGTGCCATTATTAAGGATTGACTGAAAATAATGAGCATTGACTGTACAGTATTATTCATTCCGATTGTTTTTTTTTTCCTGGAACTGACTTCTGACACAGTGGGTGTAAAGCGCCCAATAAATTGTAAAGGGGTTAAAATGAAAATGGCACCGGGCTTTGGCTCTGCCATTCAGTGTGGCTACCTGTTCCATCTTCCCCGGGGATTGTCTAGCGAAGTGAATTTTGTAGGATAGGGATGAGAGTCCAGGTAACTGAAAGGTGTCCCATTACTTGTCTAGGACACAAGTGTGCAAACAACATTGGAAGAGTGATTGTGGAAGATTGGGACACTTGAAAACTCAGACTCTTCATAAGACTTGGTTTGGCGCCAGCTGGGAATTGCATCAGATACTGGTCCAGTCTGCTTTTACTCCTTTACCATTTTCCTCTCCTTTTTTGTGTTCTTATTTGGGGGGGGGGGGGGCTTGTGTCTACCAGAAAGGGGCAGACTGTCTGCTAGTACCTGTTCTTAAACTCAGGTGCCCTCCCCGACCCCACTTTGAGATCTATAAATCACCTGTTGTCTCTGGTAATGTCCGACATGAGAAACCCTGTGGTTTGCGTGTGCGATGTGTTTATATTCCCTGGTTCAGTTTCGTCTCCCATTCTTGTGGCCGAACCATGGAACGTGACCGTGTGGTCTCCTGTGGGGGTGGGGTGCTAGGAGTGAACAGCAATGAGCTCCAGTTTAGCGCACACAACTTAGCACTTGCTCTGCGTGGCTTTGAAGACTGTCTCTACGTTCCAAGAAGCACCAGAGAGCTGTAAATTCCATTTCAAGGTTGTTTTCCCTTTTTGTGAAGAGAGATGGTCGGTGTGATCGGGCACGCAGACGGAATATTGGCTGCTGTGTGGCGTTCAGGCAGCTCAGTCACTGGTGTCACCGGCGTCCCTTTTCCACTCCTTGACGAAACAGGCTGGACGTTGAGCTGGGGCTTTACAGTGCCTGGTTTTCTTTCTGAGTTTTTCCACGACCTTCCAGATCTCACTGAGATTGTGATCATGTTTGTATACAGCGAGATCACTGCTATATTAAGGCCTCACCCTGCCCCCCCCGTTTAATTTTAAATGAGATGTTTTTTTTTTTTTTTATTAGAGGCGTGTGTTTTTTTTTGTTCCTTTGATGAGAGAGGATTCAGGTTTGTGTCTGATGCATTGCACCCCTCTGTAAACATCGTGTGTAAAGCAAAGGGATCCTGAAGGCTCTGGGTAACAACGGCAACGGTCTTTGTTGCCGTGGGAACGTCATCCCACCCATGATGTCATCTCCAGGATGAGGAGAGCCTGTCTGGTCTAGTCTGTGATTGCTGTCCTGAGACAAGTGGTCACGGGGCCAGTGGGGGTGAGGAGAGGCTGGTGTATGTGCTAGGGCGTCCTTTGGGCTCTGTAACAGGGCCGGGTGCCGAGCTGAGCATGGTTCTTAAGGGTAAAGCATCCCCGATTTTCACTGTTGTTGTGTGAGCTTCCCTTCCTAATGCCTGTGTGTGATTGTTAGATCATTCCACCCTCAGTGCATCGTGCTGTGCTTGAGGAGGTCATATGTTCTCCCTGTATCATGTGCATTTCCTCTTAGTACTCCAATTTCCTCTCATGGTTCAAAGACATGAAAGGTATTTGGCATCTCAAAGTCACTGATAGAGTTTGGTGATATGTGTGTGTATGTGTGTGTGTGCGCGCCTGCATGTTCCCTGCGTTCTGTCCACGGTATACCCCGGCCCTGTGTCCAGGTCTGCCTGGATCAGCTCCAGGCTCTCCCTGACCAGGATAAGATATTGGGAGATGGATGGATGGAATTGATACGTCTCTCAAAGTTACAAGAAAAGAGCCGTTTCTGGCACTCCGAAACTCTCGAGTGAGAATATAATCTGTGGACGTGAGAATTAGGGATTTTGTGGGGGACAGGTGCTTCTATCGATCACAGGCTTCCACCGACCATGTGTGCGTGTCGATAAATGTATGGCAGCATCGCCAAGACCTGTTTGTTTATTTCCCGTGGATGGAGTCTATACTTTCCTGACGTAAGCTGGGCACGGCGGTGGCAATGCAGCTTCGGGGGGGGGGGCGGACAAACAGACGAATCGTGACTAAACACATGGAAAACATGGGGGTGTGAATCTCTAACGAGCTCCGGCCCGCCACGTTGTCTTGCTGTGTTAGCATGGATGCCCCGAATCAAGCCTGCACCTTAGGAATCGATCCAGACAAATACTGACGCGTTTCGAAGCTTGCCAGACTTGGCGTGATTGTTTACATTGCACCCGTTGGCGGAGCAGATGTCCTGAGCTTTTTACGTGTTTAAGTGGCTCTCTGTTTCCTGACGAATTCTGCTTAAGTATCCGTCGTGAAGATACAAAGATACAGACGTTCCTCTTCTCGACTTTGAAGCTATTATGGCTCCTGGTGATCTTTAATTGTGTGAAGCCCCACAATGTTAGGACTCGGCAAGGATAGAGGTATGGAATTAAAAGTCAAAAAGTCTCGCGCCGTGGAGTCAGAGAGAGCTGGAGCTGTGGTCCAAAGGACCTCGACTTGAAAGGGGATCTTGGCTCGTTGACTGGGTATCCCTGAGAGCCAATAACGAGCGGGGCTTGACGGGTCCTCGTTGCTGTCACATCGATACATATTAGGTGGCCGGGCCACTGTGGAAAGGCTCGTGAAGGAGCTCTATGCAGAAGATCAGCTCTTTGATCAGGCGGGCTTGTTAGTCTCCTCACAGAGCTGGAGAGGAGATCTGAAAGGTGCAGGGGGGGTGCGTGTGCGACCTGAGGTATCTGGAGCCGCCCACCCCTCCTCTCTTAATCCTGTTTGGACGGACGACTGCTCCTTTTATCTCGACTTTGTACTTAAAATGAAAACAGAAGTGAGTTTCTGTGGTAGCCTCCTGCGGGAGGCTGAGGGCCTCCTCATCTGTCCTCCTCCATCTTTCTGATTGAAAATTGATTTCACCAGGATGAAGAGTTTACAGCTACCCATGCTCCCCCCTCCAACCCGGTCAGCAGGTGCTTTAGTGGTTGATTAGCGGGTCTCATCTAAGTTTAGAGTTTAATCTTTCTGTCAGGTCTAAATGTTTCCTGGTGCAACTCCCAACGGAAAAGGATGCCTGGAACGTGCTGGGCTCTCACAGCGCCATCTAGAACGCGGTTTACGTGTTTTATTGCGTTGCCGATTTTTATGTATCGAGGGCTTAGAAATTCATTAGTTGTTGAAAGCTTGGTGCAGTAGTGCTTGTGTATTGGCAGTCGTGTTAATGATTTGATTGTTTAATTGTATCTGGCGACAAATAATTAATTAGACACTGCTCCGGTGAAAAATATTTGGCTAATTGCAGGTGCCTGTGACCCAGAGGGGAGACCTGATATCCATATCCTGATATCCATTGTCAGTCTTTCGTGTTTTTTTTTGTGGTCTAGTTTAATTTTTTTTTTTATAAAAAATTTAAATATTCTAAGTTTTAATGAGCACCCTTCTGACATTTTAATTAAGGGAGTGCATATAGTATGGTGTGTGAAGTTGTTTTTGAAAGATATGTGTGATACACTACAGAGAAATATGGTCTGGATTTATGTTTAATTCTTTGAGTGTTATTTGTCTTTTACTAGACCTCATTGCAGGGCTCTGCTCTCGCTGTGGTTCAGGCTGCTTTGTCAGAGGTGGCTTCCTGGGTGAGATCTGTCATGGAACCATGGATGTTAAGGACCTTTTCATCGTCGACGTCGAGGCTCCACAGCACAGCGTCCCTCTGCGTGAGGTGCCATTTTCTGTCCCTGTCTGTAAACACGGCTGGGGGGGGGGGGATGCTGGGAGAAGGCGGCGACCTATGGCCTTTCTGACATTATCCAGCCAAGCCATCCCACTGTGATGGGGAACAAGTGGGAGTGACTCCGCTCTGCTGTTAGTTAATTACTCCGTCCTCCAACTTTAATTGCTTTCACTTAATTGAGAAGGGAAAAGTGTATTAGGTCAGTGAAAAAAAAAAAAAAAAGTGGATGGGGCATCAAATGGCCCGATCATCTGCAACGGTTTGTTGGCTAAAATGAAGGATATATGAGATGTGGTAACCCAGGATGTGAAGGAGAGGCGTGTTTGTTTAAAGGTCGCTTTGAAAATCGGGAAGGCGGAAGGAAGAGGAGCCTTTGTTGTTTGTGACAGGAGTGTGGGCTTTTTTTCGCTTACCCTGCTGGGCTGGTGTTGTTTCACCGAGGCAAGCGGAAGGGTGCCTCGTCACCAGGCAACCGCGAAGAGCGACACCAGCGGGTGGGGGTGGGGGGGGAGCGGAAGGTGGCGTGGAGGTCGGGCGCTCGAGTAGTGGAAGCTTTGGTGCAAGGTGGTATGTCTCCCGCCCCGGAGCGCGGCGGCGGTAAATCAGGGTGATTTACTCCGGTGAGAATGTGGATGGGAGCGTGCTCTGCCTGTAGCGGGTGGTAGAAGCTGGCTTTGTGGTGCCGCCGTGCTGTTTGTCCACGTGCTCATTCGCGCTGCACCCTGGTTAAAAATAGCTGCCGCCACCGCCCTGGCGGGCATCACCAGCTGTCGTGGCGTGAAGCAGCGGGGCCGGTGAGAGGCTCTCACGGCCACGGTAATCAACACCAAGCCAAGGCTTCTCGCCGTCACCCAACCCCCCTCCCCCCCTTCACCCGAGCCTCCTGTTAGCTGCGGTGCTCGTGTGCCTGCACCCCGGGCCTCGCCGGCCGTACCCGTCCATCGCTAATGCCAGCCATCTGCTGCCACCAGTGGCGTTCCGGCGATGCTCTCCTCAAGGAGGCGGAGGAGACTCGGCATCGCCGTAAATCTGCAAACCCGCCACATGAATGCAGTGGACAGGCTGAGGACTCGAGCCGGAACCGAGTCTTAGTTGTAAGTGTTGACCGTCAGGTGATGCCAGCGCCCCGAAATGGCACATTGACTTAGAATGCGGATGTTAGAATCGGACACTCGGCTGTTTATTGGCATCTCTTGAAACTTCCGTGACGGCGTCTGTTTTGCGATTGCGGTCTGCGGCGCCTCTGTCAGTCACGCCATTAGCCGTGGCCTCGGCGCCCTGTGTCAGTCCGCTAGGCTTGCGCCGTGAGGAGCGTGACTCACAGCTTCACGGGAGCGTCTGTGAAGCGTGAATAATGGGGGGGTGGTAAGAAGGACAGCCTGCAGCGGGAGGCGTGCCGGAGACTGGCGGCTCGTTCCTCACTGCTGTCCTTGTCACCCCCGAAGGCTGTCACTCCATCCTCGCCAGGAAGGACCCTGGGAGGGCTGGGAGGCTGTTTGTGTCAAACCGGACCTGAGCCTGGACCTTGTTGGGGGGGGATGTCAGCGACTGCGAGATGCAATTAAAAATAATAGCGGTGAGATGATGGCAGTCAAACCTGTAGCGGATTAAATTTGGGTGACTAACATCGTGTTGCTGTGGCCAAATCTGCTCAGGCTGTCACTGGAAAAGAGCTGTTTTTTTCTCCTGGGGGGTGGGGAGGTTGAGTTGTGGTGATGAACCTGTTTATGGCTGCTGGGAGCTGCTGGCGTGAGGGGGCTGGCGGCTCCTGCATCCTCCTGCTAAAAGAATAAAGGATAACAGTGACCCCCCCCCCCCGCCCTCCCCGACAGGGGGCTCAGCCTGTTTTCATGAAGGATCGGCCACGGCCGATGCCATCCCAGTTCGGGCCAGCGGGGGGCGTGAGCGTGACTGTGTCTGCCCCTCCGCGTCATTGTTAACACCTCTGTGCCCCAATCGTGTCTGGCAGGAATGGAGTCTGCAGAGCGGCTGGCCCCTCCCTCATCTGCCTCACCGTCCAGGCGCACGGCCCCTACGGCCCCGGCATCCTCTGTGGCCCCCTCCTCCAAGAGCCTGGCCCCTGAACCCCCGGCCCTTGGGTCAGCACTCACCAGCTGCGGTAAGTGTGGGCTCACACACAGACAGACACACACACACACACACACACGTTTGTATACATATCTTTGTGGGGACTGTCCATTCATTTCTATGGGCATAACCCTAATGCCAACGACGCCGTCCTTAACCATAAGTATCCAAACAAAATACCAGCCTTTTAGCTGTTTTAGATTTTTGACTGCAGTCACAGATTTTTGTGAAATTGAAGTTTATATTGTGGAGACCTGAAAAATGTCATTTGGTTGACCCCTTTTGCCGAAGAAACAGTCCATGTTTCTTTAACGGGGGTGTTATTTAGCTTTAACCAAAACCCCTCTGTTTTTTCACTGTATGGGGGGGTTGGGAGGTCACGTTAGCAGCCGCCTGCCAAGCCCCAGTTCCCCCACATGTGGTGGACAGCCTCCGGCCGCAGTTAGCCCAGTGTGATTTGACATTTCAGCCCCCCCCACCCCAGAGCACGCTGTCCTCTGTTCCCACTGAATGCTAATTGTGCTCAAAGCTGTTCGCAGGGCTGCCATGACAGGCTGCCTGTCACATGACCTGAACCAGAAAATAACATGCAAATTTCCTAACTGTCATCTCAGGCTGTTTTACCTTTTTTTTTTTTACCATGAGAAATAAAAGGACTTCGGAGACCATGATAAACACAAACTCCCGTTCAGTCACACGCTTCTCTGGATATGTCTAGATAACATCATTCCTGGGCTTCTTTTCAGAGTTTGCCTTAGCTGGTTGTTATTAAAGTGAAATACCCCCCCCCCCCCCCCCCTCCCGTGTGTGTGTGGGGTAACGCCACCCCTTCTGTGGCTATGAAATGAAACACGCTCCCAGGACCTGTTCTCACATCCGCACGACTTCGGCTCTTGTACCTCTCAGGTTACCATCACGCTTTTCTGTGTTACGCCCCTGTGATTACCTGGGGCTGATAAGTAACTGGGTTTTGCAGTTTTAAAAAAAAACAAACTGTTGGGACCCTTGTGTCGATGTCATGATGTATTATGGAGTGTTTTCATAAAGCACGCTGTCACCAGCCTAGTCACCGGCAGACCAGACTGCAAAGGTTTTTTTTTTTTATTGCAAACAATTATTTCGTTGTGTGATACTCCTAATGTAATATCCGTCATAAGTGGCCTCGTAGGAATAGCTGCACCATTTAATAATTTTTTTGCACCAAAATCCTGCCGGTATGAAACCAGAAATGGGCAACAGAGAATGATGTCATGGAAACTAGTCACATGACCCATCCGCCACGTGGCGCTTGTTTCGTACGTGGTACCGCGTTTGTGTTCTCTGCGCGGCTGAATCACCAGCCCTCCATCATCTTCTCTGTCACTCCTCCCCCACCTGCTGGTGACTCGGCCGCTCGTTTAGTGACTATGACGGCTTCGTTAACTCCCACCGAGATTAAAATTGCCCCCCGGCTGCCCTAGCACACCCCTATTTGACCCGCCCGGTTACCAAACAGGACGTAAAGTGGAAACATTGCTGCTGACGGTGTTCTTCATTGCTGTTGAAGATGGATGTCCTCCTCTAACAGGAGCACATGGCCGGGTTCCCCTCTCAGGAGCCAGTTCCAGGTCTGAGTGGAGTCACGCTTCAGGCTGGATCTCCACACAGGGGTGGCTTTCTGTTCCTCTTATCCCTGGTGTGTGGGTCATGGAGTGTAGCGGTTTGGCAGGTGTGGTGGTGTGGCCGGTAGCGACTGGGGCCTGGTTCTTCGTCCCCCCCATCCCCCATGCCACTCGTGAACCTTATTCAGATTATTACTGCTTAGTTTGTAGCTATTCTCTGGCTGTACTGCCCCCCCCACCCTGTGAAACCCATCGCAGGGAAGATGGGGAATATTAATGCACGTCCTTCTGTGTGATGTGAAGTGTGGGGGTGGCGGCGGGGGTGAGAAAAATCATCCTTCCTGCTTGATTTGTGTCCCGGATGCTCTTGGAGAAAACGGCCACCGCCTCGTCCCTGCTCTGCGGCCGCCCCCCGCCCCCCTGCCGGTTGGCATGCGTGTCGCCTGCCCCGCTGATTGATTGTTGGAACGGCACTCACCCGCTTTTGTTTTCCCCCTCTTGGCGCTGGAAATTGGATTTGCATGAAATATGTTCCTCTGGCAGGCAGGCGGGCGTGGGGACGGGGACACTCACCCCATCGGCGGCCGGCGCTCACATGAGCGCGATGCAGTCACGTGTGCGCCTCCAGATATGAGTCGCAGTGACTCCGTGCTTGATGAAATGGCCGTTATGTTTTTAACGCCACAAAGATATTCCTCTTCTCCTAATTCCAGCTAATTAGAAGCACATTCCTGAGCACATTTCCTACTACTTCCGGTGACAGATATTTTGGCGGGGGCCAGGTCTTGTGGCGTGGCTCCGGCTTCGATTTTCGACGGTGCACAATTACGGACTCCCAAGCCGGCTTTCGTGCTGTGTTTGCACAGGCGTGTTTAAAGAGGCTTTGCTGAATCTGCGGGGGTCTCCGTTCACGCAAGCGTGCTTGAAGTGCTGTACGACAAGCTGGGGATGGTGAAGCGTGCTGAGATGTCATCACGCAAAGGTTTAATGCGCAGCGGAATGAATTGTCTACATGCGTCCATGGTTATCCCTGCATACTGTACCTTTTAATTCTTTGTAGAATGATCCTTGATTCTCTGTCTGCAGGGCACCTGTTCGGGACAGCCCGGGAACACCTGTTTAACATGTCCTCCATCTCAAGTGCCTTTCCCATGGGGGGCCACCCAGCTTTCGGCATCTACACCACCAGTTCAGGGCGCCCTGAGTTTGGGGGTCTCGGGACGCTTGGGATGACCCCAGCCCTGGCTGCCCACCCACAGCTGGGGGCTTTCCCAGGTAAGGTGGCCTCTTAGCCTGGCTCGGGCAGCTGGCTGCTATTTTGGGTGCAAATGGGGGGGAGGGCTTAACAGACCCCGTAATGTAAATGTGCATGGAGCTTCCAGAAGGGATGGTTCGAAATTCCATTTAAAATGTGAACGCATATCGATATGTATTCATGCGCCGGCCCACCGGAAACAGACACCTGTTTGGTGTCTGTTATGCATGTTACCAGGACAGCACTTTCTAATTCGATTCCCTGCCTTTCTCAGTTGATTCGTTTTTCTTTCCGCTCCGTAATACTTTACCGTGCCGATTTTGGATGGGGCCTGTTTTGGATTTGCGAAGGTCAGCTTTGTAATGGCCATTTTCTTTGCATTAAGCGTTTGAGCAGTCTGGTGTTTCACTTCGTGGAGAGCGCGTTACAAAGAGATGGGCTCTGAGCTGGAAGCCATAGCTCATAGCGCATAGCCGAAATCCGAGGAGGCGTAAGGTGACGTCAAGGTGTAGATACTTCAGTTCAAAGGCCGGTGGTTTGGGAATGAGAACGGAAAGGTCTTTCGTTTCTGCTGAGCGATCCATGACTACAGAAAATGACCGCCATCAGCAGAACGCGTTCACAGCTTTTCACGCCTGGAGATGTTTGAAGGCCTCATTAGCTCAGGGGTCAACAGCTGCTGAGTGACTCCTGTATCTTCTGGAAGCATCTGGGACACGCTTGTCTATCAAATTTATTCCATTCTGTCAATTTCCTGAAGCATTGAGGAATAATTCTGCTTATACTTGATCTCCTGGTCTGTCATTTCTTCTGAGATGCAATTTAATCCCCTCGCTGGTAGAAAGTAGTGCTGTAGACTGACATGTTTCATTGGCTGACTGACAGGGGGCGCTCTGCTAACTCTTCCCACCGCAGAGTGGTGGCGCAGTGCCGAGGCCCATGGGCGTGGCCCCGCGGCCTTCTTCCCCCCGCTTCTCGGCCTGCCGCCCCTCTTCGGAGCCCCCGTTCAGACCCTTGAACCCAGCACCTCTGAGGCTCGGACCCCCAGCAGGAACGGGCGAGGCGTTCCTAAAGGTACACCCTTGTGATTCCTAATCCTCTCCCTCCCCAATTACTGTCACCAACCTATTACTGGAAAAAGGAACATGAACAAAACTGTAAATATTATATAATTACTCCTAGATGCCACGCTGATTGCTGTCATTCCCAACCCGGTCCTCAGGGGCCCACAGATAGTCCATGTTTTTAGTCCCTTCCAGCTCCCTGCCAGAGCAAAAACGTGGACTGTCTGGGGGTCTCCGAGGACTGGACTGGGAAACAGCCTTTTGTCATTTTATCTCACGTGATTAAGTTTTTTTTCTTTTTTGCTTTTGGTTAAAATGAAACTGGTGAAAAGCGTTTTTACATTTATATCTGCCCCAACTGTTATCCTGATGTGTGGCTACCTGTTGGTGCCCCCTCAGGGGTGAATGGCGTGATGAACGGCACCTCCCCTTCAGCGGCATCTGCAGGCCGTGCATCTGGCGGGACCCCGCCCACGCTGGGGGCACCCGAGGCCGCGAGGACCAGCAGCTCCGGTGGGGGCGACCAAGAAGTGATGAATCCCCCCCAGATCAAGAAGGAGAAGGTGGGAGGTCCTGCCACTGAGGCATTCAGGAGGCATTTCACAAGTCATAATGATCTGCATTTCTTCTATTGAGGTCACTCCATAGAAATTCACTGCATGCCCTGTTCAAGGGTACAACAGCTGGTCCCCAGCGAGGCCGCACACTTCGGTTCCAGTTCTGTTACTATGCTGGGGGTCAGATTCTGTTCCTGGCAAGCCCTGTGCTCCCTGCTGTTACCGGCTCTGCTATATTCCCCGGGCTTCATCTGTCCAATTAATACTTAATCAAGTTCTACTTATACAGAGGGGCTTGCTGTAAAACAAAGCATGGAAAATCATTGTTGCAAAATATCTTGAAATGCTCCCTATAATTTCTAAAAGAAATGTCAATATTTTGAAGGCTGTGAATTTAATTGAGTAATTAATTCTGGAGATCAGACCTGAAGTGGCACAAAACAGTGCAGGAATGGAGCTGGTTATGTTTGTGTCTGAGCAATGAAGCGATGTCTTCCGTGTCATCTTGAAGGTTCTGGCTCCCAGAAACCGAGCCACCTGACTGGACAGGTACCTTTTGATTGACAGCTGTGCCGCCCTGTTGCCTTCGACATCATCTTGAGGGACCCGGCACCCAGAAAGTGAGCCACCTGACTGGGCAGGTGCCTTTTGATTGACACCTCTGCTACCCTATTGCAGAAGCAACGCAAGAAAGCTCTGGAGACCTCCAGCAACAGCGACAGTGAGGTGGGATCTGCCTCAGACACGTCGAGCGAAGACGTGAGCAGCGGCGACTCCGAAGACCTGGAGGACGACGACGATGAAGATGAAGATATCCAGAGCATCGACAGCGAGGATTCTGACTCTGGGAGTGAATCCCAAACAAGGAAGGAGATGAAGGTGAAGTCTTAATGGGTTTTAGGCAATGATTGCTCAGTTTTGCAAGTAATAGTGACAGGCATTAGGCATTTGACCTTTCACCTTAGGAGAAGGCAATGGTCTGTGAATGTGGTCGCAGTGGCATTGAGGTGGAGTCACATGGTTGGGGTGGAGCTGGGGCTGAGGGGGCGGAGTTAGGGGTAAAGTTGGGGCTGAGTTGGGGTGGAGTAGGGCCAGGTTGAAGAAGAGAATAAGATCGATGAGGATGGGGAGAGTAGTTTTTTGGGCATGACACATCACAGTGTGACCACAGCTTACTCAGTGCTGATTGGTCGCTCAACACTGTCTGCTTCTCCAGGCGCTAACTCAGAGCACGAGCAAAGTGGATGGGAAGCGAGCTGGCGGTGACACGGACCTCCGAGACAAAAACGGCAGCCAGGCACGGGGCTTCTCGACGGACCCAGCCAGCCCCCGCCTCCTCTCGGCCCGGCCCCACCCGCAGCATCCGGCCCCCACCCCATCCGGCCAGCCGCTCTTCCAGAGCCCTGTGGGTGCGTTGGAGCCCCTTAAGCCGCACCGGAGCGTCATCCAGGCCACGGGATTGGCGGCCGGTTCCGAGCCCCTGGCTCTGCTCACGCAGCCTGGCCGGGAGGCTTCACCCAAGGCCAGAGCCCCGTCCTCCACCCCCAGCCCCCCAACTCTGTCTCCCAGCAGCGTGAAGTCGGGGAGCCGCAGCCTGTGTGACGAGCCTCTCTCACAGATCCATGACTTCACTGTGAAAGCGGTGAGCAGCCTCTGTGTGTTTGTGTATCACATTGCAACTGCAATTTTAATTTTTTTTCCTGCTATTTTTGTGTTACATGCTGTGATCATTTGTTTTTAAACACTGTAAATTTAAAACTGGCCTTGCATGCATTGTAAACATTGTAGTAGCTGCTTTCACTGGGAATTAATCACACAATATTCATATGGGCATGAAAGCCACAGACATAACAGAGAATTAGACCATGTTACTCGCCAATCTCCTGCGGTGGATTAAAACAGTCAAGGATATTTTTCTGTTTTTCATGTATTGTGTAATTTTTTTTTTTCATTTTTGGGTGTAAATGTTCATTTTCAAAAGTGCTAACTTTGTCTCTGAAACCATATGTCTGGCTTGGTTAGTTAATGGCGGTTTGTAGCTCGCTCTCTCTTGAGCCGGAAGGTTCCGGAAACGTGACGCTGCGGAAATTAGACAAAGCTGACAGGGTGAATAGATTCTGCTGGAGGCTAGTTAATATTAAATACCAGCCATTCTGCCTGTGTTTGTTTTATTCATGTAATTAAAACAAATCTGTTAACACTGTAAGAGTCAAAACAAAACATAATAAACAAAATAAATCTTTAACCGTGCCATCTGGCGTACCAGAAAGTGCTTGCGTGTGAAATAACGTCTTTTTTTTTCCGTCTCGCTCCCTGTTGACCTTTGACCTTTGACCTTTGCAGAAGCTGAGGACTCAGCAGGATGTACTGAAGGCTCACAGGAAGGTGGGCTCTCCGAACCGGCCCCCTCCCCACCTGTCTCCCGAGATCCCGGGCACCCACCGACTTGCCCTGCCTCCTGGTGGCCACGGCAACCTCTTCCTCGCCGACACCCTCTTAGGCCGTCACCGGAGCAACGGCATTATCCAGAGCGCCCCCCAGGATGCCCCGCTGGCTCTGGTAGCCAAGCCGCGTGGGCAGGCTGAACCCCCTGACAAACCGCCCCCCACAGCCCTCCTCCCGGTTAACCTCAGCACGGCGGGGAAGAGCCCTCCGGCAGCCCCCCTGGCCCCGGCTGGGGCCTCGCCCTCCCCCAGGCCGGCATCCCGCCCCAGGCAAGGGACCAGCAGGCTCCCCAGGGTGGCCCTGGCGGTGAGCGGCCTGCTACAGAACCATCTGGCGCCCTCCCTGGTCAGCCTGTTCCGGGGGACAGAGTCTGACATCCCTAGCGGCAAGGACTCAGACGAGTCTATGGGAGAGGAGGACGAGGACGAAGACGATGAGGACGAAGATGAAGATGATGAGGATGGGGATTCTGACGGCAGTCTGTCAGGTTGGCGCCCCACCACGTGTGTTGTATCCTCATCTCGTTAATTTGTGTTGATGAACTTTATTTTACGGTTGGTTTATAAACAGGTGATTGTCTTTATACAGAAACATAGGGAATAACTCTGTGGTCATATGACCCTGATCATAATATCCACGCCCCACAGAATCTGAGACCAACTTCGGAAGTGACTCAGACCGTGATGAGGGAGTTGGCAGCACGAGGACGGACAGCGAGCTGGAGAAGACGCCACTGAAGCTGATCAAAAACCCCGCCCTCTCCAACACCCCCACAGACCGTGAAGGCGACTGTTCCCCCCTCAACCTACGTGTTACCCGGACACCCAGTGTGGTTGTCTCCGCCCCAGCCTCCTCTTCCTCTTCTTCGTCATCCTCCTCATCCTCACACACTGTATGCAGACCTCCAGGTAACTTTGGGCAAGCCAAACTCGTTGCTGATTGGCTGTTATGGCGTCCATGTGATACAGGGCCTCCTAGTTTAGCCTCTGCTCTTAAAACTACGTTGGGAAAATCCATTGTGCTGCCAAACCCCAGGGGGAGGCTGGTGCTAAATCAAGGCAGTGGTAACGGGCCAGGGTCTGGTTCTGACCCGAATTTTCTCTCTTGCAGGGTCTGGGAAGAGGGAGCGGGCGGCAGATGGATGGGAGCTGCGTGGGCCCCTCGATCTGGGGTATGTCACCCGCCTGTCCCCCCTACCTGGGCCCTCAGCGGATGTCAGACAGTGGTTAAACCCCTCTGATTGGACTGGCTGCAGAGGAAGTGAGAATCCCATGGTTGTCCGTGAAAGAGGTGCCCAGTTTTAGTGAGAGTGCAAAGAATTAGCTTGTAGGGTCAGCTGGATAGTGGAAACGGTCCAGTTATCGTGAACCAACAGAGACAGCCCGCTCAGAGCTGGTAGGTACTGACAGATGCCTGGGTGGGGGGAGGGGCACAGGTGCGGGGCCTGGTGACCCCCAGGCGTGATGGACCAGGTGGCCCAGCCACATACACATTTAATAGCCTGACACCTGACCTCCACTGTCTGCCGCGACGGCTGCATAGTCCTGGTAACTGGGAAAAAATCCTTCTCCATCCAGCCCTGGGAGGGAGGGTGAGATGAGAGCTTTTGAATTTGGCCTTTGCGTCTTGCCCGCTGTGAAAGAAGCAGGACGGGGTCACCCTAATGAGTCGGCCACTGCAGAGCACCCATGTGACTTCACAGGTTCTCAGGCTTCTGTGCCGAACAGCCAATACCTACTGTGAAACCACACTCAGTGCTTTGGTTTTCTGTGTGTGACCAGAGAGGAACTACTCTCTATCGCCCCCAGGTGGCCAAGGGAAGCCCAGCTCGGTAACCTTAACGGGCGGCTGCCGGAAGACCTGATGCTCTGTGGGCCGGCAGGGAAGAAGCTGCGCCAGTACCCGGACCTTGTGAAGGTATTTCCTCTCCTGGGGAGTGACAGGCAAGGAATAGGGGTGGGGTATCTTAAGGGAGCAATTCATCTATCTGTCTTAGATTCTGCTTATACCACTGTCTCCCAGCTTGATCTGCAGGGACCCACAGTTGGTCCACATTTTTGCTCCCTCTCAGCTACCTGCTAGACAGTCTGTGTTTTTGCTACCTCTCAGCTTCTGGCTAGATAGTCCACAGCCAGGATGAGATGCCAGGACAGTAATGAAGTACTAAAGCCACGCCTCCTCCATCCATCCAACATGGCAAGTCTGTTCTTGTTCCAGGGGATGCAGTGGGGCTTTCTGGAGGATCGGGATGGCATTCCCCGTATCCTGAACATGGAGAGTCGCACTTCAAGCTCGGCGCGCCAGAGGCCAAGTGATGACGCCCGGGCGAGGCGCAAGAGGGCCCGGTCCCATGACGATGGCGGTGGCGAGCTTCCCGGCGCCACAGACGCCAAACTGCTCCGCAAGCTGGAAGCTCAGGGTGAATAGCGCCGCCCTGCTGGCCACCTGAGTGCGTCTACTGGTCTGCCCGTTTTTCCGATCAGGTCAGTAATTCTTTCTGATTACAGAAATCGCCCGTCAAGCGGCACAGATGAAGCTGATGCGGAAGCTGGAGAAGCAGGCACTGGCGCAGGCGGCAAAGGAGGCCCGCAAGCAGCAGGGTATGTGGGCGCCGTCGCGTCCGGCCACCGACCGCCGTGCACAGAGCCGCCCTCTGACCCACCTCTCCCACCCCCAGCTATCATGGCCGCTGAGGAGAAGAGGAAACAAAAGGAGCAGCTCAAGGTTCTCAAACAGCAGGTGGGTGCGACGATGTGAACACCTCATGTGAACAGGAGAGCTGCTGGGTTAGCGGCTCAGACCTTGGTTAACGTTCACCAGCTTCCCCGAATACCATAAAACATCTTTACAGTAAGATCTTACTTCTATAAACAGCGTCCATATATCCATCTTTTAGCCACTTATTCAGTGTTAGAGGACAGAGCAGTGAGTCGCAGGACAACAATGCATGTATGCATGCATCCAATTGCCCATCCATCCATCCATCCATCTTCTGATCTCCTGGTCAGGGTCATGGGCAGCACAGTGTGATTTAAAAAAAAAATTTCTTGACCCTTGGAAGAAAGTGACCCCGTCTTAACCAGCCGTTCATAAATCTCGTCCCATTGGCACTTATTCCAGGAGAAGATCAAGCGGATTCAGCAGATCCGGATGGAGAAGGAGCTCCGAGCCCAGCAGATCCTGGAGGTGTGTCTACAAGGAGGTTTAATGCGTGAGGAAAGTTTCTGAAATGCTCTTTGTTCCAAGTGGTGGGGCGCCATGCAGACTCCCAGATGACATCATCACACTTACCCTAATTCTGATTTGTTGCTGTAAACTGCTACAATATGAAATGAATGTGAAAGATCCATTTCACCTTTCTGACCAGGTTTAAACTACATAAATGTACCTTTTTTTTTATTGCAAAATAGCGACTGCTTAACTTAGCATACGTAAGTGGTAAAAGCAGTTTTCTATATGCATGCAATTACCGAAGGTCCTAAAATGTGTTTGTGGGCAAAAATCATATTTTAGTCGACACGGATGGCAAGCTGTTCCTAACAGGATTTCTCAATGCTTGTAATTACACATTTAAATTTTGCATAATTTATTTCCTTGTTCTTCTACGAGGCCCTGGTTGGGGGCTGGGGGGGGTTACCAATGTTGTTTTCTAAGATCAAATAAAGGTGGTTTTAAATCACAAATCTCTAACCCAGCATCAGAGCAGATGTCTTGCACCGTATAATATTTATATAACGAGCTTGCATTACCCGTAGCTAGATGCTTATAATACATCAGCCATAACTAATTTCCCTTTTCTCAGTTATTCTGGAACGGACTTGATTTACATCTAAAACAAACTATTACTTGCGTTTTAATTGGTTAATTTTAAGGCAATTAAAGAAATATCACATTTATGAACTTAATAAATTCTGGCTAATTGCAGCTAATGAGTGACACTAATGGTGAAAAATGATAATTGTGGTGTTGTATGCAAATGAATGGCACTGTGTGTGTGTGTGTGTGTGTGTGTGTGTGTGTGTGTGTGTAGTGTGTGTGTGTGTGTGTGTGTACTGTGTGTGTTTTTGACACACTATGTTCATGCAGGCCAAACGGAAGAAGAAGGAGGAGGCCGCAAACGCCAAAATTCTGGAGGCCGAGAAGAGGACAAAGGTTAGTATAGATGAGCTGCAGAGGCTTGAGGGGGCCTGGGAGGGAGCAGAGGATTCTGGGTAATGTGGAAGGAAATCCCTGTTACGTCACATAAGTTGCATGTGAGCGTCAGAAAGAGTGTGATGGAAGGCACATTTTAGTTGGATGAGCTGGTTTGATGTTGCTGTGATGAAATGTGTGTGGGTAAAATAAACCTCCCCTGGAGTGTACAGTCAATGAGTTACCATATTAACCTGTACATGTGTGATGTTATTGTCTCCTAGCCAGTGAGGTGTTTGTATGTAAGGGCTGTGGTACTGTACCTGTGTGAGGCAGCGAGTTTGGATTGGTGACATCTACCCTTCCTACAGGAAAAGGAGATGCGCAGACAGCAGGCCGTCCTTATGAAGCACCAGGTAGGTGTGGACCTGTTCCTCTCTGTCTGTCGTCCTACTAAACTGCTGTCCACTTCAGTTCAAACCTTTTGGATACTGGGAAGCACTTTTTAATAACTGCTTATTAGTGCTCTGTAAAATCTCTGTGTCCTTTCCTTTTAATTTCTGTACTTTTTGGCATTAGCTGGGTGTTTTTCTGATTAAACTTGGTTTCTTATGATCCTGTGATTTCTGTTGATAATGTTTTGCCAACTCTTTCTACCAGGAGTTGGAGAGGCATAGACTAGATATGGTATGGGTATGTTTATTTTGTTTTTTTTTTCCATCTAACACCGCATCGTGAACTGGTGACCTGGTTGTCATAGCAATGCATACAGTGTAGCCCTGGCTGCTGTCATACTACATTATTCTGCATGGCTTCTTCAGCTCAAGTTCATTGTTCTGCGTCTGCTCTCTGTACTCCTGAGAGTCACGTGACCCCCCATCCCCCCCCTCCCCCGGAACCCACCCAACTTCCTTTGGTTCTCCAATCAGATGGAAAGTTGCGGTGCATTCTCATAGTGTGACAGGATGCTCGGCGTGACAGTCATCCATTCCATCTGTTTTCCTTTTGTTTTGGAATGACTGTTCGATGCTCGATGCAGGGACTCTGCCTGCGTGCCGGGGTCCCTCTCAAGGGCTGTGTGTCCCCCCTCTATTTAGCCCTCCGAGAGTTAACTGCCCTGCCAGGATGCCCCCCTGCCCCCTTGCCCTCCCCCACTGCTCTCTCTCTCTCTCGCTCTCTCACACACACACACACACACACACACACACTAGTGTGGCATCAACACACTTCAGTACTCCTTTCCCACACACATAAGTCTGTGTCTGCTGTACTGCTCATGGTTACCCGCAGACAGGCAATCCCACAATATCGTACTGTCCGCAACGGAGGAGACGTGAAGCACTGACGGTGGCTGCTTCCTGTTTGAGCCTTTGCACACAGCGCTGCCTCCCCCGCCCCCCCCCTTGCTATTTTTCGGTTCTCGTCATATCGCCTACTATGACCACGGCTCCAGGGCGGGGCCCGGCGTGTCTTGACTCTCGCATTCTCTTCGTTAAGCTGCTGTGCACTGTGTCACCCCCTCCCCCCTCACTCCCACCCCCTAGCCC
>JAAGVU020000035.1:21045739-21057408 GCA_011763525.2 Mormyrus iriodes | reverse complement strand
ATGATTTGACCCTACCACCTTCTGTATGCAGTGTAATAATCCCACCCCTTTTTGTATACAATGTCATGACTCCACCCTTTTCTGTCAACAATGATTCGACCCTACCGCCTTCTGTATGCAGTGTAATAACCCCACCCCTTTTTGTATACAATGTCATGACTCCACCCCCCTTAGTATACAGCTGAATGACACTGCTCCCTTCTGTCTGCAGCAGCGTGAGTGTGTCTATAGTGACTTGCATGTGTTCTTCGCCTGCAGGCAAAAGCTAATTTCCACCTCCTGGGCCCCCTGTTTGGTGCATGGCCCAGTGGTGTGTTGGGTCCAAGCCTGTCCTTGTCCACCAGCCCTGCACTTCCGGTTCTGGGGGCAGGGTGTCCCTCGCTGGAAAGCAGCACCAGCCCGTCTCTGCTGCCCAATGTCACAATCTCTGGCCTTGGCAAGAGTGAGTCCCCGCCCCCCGCCAATGAGAAGCCGCCCTCTGTCCCCTCCCCGGCAGTAGAAGTGGCCAAGCCTCAGGACTTTCCCATCCCTCAGCCCATCCCAGAAGGTGAGTCCGCCTCTGGATCTTCATGTGGCTAGTCACATGTGAGACCTGCACAGCAGCCTTTTAATACGTTCCAGCAGGCATCCTAGGGGGATAGGTCTCTGATATAGTTCCTCATGCCGCAGTTGCCTTTAAGAAGGTCTGATTGATGTAAGGGTCTGCAAATTTTAATGCAAATGAATAAAACTTTCACCTCCTGGGGGCATTATGGTTCAGTGGGTTTGGATGCTGTGCCTGTGATCGGAAGGTCACTAGTTCAAATCCCACACTCAGCAGAATAATTTCACCGTTGGGCACCTGAACATGGCCCTTAACCCCCGTGGGATTGTTTGACTCTGCTTTCTGGATAATGTGTGTTGCTTTGGATAAAAGCATCTGCTGAATTGTAAAATTTATATAGTAAATTCACTGATGAACGATGCAGTGGCTCAAACTCAATGATGGAAACATTAGAGCTATCTCACAATGCCCCTAACTGTGTAGTGTGTCACATGACAGGGATGCTAAGAGGCTGGTGGAAGGTGGAGAGCATGGAGGAGCTGCGGGCGCTGGCCGAGGCCCTGCATTGTCGTGGCGTACGAGAGAGGGCGCTACAGAAGCAGATTCAGAAGCACATGGAGTTCATTGGCCAAGCCTTCGCCAGGAATGGGGATGGTGAGTCCGAGGGGGCTGGTACCACCATCACAGCTGGCGGTGCCCCGCTTCCAGGATCGGATTGGACACCAGAATCGGTGCCTTCCATTTTCATTTACTCTGATCGATATCAGTTGCAGTTTACCCAAACACATATGTAATGGTATCATTCCATAGCATCTGTTATAATACCAGTTCCCAGAATTGCATGGATATGCAGGAATCGTAGCCATAATTATTGTGCGAGTTCAGAAAATAGAGGGCTGATTTTATGCACCTAGTAGAAAGATGTTGTTGATTTTTCCTCTTTGGATGCACCCCCCAATTTTATCGTCAGCCCTCCCGTGAGAATAATGTGGAGCTGCCTGTGGATTACGGAGATATTCCTGGGCCGCTCAGCTGGTATGGTCCGCGGGGTTCGCTCTACGCTGAGCCCCTAGAGTCTAATGCTGAGCAGTTGCTTAAAGACTACAGACACCTGTGGTAAAGAATGAGCAGAGGATGATGAAGTCGCTTCATTTTGCCCAGGGGGCTTCAGCTGGCAGCCCCGAGCTCCCTAACTGTGTGAATCATTTGGGGGTGATCTAGGCGAAGTGCTTAGAACAGTCAGGCTCCTGCTGCGAATAGAAAACGATTATATGCAGGTAGCATAAAATGATAACATAAGTGCATTATTATAATTACCATCCATAAATCTGAGCTCCAGAATGTTCATGTCTTATGGAAGCTGAAGCTAGCTTGCTGTTTGACATGAACGTGTGCCCCCCCCCCCCCCGCAGACAGACATCAGTGTCAGGTTACGTTCTGTTTGACCAATATCGGTGCTAGGGCCCCAGTATGACAGTATGATATCAAACTGCACTGGTGCTGCTGTGTGACCTCTGCAGCCGTCGCCATCGACGTCACGGAGCTGGAGGAGAACCAGGTGACCGAGGAGATGCTAGAGAGCTGGTGCGTGGAGGAACAAGCTATGGAGGTGGACATCGGCGTCCTGCAGCAGGTGGAAGAGCTGGAACGGAAGGTGACCTCGGCCAGCCTGCAGCTCAAGGTTAGGGAGCAGCAACATGGAGGACGGGACGGGGTTGTTACATTTAAAGTCACCAATAGGTGGCGCAGTGACTAAGGAACCAGCAATTTAAGCTAAAAACCCAAGATTTACCATGGTGTGTCTTGGAGGATAGTCACACAGATCAATTGTAGTGCGAGTAAATATGGGTACCACCTTGGCCTTACCCATAATGCTGTTCTGCAGGGCTGGATTCACCCCGAGCCCCAGTCGGAGAGAGAGGACCTGGTCTATCACGAACACAAGCTGTCCACGGGGCTGTCCCCAGAGAGTGACGTGGCACAGGAGGCCAGCGAGGGCGGCATCATGCGGCACCCCGACAACCCCCTAGATATAGCCGTAGCCCGGCTGGCTGAGCTGGAAAAGAACTTAGAGAGAAGGTACCTGAAGAGCCCTCTAAGCAGCACTGTTCAGATCAGACTGGACAGTGTGGGTACAGTCACTGCCCCTGCAGCATCCGCTAGCGCTGACAGTGAAGGGTATGTCGTCCATGTTCGGTCTCGCTCCCCCCCCCCCCACTCCCCCCCCCTCCCATGCCTCTCTGCTGACCGGAGCTTATCTGGTCGTCGTCTTCGGCAGCTCCCCCCCACCGCCCTCCCTGCCCCTCCTTCGCCACATGCCGCGTGCTGCTATGTGCCCATCCTGTAGCCACCCAGAAAGGTCGTGGTTGTGTATTTTGGAGTCATCGTTGTTTTTTTTTTTTTTTGGTTTCCTGCATGTTGTGCAATGTCAGCCTCTTGCTCCCCCTCCTGGTCAGCACCGGCTCTGCATTCCGCTATGAGATAAGTGGGCTCCCTCTCTTCTGGAGTTCTGGCCCAGGCTGTTTCAACCCCCTGCCACCCTCCCCACCCCGCACCCCCAGTCCTTGCACTCCTGTGGCTGTCAGAAGCGCTGATGGTGTTGCTGCTGGGATGGATGGCTGACGTTTCCACATTGCTGGCCCTGACTTGTGTTTGCGACCTCTGCCCCCTTCTCACACCCCCCCCCACCCCAGGGAGGAGGAAGACATCGCCCCGGGGCTGAAGGTGTGGCGGAAGGCTGTGAGCGAAGTCCGCAGCGCCGCCCAGTTGTCGCTTTGCATCCAGCACTTGCAGAAGTCCATTGCCTGGGAGAGGTCCATCATGAAGGTGGTGAGTGCACACACAGACTTCCCAGCCTCGCCTCTCGCCCTTCCTTGTGCTTAGAGTGTCTCCTCCTCTCTATCCCAGTACTGTCAGATGTGCCGCAGGGGTGACAATGAGGACCTGCTCTTGCTCTGTGACGGCTGTGATAAAGGGTGGCACACCTACTGCCACCGACCCAAGATCACCAGCATCCCAGAAGGCGACTGGTTCTGTCCAACCTGCATATCCAAGGTGGGTGCCCCACGGACCAACAGGCGATTAGAAACTAGGGCCCCCCTTTTTGTGCTGATGGATGTATACAATGTCATGAATCCCCCCCCCCCCCACAGGCCAGCGATCAGTTACTCAAAAACAAAAAACTGCTGAGCAAAGGTGGTGCAAGTGGAGGAGGCAGCAAGAAAACCCCCGAGGTGAAGCGGGTGAAGAAGGCGTCCACAGGGGGGGAGGCCTCTGAGGATGGGGCGGCCAGCGCCAGCGGCACGCCAAAGAAAGCCCCCAAAGATCCGAAAAAGAAGAAAGTGGAGGAGGCGCCCCCTGCTGGCCAGACTAAGCCGGACAGCCCCACGTGCGCAAAGATGCCAAAGCCTTCCCAGGACAATGACAGGGACCTGACCTTCTGCAGGTAGCACCAGAACCATCCGTGACTGGCTCAGCTGGGCGATGTCTTACTGGGCTCCCATAGGACACATCTTAATGAGTCCGCCCACTTCATGACAAGTACACAGCATTCCGGCCAACAGGGTTTTCAGTAGCATCTCCATCGCTCCTTCTCCCACCAGTATCTTGTGTACCTTGTCAGTCATTGGAAGCTTGGCCTAGCAACAGTGGTACCTAAGCTTGTGATATATTGTCTCCTGGGGTATATGCACAGGTGGAAAGTTCAGGTCCAGAAAGTACAAATCCAGACCAAGGTTTTGTTTCAGCCAACCAGTTGAGTAATCTGAGACTGTCTCTTTATACTCATCTGGTTGGTTGAAACAAAATCCTGGTCTGGATTTATACTCTCTGGATCTGAACTTTCCACCTATATGTATGCCACTTTTGTGTGCCAAATGAATAAATGGATTATTATTGAAATAGTTTTGGACCAGAATGTAGCATTTAAACATCACAGACCCCGCCCACGTCCCTGCCATGTCAGTGTTTCCGATCCATGAAGATCCTACAGGTCGTCATACAAACATGCTACTGTTGTGTTACTGTTAACGGTTTTTAGTCCACCTGTCACAAGGCTTTGTCTTGTACAGTGAAGTCATGAGTAGAAGCCCCCTTGACCAGGTCATACGTACCGCCCATCCCCCACAGAATCCTCCTGGCAGAGTTAGAGGACCACCATGATGCCTGGCCCTTCCTCAATCCTGTCAACATCAAGTCTGTGCCCGGGTACCGGAAGGTGATCAAGAAGCCAATGGACTTCTCTACCATCCGTGAGAAGCTCTGCAGCTGCCAGTGCGTAATCTCCCATCTCTTCCTGCTGTCCCATCCCATACCTCCCAGTTTGGGAACACAGTTTCAGTGCTTTTGCGAGTTTTAATAATACTCATTTTTGTTCAGCTTAGAGAGACCCTGTTTGCTAGTTTCTGAAACTCAAAAAAATGTCCCCCCCCACTCCAGGTACCAGAACCTCGAGATGTTCATCATTGATGTCAACTTGGTTTTCGATAACTGTGAAAAGTTTAACGAAGACAACTCTGAGATCGGACGGGCTGGACACAACATGAGGAAGTTCTTTGAGAGACGTTGGACAGAACTTCTGAAGACTAACTAGTCTGGTCCGAAGTGTTGTTCTCAGTCCCCTCAGACAGCTGCCTGTCCACCTCATGTCCAACCCAGTGTGCCCATAAGCGTTGTGCTAAGCAGATTCCCTTGACGCTCAAGGCTGACTTGGCCCCTTCAGCACCTGGGGTGGCCAATGGAAGCCAGTGAATAATGGTTGAAACACACACCCAAGGAGTCTCAGAATGGGGCAGCCTTTGTGCAATACGAGATACCAGAAACCGCACTGAATTTACAACCCTCAGAGCCGTCTGGGAAATGACTCTTCACTACCTTCACATAGTTTATTTTTCTTTTGTTTAAACTCTACCATGAATATTATAGTGAATGTATTTAATTTTATTTATGAGTTAAAAAAAAAAAGTCCAGTCTTCATTTTCTGTGAAAAGGAAGAAATGACAAAAATTGCTTTAAAATCTTAAGGAATGTTTTTCGTATATAAAACAAAGCCAAGAAAACTTAATACTGTTTACACGCTTCAGTGTCTCCGGGAAGCAGGAGGATAGTCACGGTAAAACTGTAGAGCTGCGTTTATATATGAATAGGGGTTTTGCATCACATGGTTGTAAGAGAGAATCACGTGACTCGTGTGCGTGCGTGCGTGCGTGACCTGCATTCATTAATGTTAAGTCCTGTTTGGAATATGTATGATGTGTACATAGTGTTTCAGACATGAAATATTGTTTATGCCTTAGGAAAACTGTAGCGTTTTACTTTAGTCTTAAAGTTATTATGCATATAGATCCTGTACAGCACACTTCTTCTGCATACACTGTGGTCTCCTTAATCTTCGTAGTGCCTGCCTTTCCAACGAAATGTAGGGGGTATCTTTATTTCCTAATTGTTATTATTTATTGTTATTTCTAACCCATACTGTATCTCAACTCGCGTTACTGTTGGGGTTAATGTTTGTATTTACCGCAGTGCGTAGTGTTTTTCATTAACACTCCTGCCCTTGTCAAGACACACACCAGACCTCTGTCACCAACCCAGTGTCAATTAAGATAATATTGACAATAATAATAATAATAATAATAATAATAAATTGTTTGACCCTTGCTGTGTGTTGTGGCCCACTAGAGGCAGCTAGGCCAGGCTGGTTTTGTACCCATGTCAGAGTACTTGAAGTTATTTTATTTAAATATATTGTGGAAAAATGTAGCATTTTTTGTAGGAACATTATTTTTAACTTTGTGTATGCGTGTACGTGTGTGTGTTTGTGTGTGTGTATGGGGAGGGGGCACAAAGCTAAGAATAAAAGGATGTTTTACAACCCAAAACCATTTATTGCTCGCGGTTTACTCTCTGTCCTTATAGGAATAATTAACATAAAGGTCCAAACTTTTAAGGCAGACGATTCCTCGCCCTGAATCTGGGGGCAGCTGAGCACCGCTCCGGCAAAAGCGATTCCTCGCACTTAAACCAAGGGCGTCCGCGGCGGACGGGGCGGCTTTTCGGCCATCCCCAGCGGCGCTAAATAAGGTTACATTAAAGCCTTATTGGTCACATGGCCGATCCCGGACCAGAAAGTCGGGGATTACAAGTTAGGAGACGTGCGACTGGTTTAGTTACTGCATTTCACCCCAAATTCACCTTTAATACTTATGCATTGGCGTCGGGTAAGTATTTACCTGTAAAAGTCATAAAGAACATATGCTCAAGACGTATTTATGCATGTAATTACTGAGCTTTTTTAAATTTTGGATTATATTTTAGTTCTGAAACTTTCGCTTTCGTTTCTTCAGTACGCATGCTTTTATCTTCTTTGAAGTTTAACAGCGATGCGGATCTGTCGCGGTAATTAAGTTAATTATCAGTGAGTCCGGATGCGCGTCTTACGGTGGGGGACGGCTTGCTGTGTGTACCCCTGACAGGGTCGCCCCCGGGGCTGCCGAGAGGATGGCGTCCCTTCTGCACACCATCCAGGACCACGCAGATGATGTGAACTGGTGTGGCTTTTCCTCCACCCTACTGGCGACGTGCTCCGTGGATAAAAGCATCCGCATCTATTCCTGCAGCGATCTCACCGAGGTGCCCTTCTCACCCCTCACCGGCCATGGGTATGGGGTGCACTGCTGCTGCTTCTCCTCCTGCGGCCGGTACCTGGCCTCTTGTTCCACCGACGCCACCACAGTGGTCTGGAACATGAGCAGTGGCGAGAAGGTGGCCGTCTTCAAGCAGCCGGGTCGCAGTCCCGTCAGGGTGTGCGTCTTCTCGCCTGGATCCTCTTACCTGGTCTCTGGGGCGTCTGATGGAAGAATCGCGCTGTGGGACTTCCAGTCGAAAGTGCTGCACAGGTAAGCCTAGCCGATGTGGCGCCCTAGGTGAGCATCAGCGCCGGCGCCCCCAGCCCGAGGCAAACTGAAATTAGCTGGCAAGTTGGCGCTCTAGGCAGCCGCCTGTCTCGCCTGTTGGATTGGCCGGCCCTGGGTAAGAGTGATATAAAAATCATCCATATTAAACTATAAATGTGTAAAAAGTCTGGTCATTATCTCAGCTTCTCCTAACGTAATTGTGCCTTTCAACTGCAGTGGAGATCTGAATGATAATATCTCCTCGATGTGGAAGAGACTTAGGGGTAGGAGTCTGTAAATGGCCGTACAGTAATTATAGGTAGTCGGTATGCAGAGTGACTCTAATCGCGTCTGCCGTGCGTCCGTCTGTCTGGCTGTATGCAGCTGAGTGGTGGCCCGTCCCACAGGATGGCTGCGGTGAAGGACGGCTCAGTAGTGGCGTGCTCCTTCACGCCGTGTGGCCAGATGTTTGTCACAGGCACCACCTACGGGGACGTGCGACTGTGGGACCTGGACGCGAACCAACTCCACGCTGCCAAGGATGCTTATGACCTGGGGGTGACTTGCTGCCATTTTGCGCCCCAGATCCACAGCGGTGAGCCAGGCTTCTGCTCTCCATCTGTCTCCTTGTTCTCCTTCTCACTGTCTGTCTTTTGTGGCTCTTGCTCTCTCTCTCCATGACGGACTTCTATGTTCTGGTCACCCGGCAGCAGATCTCCTCCTCCGCTCTTCTGTTTCTCTGGGTCTTTCCGCTGAAGTTTGGTGTTTTCAGCAAACGTGACACTTTTGTTACAAGCGGGTTGATTTAAGGCCTGTTTCATTCAGATCTTGAGTTTGCCCGTCTGAGCTTCAGCCTTCTGGTCATTGTGTTTACATGCCGTATCGCAATAACCTTCATATGGCTCACATGTCTGCATACATATGCTAATGTTCTTTTTAACCATTAAAATTCCTGTGCGACTTATCCCAATGGTGCTGAAGCAATTGTCGGTGTGTTTGGTTTTATATAACCTGCCGATTTTGGTGTGACAGTATTGTGCAGGACATGATCACGTCTGGCTTTCCTGAAACACAGATTACACAATGTTGGTGCTTGTAAAATGCTGCCCAGCCTTGTTCCATCGCATCGTCTTGTTGAGTCATTGTGACAAAGCACAGTGTCTGTGTAACTAATACAAATGGTATTCTTCACAAGATAATGGCAGCCAGGCATTTTAACCACAAGCTTTCAATAACTTATGGGTGACACATTGGCTATTTAAGGCTTAGATGTCACAGTCAGTGAACAGGTCTTTGTGTGTGTCCTTCGATCCGTTAACCTGACCAGACTTTCCACATTAAACGGTTTAGTCAGTCATCTTTAATTGTATTTTAAAGGAAGGCAGGTCTTTAAATGTGAGATGGAAGGTGGCCTGTTTCCACTGTGTATCAAAACAAAATATTGTGGAATCAGTTCGGCTTGTGAGCGATTTTTCATGTGACTCTTTTCTTGAATGTTCTGTTGAGTCTAGATGGTGTCATTGGTAAAGCCCACCTCTCACTGACAGGTGTGTGTGTGTGTGTGTGTGTGTGTGTGTGTGTGCACATGTTTGGCTCACAGGTCTTCATTTTAAACCTTTCAAAACATAAACTCGGTTTTGGAACAAGCCGTTTGACTTAATAAACCAGCTCATTATGCTTTAATATTGATGTTTTTTATGTAGCATTACATTTTACATGAAGGTGCATTCTGGGAAGGTTGCCTTTGCGGGTGGCAGGAATGTTCAGGGCTTGTGTGTGACTTGCCTCCTTTGTCTGGTAGATGTCCATTCTGTGCGGTTTCGATTGGCTTCCTGCGGGCAGGACAGCCTGCTGAAAATATGGGCCGTCTCCCAGCATGCCACAGGTACACGGCCGCGCGTCGCCTTGGTGACAGCCCCAGGACAATGTCTCCCTGGGGACGACAAACAAAGCCCCTATTTATTACATTAATATCAAATCCTGTGTGTGGATTAAGCTCACGGGTCACTGAGTCATACAGGTCGTGATAGTAATGTACTGAGGCAGCTGAGATGAACTGGACTGGTGGCATTGGGGGTGTAAAGCATCAAGCTGTCACTGGTTATGGATTATGGATTATGGATCATCAGGCTGCCAGATGGAGCTGCTTCACACCCTAACAGGCCAGTCCGCCCCAGTACTATCGTGCGGCTTCTCTTCCGACGGAGGACTGCTGGTGTCCGGGTAACCTGCCCCGCCCACCCCCCAGGCACACAAAAACATTCTTAGAAATGTAGGAACAGACAGGACATTACGTATAGCAAGGAAGTTTTGTTCACTCATTCCAGAAATTAAACACGAATGTTTGTACATTTCAAAGTTCCTTCTTGTCACACATACATTAGTAACTCATTACTGTACAATATTAACTTGAGAAGTTTGCTAGTTTCATTACATTTACTAGCCGTAGCAGATGCTTATTTGCAACGCGACGTACTGTGAGTGAAGCGAGTAGCACATGGCAAACGTACGGCTGTCGAGGCGGCCGGCTAGGCTGAGCTCCCAGTGAACGCCAGGAGAGTTTTCCCTTTACTCTGACACCCGCTTGTCGATTCTGTGATGCAGAATCATTTTAGTCATGAACATTTTTGAATGATTTTTTTTAGAAATGGCCTCTTAGTCCAAGGCTCCCAGGTTAGTTAGCATGTATCTTTATTGTGATGCTCTGGGGAAGATCACTTGAATAACAGGATCTCTGTCCTCTTTGCAACTCCGTGGAGAAATCTGTCACTGTGTACGACGCTGTAAGTAAACATGATTATTATGTTTCATTATGTCCTAGGTGGTTATGGATGTGGACTGAGAGTTTTTGGTTCAAATCCCTGAAAATGCCCTGTTAATGTCCCCTTGAACAAAATCTTTCTTGTAAAATAATCAAGTAAATCACACAACTGTGTACAGGCAGTCCCTGGGTTAAGAATGCTCGACATACAGGCAACTCGTATTTACGAACAGACTAGTTCTATATAAAGGCTATTATATAGAAAAATTGAGTTAAATACAAATGTTTTATTAATGAACACAGGCACTGCTCTGTGATGCTCATGAAAGCCTCACACGGCTTCAATGATTTGTTGGCTTGAAGTACTGTACAGTACTGTATTGTACTGTGTACAGTACTGTATTGTACTGTGTACAGTACTGTACAAATTATTATTATTAGTATGTACTGTATTATTATTGTTCCGACTTGCCTACAGATGTGACCTAAAGAAGGCTTACGGAACGGATATCTTTCGTAATCTTGGAACTGCCTGTATGTAGCTGAATATGTTGGGTTTGTGGTGGGGTGCTAGATTAGAGCCTTATTTTGAGTTTGGTGTTAAAATGCGACACTAACGCATCTCCACACCTTTCAGAACTCTGCGTCCCTCCTCTATGTCCTACGCCAGCATCAAAGGTCAGTGATTGTGCCATTTCTGCTCAGATGAACTCCGCTGCCCCCCACTGGCCATAATCACAGCCTCTACCACGATTCCCTCCCACTCCAGGTGTGTAACGGCATGTGCATTCTCACCAACGATGCCACTGTTGGCCACGGGCTCCATGGACCGAGCGGCGATCATCTGGAGGGTGGAGGATGGCTCTGGTGGGCAGGGTGTGTTAACAACGGGGCACAGATGTTTCTGCTGTCCAACATCCCACGTTACCGTCCAGCTCCTGCCTGTCCCAGCTGACAGTAGCAGTAGCTCACCAGGGTGTCTGTCCTGCTGAGATGTGATCTGATTGGGCGCTGTCGTATTATATCCCGCCTTCATTTCCTTGCCTAAGACCACTGGCTGAAGGGACCCAATGTGAAACATACCTAGACAGGAGCTGCAATACTCTCCCTTCTCCAGCTTTAAAGCTTGGTTTTTCTTCTTGCCAGTGCATAATGCTGCCTTATGTTGTAATGCCGTATACTGTGTTTCAGATTCATCTCTGGAGACGCCGGAGACGACCGTGGTGGGTCAGTATGGTCTCTGTGCTGTGGTGTGGTCTGTGTTAAGTGCTTTGGGGGTGACACAGTACAGTACCAGTTAATAATCTGGAGACAAGTACTAAAAATCATTTGTTTTTCAACAATATCATGACACTAAGCACTCCTCGAGGTTATGTAAGTGCTGTATTATATTATAAACAAGCAAAGAGATGGATGCTGTGCCAGATGACCTGCCCCCACAATCCCCCGACCTAAACCTTACAGAGCCGGT
>JAAGVU020000035.1:21026543-21045548 GCA_011763525.2 Mormyrus iriodes | reverse complement strand
ACTCCTTCAGGACTATTGGAGAAGCATTCCAGGTGGCTACATCTGGAAGCTGGTTGAAAGAGTCTGCAGTGCTGTCACTGAAGCAAAAGGGGGGCATTTTGAAGAGTCTAAAATTTGAGAAACTTTTGAGATATTAAACACTTCTCTAGGTTCTTGCAGTATTTGGTATGTATCAGTTCTTTGCCTGGAGGTCTTTTACTGTAGAGAGAATAACATGCATTAACAAATGGATTAAAAGCAGGTGTGTACAGACTTTTGACTGGTACTGTATGCGTGTGAGTAATGCAGAGATGTCGATACTGATGGCATATTCTGCGTCACCTTGGACACGAATGCTTCAGGGAGACTATATGACCAACAAGGGCATCTTGAAGTATTAATATGTCTTGTTTACTGGGTTCTGCCAGGTTAGTGCCTGCCCCTGGCAGCCTTATCAGATGTGATCCCCCAATAAGCCAGCATCTCCTCTATCTATTTTGTCAGGCTTCCTAGCAGCAAGTTCACTCTGATGGTCCGTCCATGTTGCCTACTGTCCACGATGCTCTTCCATAGTGTGCTGGGTCTTCTGCCCAGTGTAGAGCAGCTTCACTCTGGTCATTTGTGCTCTGAGGGAATGTTTCCTTTGTGGTCCGTCATATTCCTAAAAGCACAGAGTCTGTACATCTGTGACCTACCTGTACTGGTGGCGCTTTGACCGTCATAAGTATATTAAGGTATATTTATAAATTTACGTAAATTATATTTGCTGCTAATTTTATTGAATATTTCCATATTTTCTGCGCATCAATATGACTAAGGAAAGAGAAATGTGTATTAATAGATATAATATGCTCATTAATTTTACATGTTATGAGCAGGTTAGTAAGTCTAAACTTTTTGATACTTGTTAGTTTTTATGTGGTGTGGAGGTAGGAGGGGCCATATCGATCACATGATCTAGCCAGAGGTCATAATTTGGACTGTAACGCAAAAGGAAACAGCCTTCCCCTCGCTGGTCACGACACAATGTTACTGCCTTGCTGATGACAGACGAGTGTGACATTTTTAACGTGACTGATAATGCAGTGTGGGGAAGCACTGGAGAATATGCAGGGCCCTGGTGGTGTTTCAGGGGGCAGGACCAGCAAGGGCTGATGGATTCAAGGATTCAGGATTTGAAGTTCTGATTGTCATATTTACCAAGTATGGAGTACAATGAAATTCTTGCTTGGATTCCTTCTTCATAGACGACTAGACAATTAACAAAGCAGTGCAACATTACAACGACTACCTTTAAATAAACAATAGACAACCTAACAGTAAGTAAATAATGTGTACTATCGACAAAGTGACCATAAGTAACCACAAGAGTGCAGGTGTGAGGTGTTTTTAAACACTTTTAAACATAATCTGTAGCATGTGTATTGTGTGCAATATTGCACATAAATGTGTGACACACACTGTTAGGATATATTGCACATTATATTGCACATGATGAGCATTATTATTGCACATGGAAACAGCCTCTATATGTCACATCAGTGTGTGGTGAACAGTCTGACAGCTCTGGGGTCAAAGCTGTCCCTGAACTTTGTGGCACGTCTGCGGATTGTGCTGAGTCTCCTTACTAGAGGGCAGGAGAAGATGGAGAAGTGGCAGGGCAGGGTGGCGAGAGTCCTTCATGATGTGCTTTGTCTTTCTGAAACGCACTCCTCTGTTGTCTGTGTATTCCATCCATCTAGGAAGGTGTGCAGTGGGCCGCTCCAGCCTGCCGGTGAGTAGCTGGTCTGAGGAGGACGTACTGGCTTGGCTGCATGAGGAGGGCCTGGCAGCGCTCGAGAGCTCGTTCAGGGCCAACAACATTGACGGAGCTGAGCTGGTCTGCCTGGACAAGGAGACGCTGACCTCCGACCTCCGCATCGGTGATGTCACGCCCCTGGCCTACTCCTTCACATTCTATGTATTCTGCTGATCCACTCTGTAGCTACCAATGCAGTTGCATTTTTTACACAGAGGAACTGCTCTGCTTGAGCTATGCAGGGCAAAGGTCACGCTTAAGGTTAGAAGAAGAGGGCAGCTGCAGGGTACTAGATTCTTTAAGTATCTTTAACTAGCCAGGCTTCTTCTGACATTCTGTTCTTGTTTGTGGGTCCGGTTGTTTTCGCATTGGCTGCACAGCATCACTCTTGGTGTGCAGGACCTGGACCCCCAGAAGCTGAGAGCTTTATCCCCACAGCTCAAGCTGTCTAGTGATCGGCTGCCTTCAAACTATGAGTAGGGGGTGGAAATGGGGGCAGAGGGTTTGGGTGTGGGAAAGATCTGTTCTCAGATCAGTCCCAGTATGCCTTGCATCTCTCCTCTGCTGGTGAGTGTCTGCTTGAGGTTTCCTCCTGCCCCACTTGTGAGGGGCCTCTCTTACTACATACCCTGAAATCGCAGCCCAGGGGATTCTGGGTATTCTGCACCAGTGGGCCCCAGTGTGTCAAGGTGACGATTTGATCCCCTCTGTGGGTGCATGCTGCTGGCGCACACAGGGATATAAATAGATTTTCTAGTTTTCTTCCACCGTGAAATTTTCATGGACCCCCCTCATAATGTCTCCACGATGGGAGCTGTAACGCTAGCCTCAGCCCGGCCCGGGGGGTTTCGACAGCCTGTCCTGCTGCCTGGAGTGCCTGTGATGTCCCAAACCTCGTCACAGCAATCAGTCCTTAAGTGGATTAATCTGCCTGACCTCTCATGTTTCATTTTCTATTAAATTGACCGTAACGAGTCTGAAAGGTTTGAGATTGAAGAAAGTCAAATGCAGGAGGCCACACCGAGTGTGTGTGTGCATGGGGGGGTGGGGTTACTCTGTTCATTTGAGACAATTTACCCACAATCAGTGGGGTTGTTTCAACACATGTGGGCCTAGTAACTTATTTTTGTACAGTTCTAAGCAGACCTTGAAATTACAATCGCTTCACCTCAAGGACTTTGCATGTAAACATAATCCATCCGTGTGGCGAGATTTCCATAATTGTGTTCAATTTTCTTTGAGGATTAATATCTGCATTATAAAGCCCAGCGTATTGATATTATTGATGTCTGGTGCTCCCCTTCGGCCTGAGGAAGCCCACAGGAGAACCACTGCCGGATTAAAACAACCACGCTGCGCCAGTTGGGTGCAGCTCCTTTCTAAACGGCTAAGCGGGGGATTGCGATACGTTCACTTGCAGAATTTACTGGGCCGTGTGTTTGTGGCTAGTGGGTGGCATTTTTGTTATGGGTGTATGGAGGAGAACTGGGACAGTTTTTGAAAGTTTATGTTCTCACTTTACAAATATTAAAACATAAAAGTATTATCGAAAGCTCAGGCTAATAGACTACAGAGGCGTAAAATATGGAGCAACAAAGATATGTGTCCCAGTTTACTGTGTCTCACTTAACCAGTGTTCTCCTCATTTGTTCCTCCCTTTCTCCTTTCCTCCCTCCCTCCCTTCCTCCTCCCTCCCTCTGTCCCCCCCTCCTCTCTCTTCCTTCCTCCATCCATCCCTTCTTTCCTCCCTCTGTCCCTCCTTTCTTCTTTCCTCACTCCTTCCTTCCTTCCGTCTTTTGGACAGCAAAGTATCATTCGGCTTTAGTTGACGTTCACATCTGTGTTTTTAGACTTTCTAACCGAATATTGTGGCGTCGATCCAAGTCTGTGACTGTGCTTGCCGTTTCTGCGTTCCCCACTTATCCCAGAGCCAGATCTTGGGTTTAAAATCCTCATCTGTGCATTTCAGAGTCTGTTGGCCTGCACAACAAAGTCCTTCAGAAGATCGAGGAGCTGAAGATGGCTGCCGATGACTGTCATGTACCCGATGAATTTCTGTGCCCCATCACCAGGGAGGTCATGAGGGACCCTGTCATTGCAGCAGGTCAGTGTGAACAGCTTTATGCTGTATGAAGAAATATCACTTTATAAGGAGGGAGAGGCTGCCAAAGTAATCAGAGTCTATCTGTCTCTCTGTATGCGAGTGAGTGAGTGAGTAAGTACATGCTCAAGCCTCATATTGTACGCCAATAGGCCAGTCAGTGTCCCAAAATCGCTCATGGAGTGTGATTGGCACAATATCATGTGCTCTCTGCTTCCCGGGATAGGCTCATGGCCATCTGGTACTGGACAGGCAATTATGGGTGAATGGACAGAAATTCACGTGGTTTTTTTGTATGGTTCATATTTTCCACATGCAGACGGTTATTCATATGAGAGGGAAGCCATAGAAAACTGGATTCGAAGTCACAATTGCTCGAGCCCCATGACAAACCTCCCGCTGCTGTCAATGGCCCTGACCCCCAACCGCACCCTGAACATGGCCATCAGCCACTGGAAAGCTGCCCAGTGAAACAGGGTCACTCTACTGATGGCGCTTGTGGCTGACATTATCAATGCGGGATTAGATTTATGTAAGTTTTCAAAAAATATTAGAACATTAATGTATAGTATGTGATTAGTTGTTAAATATAGGTAATATTAAATTTGAGGTGGATCCCGTTATATAAAAAAAGTAAGAACCATAGTCTGCCACTAGATGGCAGTGCGTGCCACGTAAAGAGATGCTCCACGGGTAGCGGTTTCGACATCATCGCACGCACAGCTGTTTTGCGTTGAAGGTCATGATGTGTTTCTGCATATGTCTCTTCGCTTCTATAGGGTGCATTTATTGGTGCATCTGGCAAAGGCAGTCTGCCTTGCTGTTTAAATTCGAACAGTCCCAAATGACAAGGTTTACCAAAAAAAAGGGTTTTCCAGGAGTAGTATTAGAACAGCAGGTACTTTGCAGTATAATTTTAACTGTCAAAATGGTTTTATTATGGATCTAACATTAATGTGCTGTGACATGCACCTGTTGCAAAGCAATTGAATGTTTCACACGTGAGGACAGCATCTGGTAATAGTTTATAAAACTGCCATTTATTTGTCTGTAACGTCTCTTGCCTTGTTTGTTTCCCTTCTGGACAAATCACTATAATTCACTGTAAGTTTCAGCAGGATAAATGCGACTCATAAAGATGCACTACAGCCCATTGAGTGATGCTGGCTGTCTGGCTGTGAAATCCTGACATGAGTAGAACACCAGCAGCCCCCCATTCAGCTATCGGTGAGTCAGTTCAGGTGGGGGAAGGGGGGGTTTGTAGTCCATCATCTAACACTTACAAAAAAACTACAATTCCCAAGGCAAATTTAAGCAGTAGGACTTTAATTTCTCCATTGTTAGAATGGCAGCATGTGTATGTATATGTAGTTTTTCCATTTGACAGTTTGTGATAACAGAAAATACAGCTTCACAATACTGAGAACATCCACAGAGTATAGCATAGGTGCTGCAGCTGGCCCCAAACCTTATTTTATTCATTCATTCAGTCATATATATATAAATTCTTTTATTACAAACTGTACCCCTGCATCATGCACTGTCCTCATTGACGCTCGTTTCTGATGTCTCCACAGTGCAAAAATAAAACTATAGAAAGTATTGCTTTTACAATCAACCAAGCTGTTAAGAGCAGGAAATAAATATACATACGTGGTTACAAGCGGCAAAGATTCCAGTGAACCTTGTGTGAGTTTTAATAGACTCCTGACCTCTGAATGCAGAAATAAAGAGCAGCTATGTATTTATACGTGGATATCAAGTAAGTCAGCGGCAGCAGCGACCTTCACATAAACAAAGGTCATATGTACAAAAGTTCTGGAGTGTGGATTCCCCATTCTAGGGACCAAACGGCGCCCCTCCCCCCCAGCACCTCTCCCTCAGCAGGGGCAGCTTTGTGCAGACGACGTGGGGGCAGGGTCTGTGTTATTGCGGCAGTGGTGCGTGGAGAGCGGCCGGCATTGAGCGGCCGAAAGTTCAGCGTTGAGTGGTTAGCAGCACTGTCTCCGCACGGCCTGCAGGGGGCCCCGTAGAGCAGCACCTCAACGCCTTTGACAGCGGCAGATGGTAAAACCGTGTATGTTTGGCATCTTCTCTCAGGAAAAACGGGAGCGCCGTCTCGTAAGGGCGCCGTTTCACACGTTGGATTCGATGAACGGTCGCTTTGGTTTGATGGATGCGGAGTGCAGGGTGGGGCTATCCTGGGTCAGCGCTTGCTTTGCTTTGGCGTCCGCGGCAGCCCGGTGCCCTGGCTCAGCATAGGAGAAGCGCTCGGCGAACTCCCGCATGTGTGTTCCGTTGTGCAGGCTGGAGTAGGCGCCTTCCAGGTGCCCGCGGTGGGAGCCCGACGTGTTCGCGTGCGCCCACTCGCAGTTCGACGGGGCAGCATGTCCCACCAGCCCCTCCACAGAGTGGCTCTGCCGGCCACGGACCTCAACAGCGCCACCCTGGTGTTGTAGTTGCTGAAAACGTGCAGTCTTATCCGTGACCCCCATGAAGGGGCGGGGCTTGTGCTCACCCGGCCTGCTCTTTTCACTTGACGAAGCCCTGCAACGTGGGTCAGGACTCTGCAACCTACCACCGTCTGACAGGCTGCCACTGGACCCCAGGCTGCTGGTGGAGCCGGACACTCTGATGCCCCCGGGTTGGGACCCTAGCTCCTTCCTAGCCTCCTGGTGCACATCTAGCACCTGTCTCTCTCTGACACTGCCGGAAGATTGGAGGGAAGGGCGTGCATCTGGATCGGAGCGATAGCCGGGCCCTGAGTCCTCCGTGCCAGGGGGCAGTGGGCTGATGTCTATGCCAGGCCCCGGCCTCAGTGCGCTGGACATGTGCCTACTGGGCAGCGGGCTGGATGGGGCGTACTGGCCCTGTGACTTGCCCCCGGACCTGGAGCCGCTCTGCAGAGAGTTCATGTGCTGGCTGGTCTTCACAATCTGGGCCTGTTTGCTGGGCTGCAGGACCAGGCCCTGCTGGGAGACGGGCTCGGGGGCCGGCCTGTGGGGCCGCCTGCCTGGTGGGGAGCCCGTTCTGGAGTTGTGGCGAGATGGCCCCAGCGAGTCTGGGAGTGTCCTGTTCAGCGAGTAGATGCTCTGCGACCAGCCTGCGGAGAGCGGCTCATCCTCATCATCATCGGCGGCGGCGCTGGTGTCCTCGGGCCCCTCGTCTTCGTCCACCCCATCCATGCCCCGCTCCAGCACGTCAGCTTCCTCTTCCTCACGGTCCGAGTCATGGCCCGGCAGGGTGCCGCCCTGCTGCTTCTGCTGTGCGCGCTGTAACTGCAGACACTCATCCTCGACGCGCGCCAGCAGCCGCCGGATCTCGCGGTTATTGGGGCATAGCTTGGCTGCCTCGTGCAGGTCGGCCATCGCTGCGGCAAACTGCCTGTGGGAGGCGCAATGGAGAGACGACAGACAAAATGAGAAAACAGATGAGGGAACAGAGAGATGTGAACCCCAGCCTCAGGGAAACGGGTTCGTGACCCCTGCCTCTACGGGGGCGGCTCCTACCTGCTGCTCCTTTTCGCCCTGGCTCTCGCGTAGTACGCCTCGTAGGATTTTGGCTTCAGTTCCAGTGCCTTGGTAGCGAAGTCCTCAGCCATGCCGAAGTCCTGCAGGGGGGCAGAGTCCTAGATCAACATGGGCTGGGGCAAAGAGAAGGGTGGCAGGTTTCCATGCTGACGCAGGCACTGCTCCGGGTTGCGTTTCCCAAATGCATGGTTGCCGACTTTGTTAGCAACTTACATATTTGGAAGCATGCAACTGAATGGGTCCGACTATGTAAGCTGCTAATGGGAGCTTTTGAGAAACGCACCCCCTGCGATCCTGCCTGCTGTCATCTCCATCCATCCATCCATCTTCTGTAACCGCTTATCCTATTCAAGCTCATGGGGGATCAGGAGCCTATCATGGAGGCTATGGGCACAAGGCAGGGAAAAACCCAAGATGGGGTGCTAATCCATCGCAGGAGAGACAGACACACACACGCCTTAATTAGGGGGTGCTGAGTGGCTCACCGGCCTAAGTCTCTGTGCCCATGATTCGAGCCAGTTCAAGCCTTGACAGAACAGTTACATGTCTGTGGGCCCTTGAGCAAGGCCCTTAACCCCCAGCTCCAGGGGTGCCACATGATGGACCCTATGCTGTGGCTCCTGAGCTATGGAGAGCAAGATGGGGTAGGGGCAGAGGCAAATTCTTATGTATTTATATAGCCCCGCCCTACAGGGTACTGGCGGAATGACAGGTGTAGCCTGAATGGAAACACTCACGTTGGTTTTCCTACGACAGCGGGACAGGTTGAGGTAGAGAGACACACGCAGCTCTTTGAAGGCCCTCAAATCCTCTCCAAAGCCGTCTCTGGGGAACTTTCTCAGGGCGTACTGGTATCGCTGTGCTGCCTCCTTCATCTTTCCTTTCTTAGAGAGGAAAGGAGGGGGGCAGGGGGCAGAGGTCATTGCAAACTCCAGCAAGGACCAACCACAGCGGCAGCCCTGTGCTGCTCCTGCCCTCACGTCCCGTCAAAACTAGATCAGTTTCGGGTAACACCTGCGGTAGACATTTTCCCGCTCTGTGGAACGCGGAGCGCAGCCATTTTACGTGTCGAGAAGCTGACCTTGCCTCAGGAGCTATGTGTGCTTGAGACACTCTTTCTGAACTTTTGTTCGTGTTTTTCTGGGCTAGAATCCTGGTTTAAACTACATTATTTAAAGAGAAAAACAACAAAAGTAGATCATTTTCCTAGGAAGATCAAGACAGTTCATCCTGACGAAGTGATGGACAAAATGAAGCTTTATGAACCATTTGCGGTATTTTTTGACCCGACTAGATGGGCACAAGGGACGCCCTACAGCAAACCAAGAGCACCAGCTAGTGGGTTCAGAGGAAACAGCAAATGTTTCATAAAGCGTCATTTTGTCCATCACAATCCTGACCTGTGGCTGGCTGGCTCTGATAATCATGCCGAAGGTCACTGCAAGGATGTCTCCATCTATCAAAGGTCAGGAGCCACATAAGCTTCTCAAAGCCCTGCTGCAAAACATCCTCCTTCCCACCTTGTACAGCAGGTTGCCTTCCTCCATGAGCTTCTGAAGGAGGATGATGAGGATGTCAGGCTTGGAGGTGGCCATGGCCCAGGCTGCATTGCCTATGGAGTGAGAATGGGACAGAGTTCAGGTTGCTGTTCCTCCCACACCCTCCAGGGGGCAGTAAGGACAGTAGCAATGGTACGAGGTAAGGTTACCTAAAGATTGTACCTGATCGATCATAAGGAGACGTTCTGTAGCCTAGGCAAGGCATTATGGGAAGCGGTTAGGAGAAAGGAAAGGATGAGACATTACAGACAGACACGAAGCCAGAGACGAAGTGAAACGTAAATGCTGTAACTTAATTAACTTATAATTAAACAGCAAGTAATTATAGTTATCATGCATTGTGCAATACAATCACAAGGAAACGTGCTTTAAAAATACTGAATGAATACCGAGATATCGTCTACGGCTATAGTGATTACTTCCTAAACAAAAACAAGTGTAAATTACACACCGAAATGTTAACTATGCACGACAAAAGCTGTGGGTGTTTTCCAAGCCGTTCAATATAACAGTCATTAGGGATGACTGAGAAGATTAAAACGAGATAAGATCTAAATGAGCAGATTACAGGGCTGTGGGCCCTGATCGCTCACTGAATGTCACCGACGACAGCGTCACACTCTTTAATTAGCCTAATGACAGGAGGAGAGAGAGGCAAGGTGACAAGGGCGAGCGGTTCGCACACCTCACAGAGAGAGAGAGAGAGAGCGAGCGTGAGAGAGCAGGCCGCCGATGTCAAAGTGTGTCAAAGGCTGTATGCTGAACTCTCATCTACTTCCTAGTGGAAGGGCACCGCCCCGTCCCGCCCCGCACCAGCTCTCACCCAGCTTGGCCCCCTTCTTCAGCAGGGTCACCACCACCGAGGTGTTCCGGCAACCGATGGCCCTGTCCAGTGGCCTCATCCCACTGCAGTCCACGTGCTCGATCACCGCGCCCTTCTCCACCAGGAAGTGTACCTGGTCGCCGGAGACAGTCATAAGGGTGAATTTAGCCAATCAGACCATTTTCCTGAGGTAGCCAGAGTTTAAAGGGCGGGGGCGGGGGGGTGCAGGGTCTGTGAGCTTCCTGTGGCTCTGTGAGCTCTTTGTTGCTGAGGACCCAAAGTAACCAAATGAGCTCAGGATGTCCCGTACAGGAGACCCACCCCCTGCGTGTTACGCCAGTGACTGCAAGGTGCACCCAACCCCAGGTCACCGCCAGCGCAGTGTCTCATCACTCACAATGTCGGCGTCACCGTAGAAGGCTGCCAGGTCCAGAGGCGTGCGCCCGTTCTTGTCGGCGTGGTCAACCATGGCACCGTTTGCCACCAGACAGCGCACCACCTCCCTGTGTCCCTTTAGGCAGGCCCAGCTCAGCGGTGTCAGGCCCTCCTTATCCACTGCCGTCACGGAGGCGCCTGGCGGCACATGGGATGCACATGCCCGCTGATCAAGGCTGTCACCATTATGATGGTCACATGATCAAAGTGATTCACATGGCCTTCATTAATGCTCAAGCACGGCCCTAACAGCAAGGTCCCGTCTAGACTTTGGATCTACAAACTTTTAATAAGTCAGATAACATTTAGGATACAATTTTCTTAACAAGTAAGTACCTCACCAGCCACCCAATACAAATGCAGACCAGTTACCGATAGAAGGCAATGTACAGGTTTGAGTCTAAAATCACGAACATGGTAGTGACTGGATTTCATGTTGACTTACTGTCCACCGTTCCACATGTGATGGGATTTGTTTTCATTTTGTTGCATGTTGAGTAAGACCTGAAGGGCCATGGGGCAGCTGTAAAGGTTGACCTTTGACCTGACACTCACCCTTAGACAGCAGGAATTCCACAGTGCTCAGGTGGCCCCCGCAGGCTCCCACCATCAGCAGAGTTCGTCCCTGCTTGTCGGTGACATTAACATCCACTCCCTGTTCCAGGAGCAACTCGGCGACCTGAAGAAATGGCGAGGGAATGATTACAGGCCAGGTAATCCGATAGTGTCCTTTGTCAGGGTCCTGCTAAGTGCAAAATGCGGCAGTCGGAATGTTACCTCCATTTTCGGCTTTTCAGAGCTTCTTCTGGTCTTAGCTCAAGATATACGTGATAGTGTGGCTTGATTAATGCCCAGCCAGTGGACCCCCCTCACCTGCCAGTGGCCTTGCCTCACGGCACAGAAGAGGGATGAGGCCCCACGTCGGTTGGCCTGCTGCACCACGGCCCCCTGCTCCAGCAGCAGCTTGCATACCTCCAGCTTGCCACGGCTCGATGCGGCTGTCAGGGCTGTGAAGAGGACAGGGGACACGGCCTTGAGGACAGGGGGACACTGTGCTGGGGACCGAGGACATGACCCTGGGGCTCAGTACACCTGGTGACCTCAGCAACACTCTGCATGTGATCATATTTACCTCCTCAGACACTGTGAGGAGGTGGACTGGATACACTCAGAAACACAGAAAGGAGAGGAATAGGCCATCTTATTCCCATACTGAACCCCACGCTTATTGTCCAGGCGGGATATGGCCTGGACACGTGTTGGGCTGACAAGAAACATCCATCTCGCTGCTAAAAAGCCGGCTGCCTGTCTGCAGAAAGCAGGAGGTACACCTGACCTGCCGTGATGCTCTCCTAACAGCCTCCAGATGGCTCGGCCTTGAGGCCCAGCTTTAATCCCTTACGTAACATCCCATCACTCGGCAAAAACAGCCTGCTAGGAAAACGGCCTGAGTGCTCTTGGGGTGGAGAGTGCAGTGTGTTATTCCAATAAGAACCCGGGAAACTCAAGGGGCTCTCGGCTGGTGAGATGTCTCTGGGCCTAACCTTTCATCAACCATGTACTGAAACTCCCTGAACAATTTACCCATAATACACCACTGTGCCCAGGAACCAGTGATCTGTATGTCCTGTGGTTTAGGGCCAATGGTATGCGTGTAACGGCAAGATGGGGTGACATCGCAGGGACTAACAGCTGCTTCGTTAATCACCATTAAACACGTGCCATCGGTGAAAACCTCTGTCTGCCATGTATGACTTTCGGGGGGGGGGGAGGGGGGTTGGGGGTACGCTGAAAATCAAAGCCAGAGCATGGCATGACAAATGTGTCTGTCAAAGAAGAGGCTGTCCGTCCATCCATCACACCTAGGAGTGCCTACAATGGCTGATGTGGAAAGGACTGTTTATTTGGCCACTTAAGGGCAAGGCTGCCATTCTCCCACCGGCGTCCCCATGGGACTCGAGCCTACACGGGGCCGCAGGTGGGAGAATTCTATCACCCCAATGGGCTTGTGGTGAAATGACAGCCAACACAAGCCACACAACACTGCCCCCAGGGCTCCTATATTTTTTTTGACAACTCAACGGTCGTCTTGCGCTTCTATTACCCCCCTCCAATTCTACGGAACCAACTGTTGACTTGTTTTGTGCACTAAAGGCACCGCAGTGATGTACCGCTTAATATTATTCAGACGTGGAAAGTTCAAGTCCAGAAAGTAGAAATCCAGGCCAAGGTTTTGTTTCAACCGGCCAGTTTAGTATAAAGTGTCATAGTCACAGAGTACTCTGTGACCTTAACTCTTTATACTAAACTGGCTGGTTGAAACAAAACCTTGGTCTGTATTTCTACTTTCTGGACCTGAACTTTTCACCTCTGATATTATTCATATAATTTCAGAGGGGTTAAATCAACTCTTTACCCTACATCTATATAATCATACGTTCTCATTACATTCACATCAGCTATTCAGACTACATTTATATAAATATATTTCCTTATTAAATTCACATCAGCTACATGGTCTGTCTATACGGCAACATGTCCTGATTAAGTCAGGCACCATATGTAAAGAAAAATCTACAATCCGTGTTTTATTTGCATTTGTTAGCACCTGCAGGTCGCTGCAAACCTATAACGCCATGAAAAGCCTGCAGCACAGCTCCCCCGGTATGAAAATGAGCTTAACACTCGTGTAATTACACGGGACCTTGTTGTGTGGGTGCTTTTCTGAGGCAGGACTATCTGCACATGGAGCTCTTTGGAGGAGAAGTTCCACAGCCTTCCTAATGCATCCGCATGAGTTTGAGAGGTCGACACCCAGCCTGGTCACAACATGGTAGCTGTAATACTGACTTCTCATCATGATCATTCTCATAAAACCACTGTAGGTGACCTCCACGCCTTTAGATGTCCAGAGGTGTTAGGATCCAGCCCTGCTCCCACAGAGTCATTGTTTCTGCTGACGTCTTCCTCTCTGAAAAACACATTAAAAACCCACCCTACAGCAAAGCTCCATAGGAGTCCCTGGGGAGTGCGTCTGGCACACAGGGAACTGGACGCGCTTGCAGAAATGATCCAACCGTCCACTTCCAGATGGGGGCTTAACAGCATGAAACAAATTGTGCTGGCTCATCTCCTCACAGGGGGTGGGCGGGGGCTTCACCCATCCTACGATGGTGCCAGATGCACGCGATTAGGCTTTGATATACACTCATTATGTGACCATTAGGGGCCTAAGGGCCCCGGTCGCTGTTACAGGTCACCCGCCGAGCATGAAGGATGTGGTGGGACGCGTACCCCCATTGGAGCAAAGCTCTCGATGGCATGCTGACACCCACAGGTGTGCCAATGTGACTTTGAGGCACAGTGTTGACTATGACAACCTTCTGCAAGCAAAACAGCTTGGATGCAATAAAGGCACTAAAGAATACTAAGTATGGCCCACCAAAATGTGCACAGAGTTCGGCATGGACCTGCCACCAGCATCTGGCACAGACTGAGACAGTAAAGGACTGTTACTCACGAAGAAAAATGTTCATCAATGTTCCACTGGTGCTCTCGTTAGTTGAGATCTTCACACGGGTCAGCAGAGTGTCTGCAAGCATTAGCTACCTGATGGGCTGCACGTTTGCTCAGTGACCAGAACTCCTGCCTCCCAAATCCAGGGTTAAAAGCTGGTATCCCGCCTCCAGTCTGTATTTGGAACAGGGCTCCCAAATTCCGGTCCTGGAGGGCCGGTCTGCACGACAGTTTGCAGATTTCCCTGCTCAGACACGCCTTGTTCAGCTTACCAGCCATCTGCCAGGTTTAGTAGGAGTGTTTGTGCAGGGAAATCTGCAAATTGTGGTGTAGACTGACCGTCCAGGACCAGGATTGGGGATCCCTGCTTTGGAGTTGGCATTTCTTCCCCATATAACATGGGTCGCCCCCAGGCACTCTAAAGGCATGCAGTCAGGCTGTGTGAGCCTGCCTATGTGCTCTGTGATAGACTTGCATCCCATCCAGTACCCTGTGCTGCCTGGGATTGGCTACAGACCTGTGACCCTGAGCAGGATAAACTGTTGGAAGTCAAATGAATGGGAAACCAATTAACAAACCCCTGCTACAGTCTAGCGCCTCGTTATAGCAGGAAAACGTAATTAAGGCTAGCTTAGCCTTTGTTTCCCTCAGACTGGGAAGCAGCCCAGGCCGAAATCATTAAGTCCTGGTTACGGCCATGTTCCCCCTCATATCAAGGCCCTGGAGGGGTCGTGTAAACACTGCGTTCATCCTTTTTTAGCGGCTGGTAGCAGCAACAGACTAGGGGCAGTATGAGCTGCTCATCTGATATAAGGCCACGCAGGACAGTTCACATCTTTACATTCATGTTTAGCATTTCAGAGTCGCTGTAGCAACACGCTAATCCCAAGGAACTGCTGGCCAGAGCCACAAAGCGCAATAAATTAAGTGTGAGAACAGCGAGCATTGCCAAAACAATTCTGATAGCTTTAATTAATTCACAGCGCTTTATCACAGCCTTGCTTTTGTTGATGGTGGCCAAATAAAGTGTAGGGTGAAAGAATCAAATCGAAGCTTTGTGAAATGTCACTAAAGGCCGGGACGACAGGTCTCTGAGTCACGTGACAGGTCTACGGGTCACGTGACGTGTCAGGCCATCCATAGAGGTAAATGCTGACACGGCCCTTTTCGCTGGCCGCAAGCCTCCTGCTGGGTATTTCCATTTATGTAGCTCTCCACTGGGGAAAAAAAACATGGTTCACAGCTAAATGTTCACAAATGTCCTTTTTTTTTATTACAAATCAAAATCTCAAAAGTCAGCACTCCCTGCGTATAAATCCTCATAAAAGACCTGTGTGCTACACGTCTGAGCAGCATCCGATGTACCGTCAGCTAATCAGGCACGATTCCTCTGCCTTCCGTCTCCCCGCTCTATTACCATGTTGCTGTCGTGACCAGTTGTTAGCGGCGACCGTGTCCAATGGCAACCGTGTCCAGCGGCTACCCGCCTCACAAACACTGTCTAATCTGATCTTATGGACTCGGAGAGAGTTCTCTTCTGTGACGTCTGCAGTATTACTACTTTAGTCAGATTTATATAATTTATGGACTGAAGCCTTTCTAGGGTAGACACAGCCAGTGGTACTCAAACCTGCAACCTGGTAGGTGATGCTGAAATAACAACCCCCCCAGGCCCGCCCCGCCCCGCCCCCAGGGTCTTTCAGGAGCTTTAAGCTGTAATGAGGGTTCACAGACAGCAAGCTCACTGCCATCCCATTTCATTGGCACGTAAAAGGTCTAAGCAGAGCGTATCTGCTTTATGGCTCAGCACCCCAATTGATGAGTCCAGCATCTCCAATTTCGCTCTTGGTTTGGGGGGGGGGGGGCAGAGAACTCTTTCAGAACTTGCGTAACCCGGTAGCACTCCATCGGGATTAAAAAAAACACAGGATGAGCCCAGCCTAGGGTCTGCTTTTCAGGAGCAGTGGTAGAAAGGGTGTGAAGCCGACGCCGTTTATGAAACATAAACGCACCAAAGGGCTGCTGCATTTACAGGTGATTGGAATTAATGCGAGGCAGCTGTGAAGAGGCACAACCACCTGGATGATGCACGGTCAGGGCAACAGGTGGCACCCCGAGGTCAGAGCTTTGAACTCCCAAGGAGGCTACAGCATTCAGTTAAAGAGTAAAGCAGGTCTAAGCTTCTGGACGCTTCTTTGAATAAAACATCCTGCAGTACCCCTGACATGTCCAGAGAGAGAGATCTGGCTGCATTTTGCACCCAGTGTGAGCTAATGATGACCCGATGGACAGCACGCAGAATGAAGAGCTGCAGGCAACAATACCTGTCTCTCCCCAGAGTGTGTCATGCCCATCAATCTGCATGCCGTGTTCATTACTCAGTGCCAGCAGACTCCGCACCACCTGTCAAAAGGAAGGGGACGTGATTAATGGCACAAACTCACAACCTCGGGTAGGAACTAAATATTCAAATTATTGTGCTGTGCGCTGAATAAACAGAATTTTAAAGTGTGACCATGAAATTACTAAGGATGATCAATGCACATTTGCCTAAACCAATCACAATGCACATTTGCCTAAACCAATAACAATACACATAAATCTCTGACTGACTGACGAATGAAAGACACCCAGGAAGTAATCCGAGCCCAATCTGAACAACTAAAGGGGTCATTCTTCATGAGTCAATTAATGTCCTTAACATCCACTGAAAGGGTATAGTACAGACAACAGATGCTTGTATTGTGCTGTGGTTGTTTTTGACCCTACCAAGAACAGAGACAACGATGGCCATGAGTTCATGTTTTTTTTCTGCCCGTTCTCTGTTTGTGTCCTGTGAGCCCACTCACCTGTGTGTGGCCCATGCTACATGCGGCGGTAAGGGCCTGCTGGGCGGCCCTGCTCTTCAGGCCGGTGTCCCCCTGCCCCGCTCCGGGGCTCCACTCCAAGGCCAGCAGACACTGCATGACATCCAAGTGGCCCCGTAGAGCCGCATGGACCAGGGCGCACTGACCACTCTTGTCCACATGGTCAACCTGCACGCAAGTACTGAACGTGAGTGTCTGGAGCTGAATTAGGGTAGTCAGCGAGCAGCATAGCCAACAAAAATCAACACCACCTGGAAGGGTTCAGGCACCAGAGCGTCGAACATCACTGAAGTACATGATACTTCAAGACACATGAAAACGTAGCAGAAGCTAACAGCTAGCAACATGTTAGCGCCATTAGCTCATCCTGACCTTGGCCCCCCGCTTGCAGAGCAGCGTGACGAGGCCCAGGTGGCCGGCGGCCGCTGCGAAGCACAAGGTGCTCATCCCGTTCTCAGAGGAACCCTCGACAGCGGCGCCGAATTCCAGCAGCAGGTTGACCAGCTCCTGGTGGCCCAGGTGGCACTGCACGCACAGCACGGGTGCGTTGCCCAGCACCTCCGTGCGGTAGTTCACGTTGGCCCCACCCAGCATCAGGAGACGGCTTACCTGGGGGGTGGGATTTGGGTTGGAAAATGATATAAGATATACAGTAGTTGTACAACAAAACAAACAAACACCTGGTTTTAGACCACAATTTATTAGTATGGTGTAGGGCCAACTTTAGCAGCCCATACAGCATCATTTCATCTTGGGAATGACAGATACAAATGCTGCACCGTAACGAGAGGGATTTTGAGCTGTCCCTCTTGTAGAACAGTGGCCAGGTCAGCACGTGATGCTGGTGGAGAAAAACGTTTCCTGACTCGCTCCTCAAAAACATCACAAAGTGGCTCAATAATATTTAGATCTGGTGACTGTGCAGGTCATGGGAGACATTCAGCTTCACTTCCATGTCCATCACCAGTCTTGCTGAGTGTATTGGTGCATTATCATCCTGAAACATCACCACCACCATTTTTAGGGTACAATGTTTTAAATCATTGGGTGAACATGGTCCTCCAGAATGGTTCTGTAGTCCTTGGCAATGTTGCGCCCATCTAGAACAAATAGTGGGCCTAGGGAATGCAATGATATTGCAGCCTAAACCCTCACTGATACACCCCTGTGCCGCACTCTGGGCATGCAACAGTCCAGGTGGTAAGCCTCTTTGGGGCTTCTCCACAACATAACTCTCCCAGATGTGGGAAAGACAATGAAGGTGTACTCATCAGAGAACAATACGTTTCGCATTGTCTACAGCCCAAGATTTCTGTTGCTGGCACCACTGAATCCAGCGTTTCTCATGAGTGACCAAAAGTTCAGCTATAGCAGCCCAACCGTGAATGTTGACCCCTTGGAGCTCAGTTTGTGTGGAAACAGGAGATGTGAGATATGCATTTAATTCTGCAGTGAGCTGGGCAGCTGTGGTTTTATGATATCAGTTAGTTCAGGTTAGTACCCGGACATCCCTTTCAGACAGCTTCCTCAAGCATTCACAGTTACTCCTGAGGGATGTGGTTTGTCCTTCACGGTGACATGCTGACATTACCCTGGATACCGTGGCTCTCGATACTCCACAAAGACTTGCTGTCCTGGTCACAGATGCGCCAACCAGACACGCATCAACAATTTGTCCTTTTTTGAACCCATTATTATGTTGTGTGGATTGCAATATTTTATGTACAGCTGTGCTATTGCTCTGCTAATTCAACCTTCACACTCTGCTCTTACTGACGGAATGTGCGATCAGTGAGCGCATATATAAGTATGAAGCCTCAAACACTAGACTGGCCAGTGTTTCATTCAGTTTTATTGTTTGATCCATGCAGATCTTAAGTTGCAGATAAATGGACGGACAGATACACCCATACTGATTACAATTCTTACCTCAGGCGCATAACAGTCCAGCCTGTGATTTAAACTCATCTATCCTTTCTCCTTAACCACTTATTCAGTACAGATCCTGGAGCCAATCCTGGGCAGCACAGGGCATGAGGCAGGGGATGCCATGGATGGGATGCCCATCCACCACAGGGCACACACTATAGGCTGTTCAGAGACACCAGGTCACCTGCTAGCATGTTTTTGGACTTTAGGGAGGAACCCGGAAACAGCAAAGACATGCAAACTCTACACACATTTCGAATGTGGGCAGGGCCCCAAGCCTTGTGGGGTAATAACTCACATGCCAATACCATCCTGCTAGGAAAGCGACCAATGCCCGCGGTCTGGGGGGGGGGGGGGGGGGGGGGGTGAATTCCAACAATGGGGGACTTTATCCCCAGATTCCACCTGGGGAATGGGAGGTTTGGAACTGGAAGAGGGGGGTGTAGGGAAAGGGGGTAAACTCCAGGT
>JAAGVU020000035.1:21009843-21026533 GCA_011763525.2 Mormyrus iriodes | reverse complement strand
CGCGGGTGGGGGCCGGGGGTGGGGCGGGCGCGGGCGGGGGGGGGGGGGGGGGGGGGGGGGGGGGGGGGGGGGGGGGGGGGGGGGAAGGGGGTTGAATTCTAACAATGGATGACTTTATCTCCAGATTCCACCTGGTGAATGTGAGATGTGCTGGGCCGGCCTGCTACAAATCACGAGCAGAGGCATCATGCCCACCTGGAGGTGTGGTGAGATTTAGGCCATTTACAACATCGGCTGTGAGTGATAAGCCTCTCCAGAGGGAGCAGAAGCTACTCCCAGCATCAATCTCCATGTGCTGCAACCTGTGGCTTCTCATCCATCTCCAGCTGCCCATCTACATGGGGATTCTGGAGAGGAGCCCGGCAGGGAGGCGACAAACTCAATGATAACTCTACTAAGCGCACAGCGAACTGGTGTTCAGTCTTTCCCAACCTGGTTCTCAGGGACCCACAGATGGTCCACGTTATTGCAAAACTGTAGACTGTCGGCGGGTCCTGAGGACTGGATCAGGAAACACTGATCACCAGCTCCACTAAAACATCAGTTACTCAGCATCCTCTGCCTATGGACCTTCCTTACAGCTGAGGAGGAGGAGTTGCCGCACACAGCAGGTGTCTTTACTTTACAGCAAACTGAAGCTGACTAACTCTTAAGTTTGAAGGTATTTCTGTGCCACCTACAAGGTCACGTATGTATTTTCGCAATAAGCTCTATCATGTTCGTCACTGAATGGCTTCAGGTGATGAATTATAAATCTGAATAAGTCTCAGTTAATGCGACAGATTCCTAACTAACCAAACAGAAAGGTGACTGACCAAACACCGTCTTGCTGACAGCAACAGTGACTCAGCTATCCAAACAGCTTCTTGGCTAACAAACAGATTGTTAGCTTGGCTAAATCACCAATTCAGACAGCTCACAGGTGACTCGGCTAAAGGTGGCCCAGACATTTACTTCCTAACTCTGATTTCTCCACAAATATTATGCTTTTAGCTGTTTGGGGAATTCAGACATAAGCTGGCTCATTCATGCACAGAAACTGCAATTCCCAAACTGATTAAACGCGAGAGAGCATCACGTACCAACTCCTCGCGGGATGATCAAACCACGTCCTTCTTGGGAGGAAATTGAAAAAAAGATGCCTGATCAAACAGCAGTAAAAAGCAGAGAACTGAAATGGTTTTATTTACCATCCTGTCAGCTGAATACATTTGTGGCTTGACACAAAACCTTTCAGAGCACAAATGACCTTGAATCGTTTTGAATGAGTTTGGAGGAGAAGGTCATCGTTTGAAAACGAAAAAGAAAATGTGAGGTATTAAAAAAACATTCCTGTTTGCATTTTCCCTTGGATGCAAGTATTCACCAAACTTAGTAGGGAGAAATATTTAAAGCCTAATTTTCAGATATCACTTGATAAGGTGACGCGGTGATGGACTGGCGTCCTGTGTGGGGTGTCCCCTGAGTCTGAAGGATTGTCTCCCAGCTACCTACCATTGGAGAAATGGTTATGAAAAATGGATGATCTCCTTGACAAAGGCGATTTTCTTGTAGGTTACAAGGCATCATTCATTCCAACCAACCTTTGCTGGCAAAATACATGTTCTCCAGCACATGCTACATGTGAAACTCGAGCTGTTGCCCACCGTAACGTAAACTGGCTTGGGCACGTCATTGTCATCTTCACGCTTGCTCCCCCCCGAGGTCACGTTTGGTCCAGACCCGTCCACCACGGCACCTACCTTGACGTTGGGCGTGTAGAGGTTCCTCAGGGAGGCCAAGGCGGCTGACAGGCTGTCGGTGCTGTAACTGATCCACAGGGCCTGGAGCACGCTGGAGGACACGCCCGTCTTCTTGCTCAGACCCTGAAGAGACAGAAAGCATGGAGGTGAGACACACCAGCAGTGGAAAAACTAGGCCCACAGAATCTTCCGGAATGTCTTGCCCAGTGACACTCGAATTGTTACCCCTGATTCTGGAGGTGCTACCCCTTATTATTATTCATCTTTATTTAATTATTAAAGAAATATTCAGATAAACATCATCAAATGAACAAAGGAGGAACAGAAGTTCCCCATCTCAGATTTAAACGTTTTGGTAAGACTGTAACAAAAACAGCGCCCTCTGCTGGTGATGATCCTTGGGATTTACCCCCCTGGACCCCACTGCACCCCCTCTGCCGGGTAGGAGTCTCCCATTACCTTAAAAATGTGGGCCTTCAGGATGTGATGTCCGAGCTCCATGGTCTGCTGGCGGTTCAGTTTCCCCTCCTGCCGCGAAAGCATGAAGGCCATGAGGGCGTGGCCACTCCTGCAGGTAGATAAAGAGCTGTTACAGAGTACGGAAAGTAGTAGTAGTCAGTGCATCCCATAATACACATACGGCCCCAGTCTATGGTTAGCCAGCTGCTGACAGCATGCATGCATCCATCCATCCATCCATCCTGTATCTTATTCTCCTAGTCAGGGCTATGGGGCGTGGCACACATACACAATATACATACATCATATAGTAGCAGTTACAGGTGCAACTGTGATGCTCAGCATCAGGTATCAGTGCAGCTGTGACGTTGCTCAATCAAGTAAGCGCAGTGCCTTCATGACTGGCTGCAAGGCTCTCAGACCCAGCAAGATAAAGGGTGACACGGCTCCAGCCAGAGGGCCACTGCTAGACAACTTCTATCCGCTTTCAAATTTACTCATTTAAAAACGGATCACGGACGTGCTTACCCCCCGTGCTCCAATGTTCACTGATGGGCGTGTTTATCAGGACCCTCCGTGTGATTAAATGGTGCTAAAGAACACTGGTCCTCGTCTGAGGAGATGAGTTGGTGGGTTTGGGGGGGGGGGGGTGCATGTGCTCCCTCCTCGTGTGCCCTGCTGTTTGTTAACTGCGAACTTCATTAAAAGGACACATGCAGCCACTGTCACCTTTGATCTCCATGAACGATGCTGCTATAACTTTCAAGTAGAAACTAACAAGCTTCCAAGGTGTGGGGGTATGTGGGCTGCACGCTTTCTTCAGTTCCAGCCCCTGAACTGGACCTATTTCTCAGAGCCTTAAAGGCAGCCTGCAGGACACCATGCCACGCCAGTTGCAGCAGTGGGCAAGGATGGGCAACACACCTTCCTGCAATTATCAGGCACGCAGAGTCACATTTAAGGTAACCTCGGCAACAAGGTCACAGGAGTCCATGCTACTGCTAAACAGTCCCTGAGAATACAGGAATTAGAGTCGTCTTTGGCCATTTCGTGCCCCTCTGTCAAATCCGTGCGTGAGCAAATTACAAGCTAATACCTCAGGCAGCTGCGTACATATTTAGTGGCTAAAAGCACTGTTCCCTTAAACCACATCCCAGTTTGTCCCTTTAATCACTGGCTTCTGTGTTGCTCTCCAGCCTGAATCCAGCGCAGCATTTGTGCTGTACCTGGACCGACTGCGAGCCACATTTAAAAATAAGCTGGTAAAAGTTACAGCCAACCAGGAGCATGACAAACGAGGCAGTAGGTGCAGAATTACTGGGGCCTGTGGTTATGACAGCTCCAGTTTCCCCGTGTACTGCAGAGAGGCGATTGACGGCTTATTGACGGCACGCTCACGGTGACAGCATGCCCTAGAGGCATAAACTCCAAAAATTAAGGAATAAGGAAGTTTCTTGTTTCATTGCAGCTAAACTTTCCCGGTTTTCATCTCTGCAGTGGGTGTTCAGGTACATGGGGGACCCGGTTAAACTGACGGCTGACAGCTCTCAAGCTGCAGTTAAATGTTTGCAGAAACGGCCTCATCTGAGTACTCCGGGGGAACGTGGGTGTCAGTTTTGCCACGATATGCTCAGTTTCTGAAGTTTCAGGAAGCGTACGTGTTCGCGAGGATTTTGGGATAACCTGTCAGACCAGTGGCAGAAAAACACCATTACATGGGACACCAAAACCTGCCAGAAGATGCTCCCTATATTCCACACAGGTTCCCCACGTGATTCTATCTGCGGTTAGCAGGACTCAGTGTAGCCCTGGCTTTCAGAATTACCAGAAAGTAAGATCAGCGTGACACAAATTATATTACACACTTTACCGTTTTGTTCATATTACTTGGCTTTAAAATGCGGGTGTGATGGTCCATTTGTGGCAATGCAGAGACTGACTGATCTATGTGTCTGACGAAAATAAATGCATCAGGGAGTTTTATCTTTATTTTCTTTGAAATCACAGAGCACCTTTGTGAGTTTGATGTTTTTTAAGCTCAGAATGCACAGCCATTTGTTCTCTTGAATTCTGCATAATAACCTTTCCTTCTAAATAGACCAAAGAACATGACCCTTTATTGACCAGGGAATGCTACTCACTCTTTCCGCTTGCCCACATTTCAAAACAAGTTTCCCGTGTGTTAATTCAGTCTCGACTCCCCCTGATACGAGTCCGTATCTCCGTGGAATGCTGCTCGGAGATGAATAGCCGTGGCCTCACGATGAGTTGAGTACCCCGCCTGTGGCTGAACACAGTCAGTGATATCGCCTCTCTAAGTGTGAGGACGAGGGATGCATCCAATCACAGCTACAGCACACTGCACCACGAGTCCAGATGTCCTGTCACCTCTATGCAAGACGTCCCAATGTTCCTTCCTCGAGGAACACACTCATTCAGTTTCCAGTGAGAACCCAATCAATTGTTGACGCGGAATCCGGAATGACTCCTGTTGAGTCTTGAGGGTTCTGGTTGGCAGGCTAGGTGTACCACTCACCTGGGGTCGCACAGGAAGTCCGTGCTCTCGCCATCGGCCCTCCACACCAACCACTCGCGGAAGGACGGATGGCAGAACATGCGACTTTTGTCTCGCCTCCGCACCAGGAAGCAGGACAGGGCCTCCACCCGCTGCCGAAAGTCATCCCACTCCATCTCACCGGCTATGGCTCCGGCGTTGACGGCTCGGAACAGCTGCTCATCGGTAAGTGGGTGCAGCGAGGCCAGTGCCACGTTGAGGACGGGCCGGGCTCGCTCGAAGGCGGCACCGCTGGTGAAGCGCATATTGCACTGCAGCAGGTAGAGCTCAGCCAGCGAGACGGGCACGACCTTGTAGCTGGCGCTCTTAATGACCAGGTGGCCACGTTCAAACATATCCAGGGTCAACTTCAGGTACAGATAGGATCCTTGGCTGAGTGAGGCCAGGTGGCTGCTCAACTTGCCCACCATGGCTGGGTCAGCCTTGCCATTCAGCGAAATGTTGCTCAGGATCTCCTTGCTGCTGCTGATACGGTGCTGGATGTAGGCATACAGGTCATCCTGAACATCCTGGTTGTCCGGGAAGTGGTCCAGGGTGATCTTGGTGAAGGGCATCAGGCTAGTGATGTCCTGTCAAGAATGGATGACATGCAGTTGAAAAATTCTCACCCTACACATTGACTGCAAATGCTAGCAGGCAATAGGCTACCAAAGAGAAGCACCCACATGATGAACATGACCTCATCATGCAGCAGTTCAAAGAAAGTACTCCTTAGTCTATTAAATCAACGTTTCTCAACCCATTCCTTGGGGACCCCCAGGCAGCCCACATTTTTGCTCCCTCCCAGCTCCCAACACACCTGTACCAGGTATTTGGTGTTCTTGGTTGCTCAATTAGTACAGGTACGCTGGGAGCTTGGAGGGAGCAAAAATGTGGGCTGTGATACATCCGAGTTAAATAAATCCTAATTTCCACCATTTTTTTTGCATTGGCTATTATAAACTAATATATAGCATCAAAGGGAATGTCTTGTCATGTAGCCTGAGGGACTTCCTGCTATTTCATGCTGCCCCTCCCAGGTTGACCACAGATTCATCACAAGTGACAGAGCACAGGGTGGAGATAAGCCAAGCTGGGCTGCGCCTAAGGGGCCAGTGCCGCCAATCATACACCGCACTAAGGAGCACGCTCAGACGATGTACCTTTGTTCCCAAGGGCCACCAATAAATGTAACCCCCACCAAAAAAACCAATAGTGACTTGACTGCCGAGAGATGAACCTCCCCCGTATGTCTTATCACGATAGAGAGCAGCAGGGGCATGAAAACACTGAATAATACAGGAGACAAGGTGTTGGCAACACGTCTGTGTGAAACGCCGGACCGGGGAGGAAGGATTAGTCAGGCGAAGCAGGAATTGCTATGAGAGACGAGCTGCTTCCCCAGGCTGGACAGACGCTGCAGGCTTCATGCGTTCATCTAGCCATCTCGAGGGGTGGGGGGGGGGGGGTAAAATTGCTCCACGGTCACAAAGTTTCCCCCAGGCCTACTTGAAGACCCATCTATCGGCCTCAGCCATCCTTGTACTCCTGTCACCGCCAAGCTGAGGCACACAGGCTGAAAGCGGCTTGGTTTCCAGGACGCTCTCCAAGTCAACATGACGTAACCGCTCTGCTCCAGAGCCGGCCCAGATCTACACTTGGTTTTTGGCACTGTGTGCATTTACAAATTACGAACCCGTGCTGGATTTAGTAAGCCACCAGGCCTACCTGGTCAAGTCTGGTTGATTTGGAGGACTGAGGGGTGCCAAACCTCTTTGGTAAAATTTGTTAGTGACCATGGATGAGGATAGGAGTGAGATTTTGGAATTTGCGAGGGGGAAGGGGCAGACACCTTGAAGGCCTGTCCACCAAAAAGCTGGGAAGCCCTTCATACTGTCCAAGGAAAGACAATTGAGCAGATCTGAAGCGCCGTTCTGTCATCAAACTTATACGAAAGGCAGGCAAATGTAAAGAAACTGCAGTCCAGTAGGACCTGGAACAACAGTACTTAACACACCCAAACCGGCACGGCATCGACTCCAGGAACTGATCTTACCAGCAGATTGACCCGGACCGTGACTATGAGCTTCAGCCAGACGGGGAACCTCGGTATGATTCTGGTGAGAAACGAGGAAATGGTGTCCCCATAATCCGGTTTGTGGAACTCGGCCTCGTTCAGCCCGTCGATCAGGATCACGTGATCCTCCTCTGGCGTCTTCCTTTCTGGGATTGCAGACAAGAGGGGACTTTTCAAGCTTTATTTCAGTAAAATATAAACATTTGGCCAGCAGTGGTGACCCTGTAACTCCGAGAAGATTATTCTCCATTCCAGCATGTGCAGACTCCCCACATCAGTAGAGAGCACGGGATCTAGCTGTTTACATACAGCATCCCTGAGTTTCCATGGTCAACCTGTTCACGTTTTTCCTGTTTCACGCTTCTTATTTTCTCACATTTTATTACTGCCAAGCCTGGTGTGGAAGTTAGCCATTACCAGCCAACTCAAAAGGCTATGCTCACAGTTTATACCTGGCTGCAAATGGCTCTGTCAGCGGTACAGATATTCGACGCATAAAGAAATGTGCTATACCCTACAGCAAAAATGATCAGGCAACAAAAACCCTGACACAAATGTGGTAATGAAGCAGTAAATCGGCATTTCAGGGTCCACAGTAAACATCTACAGATCACCATGCCTGGGCTTGCATGCTTCACCCACTCAAAAACCCCTAAGACCCCAAGTATGACCCTTTGTACGTCAGTGGAGTGCGGGAACACAGACTCCTCAGCCAGAAAATAAACTTCAGTGAACCCATTGCAGCCAGCCAGCCCTTTGCTGTCCACCCTACCGGCCAATCGCAAGCCTCCCTGCTGGTTCCATGTGCAATCAGTGCTCTACATTGAGTCTTGCCCTCAACCACTGATTTTCTCAACACATGGAGCTTTCCCATCAGGTTCTGTTGCCAAGGCTCCCACAATACCATACATACACATGGAGCACAGAACTAATGAAGCTTTGCAGAAGGAGCTTTGTGTGGAGCTGTGCTGGGCTGCAGTGAGTCTAAAAGATCCGAAAACTACTTCAGTCACTCGCAGCGATCTGTAATCACAGCATATTCAAAATACAGATCCTTCCCCTTCCTTTATATTCAGCTAGAAACAATCTACATTTATAGAGAGAGACAAAATAGCATCCGCTTTATTTAATAGGCAGTGTTGAATGAAGATTTACATCTGATTATGGCTGGTCTCCAGAAGAACATATGAATTGTGAACAACCTTAAAAGTCGGAGAGCATGTGGGGGGGTTAGCCATGGTCAGGTGTGGCTATGGACGGACAGGTGGTGCGGCCGATGAAGGCAAGGCAGAGGCTCACCCTCGCGGAGGCTGACCAGGGGCTCCAGCACACCCCTGCGGAAGGCTGCTGAGGGATCCTGCACGCAGGAGCGGAGGCTTAGCATGCTCTGCAGGTGGGGCTCCTTCAGCAGCAGCTCCCTGTACGCGCTGAGCTGGGGCGCCCTGCACAGTAGGGCGGCGACACTGTGCACAAACTCCGGCACCAGGCAGGTGTAGGTGTTGTCCGCCTGGCAGTAGTGGTACGCCACCACCTGGTGAGAAGGGTCATTTTTTGCAGAAGATGAACTCTTCCCCAGATTCACAGCAAAGCTTTAATCAACCCAAAAAGAAAAAAAACTCGAAGAGCGAAAACAGTTATTTTTAGAGGCTGGACTCTTGCGGTACAGATGGCAGGCGCGTTGCTCGTAGACATTGCTTCTTTGGACAAATGCGCCAAAATGGTCATGCTGTTAAACCTACAGGCTGCTTGGTTTGTTTGTGGACCACACGCCTGCTATATAAAACCCTGCAGCCCCCGGGACCCCATCTTCCGCACACAGACCCGAGGACCAAAACAGAGGGGACAGTCTCCCTGACTGGGGGTCCATGGACTGGAGGAAGAAACCCAAGTAACTCAAAGGCAGGTGACTCGCCACAGGCAGGATCTGGAACCTTCTACACACTGGTGTGTAACTAGTATATAACCAGAAGAGGAAGGATTGCAAGGGTGAGACTAGGGCTAAGGAGACTAAGGAGACAGAAAGTCAGGAATGGAAGGAAAAAATGGATGGGGGGATGGGAATGGAGGGAGAATCAGATCATGACCTGGAGATAATGGTAATTGAGTGGTGCAAGGAGAAACTTCATTACCTCCAATGGGAGAAATGGCACATTAAAAGTCCAGTGGATTTTTGCAGGATGTCAATGGCTGATAAGTTAATCCCACTTCACAGTCTTTACGTTAATGGTTCCCATTGGACTACACCCTACAGTGACTGACACACAGTAATCCTGTCTACTGTAGCCTTCAAAACCTCTTTGGTCCCATCAGTGCTAATTAGTCCCAAACCACAAGTACAGGTCCATGCTCAAAGAGGACGAGCCGGCCATGATGTTCGCAAGGAGTGCCCCCTGAAATAGTAGTCCACAAGTCCTTTCCCGGCTCAGATGTCACAGAGACACCCTGCCCAGTAAGCATTTACTGGCAGAGGATGGCAATGTTCCTGGACTCAGCCTTTAAGGCATAACCACAGGGTTAAGGCTGAAACAGGACAGAGCAGAACCGTGACCCCTGCCAAAGCTATCGACTGCATGAAATAGCAAGGGGCCAGTCTTACCCCTTGGTTACAACGCCCCAATTCAGGGACCACCAAAAGGCTAGCAGGGGATTGTGGGATACATAAAGATCAAGTCTCATGTTTCAGAGAAATTTTAAGTAATTTTGAATAGTGTTCATACTTAAACATTCATCTAATGCACATCCAATGTTTGGGATCCTCAGTCATGGAAAAGCATAATGAGAAAACTTGCAGCCAAGAGACAAGTATCTGTCGTCTAAACCAGCATGTCAACACCTGGTCATCGGGGACCAAAAGCCAGTCCACTTTTTTGCTCCCTCCCAGCTCCCTGCCAGACATTTTTGCTTCCTAACGGGAGCTGGGAGACGGCAAAACATCTGCAAGTCCCCTCGGACCAGACTGGGAAACGCTGATCTAAACAATCAGCTTATGAGAGGCTGGCCGGCAGCAGCAGCACACACAGGGTCACACTGGGACAGAGTACAGGACAAACAAAGTCAGTGTGTCAGGTATTAGCATAACCCTAATTAAAATGACTAATTTTACCAGGAAAAGAGTGAAGAACAAGCCTCAAGTTTATAAAGACCCATTTAACTTGTGTGGCCTGGAGGACTCATTAAAACCACAGTCTTGGCCAAGAGCTGAAGATGGGTTCCCTGAAGCTGTAGGTAAAGGGGGCGGGATATTTGGTGATTGGCAGCTGGATCTAAGAAGACTCAGGGACATATTGCTAAAAGGAATGATCAGTGATAAAAAGAACATAGAAATGTTATTTTTATATTAAAATTATCTAGTATTAACTTGCATCCATGAGCCCCTTCCTAGTTTAACGGAGGGTCAGAGGTTACACGATACTTTTGGGATATACATGGCTTCGATTGTGAGCATTTTAAACTCTCGCCTCGCCAGTGCTTATATAACAAACTCAGTGATTCACTTGACAGTGGGGAATGGAAAACAATGAAATAATTAACCATCTGTCTTTTAGCAACTTAAGTAGGTGTGAGACGAAATCTCTGTGAGATTGAACAATCAGGACAGCAGATATGAGCTTCAAATGGACAGGAATGCAGATATACGGATATACAGGAATGCCCTGTCTGTATGTCCACGGGAAACAGCTTCCACACGTTCAGCGAACATAAATGTACGAGGAATACTAAGCATTTCTCAGCTAGATCACTGGCACTACTTTACCATAAACGTAGATCTACTATTAATCGACGTGTGTGGGTTTCACCCTATTATTTTCATTAATGTTTAAACTATATATTACAGCTGTTTAGTATGAAGAATTAGCATACTGTGAAGACCTGGGCAGTAGACAGAAACTTCTAGAAGACTGCCTAAGGAGTTCATAAAGTCACAGAGTAGTAACATTAATGACAAGTCACCTAATAATATTTGGTACAATTTTTGCAGCAATATCTTGCAGCACAGAGGATATCAATTCTTAATGAATATTAAGATAGCACCCCAACACTACATTTTAAATGTGGGGGAGGGCTCCGACATACAAAAGGCCATGACTCTGACCAAGATAAGGGATTCCAAGATGGATGGAAGGATGGATGGATCATAAAATAAGTATACAAGTTCATGACAGTGAATTGTGTTTGCAATAAAAATATAAAATTTAATTTCCCCACTAACTATATTCTCTTATAGGTGACCCTAATTAAGCAGTTAATACAGCCCTTGTAGAACATGCTGAAATTTATTTGGGATCTTACTTTCGGGATTTTTATATACTGCCTCTCATGTTGTTTGTATTACACATACACACACACACGCATGCACACAAGCACACGTGCACACACACACGCACGCACGCACGCGTACACATTCACATGCACACACACACACACACACACACACACACACGCATGCACACAAGCGCACGCACACACAGAGTCCATGTATCTTTGTGGGGACTCTCCATTCATTTCTATGAGCATAACCCTAATCCCAACCATGACAACCTCAACCCCTAACCAGCCCTAACCTTAACCATAAGTAACCAAACAAACGTCTTTAGTTTTTTGACTGCAGTCACAGATTTATATAAAATGTCCCTACAAGGTGAAAATAACAGACTTTTATCATATTGAAGGGACACGTGGTCCCCATAGCATAGTAAATATATCACTCACTCTCTCACACACACACACACACACACACACACACACACACACACACACAAATAAGACCAAAAGTATGTAGACACCCATATTAATTAACGGAATCGTCTCATTAAGCCACACCCATTGCTGACACAGGTGTACACTGTCATGCAATCTCCAGTGACAAACGTTAGCAGCAGAGTGGGTGGTTGTATAGAAGAGCTTAGTAACTTTCCACTTGGCACCATCATAGGACGCCATTTAACCATATTTCCGTCCTGCTGGAGCTGCCCTGGTCAACTGCAGGTGACTGTCAAGATGAATACGTCTGGGAGTAAGTTCAGGTGTGAAGTGGCCAGCCACTCAAACTCACAGAAAGGGACCTGATCACCCAGCATCAATCCCCAACATGAATGGCTGCAAATCCAACTCAAAATTCTTCCAACATCTAGTGGGAAGCCTCTCCAGAAGAGAAGAGAAGAGAAGAGAAGAGAAGAGGTGATTGTAGCAGTAATGGGCTGACTAACTTCATATTAATACTCTTGATTTCAGAATAAGTTACTTTTGGTTATATAGTGAGTTGCTGTTTTAGTTATAGTGTCAGAGGTTGATCTGGTGGACCCCTCTCATGTCTCATCTCTGGAGCGCAGTCACCATGCGGTTAAGTTGCAGTTCAAAATCGCTCCATGCACTTTGCTTACGTCATTTACTAAAAAGCTCAAACACACCAAAAATAGAATTTCATCACAATCAAAAGCAGCCTGTAATCTGGGTATCACATGCTTAAGGAGGATTACAGCGTTAAATACAAGCCCCCAGACACGGGATTTTTGAATGAAGCGGGGGGGGGGGGGGTTCAGTATTATGGGCTTCAGTCTTGCACTGTTTACTCGAGGTCACCCAAACCTTCCAGCTGGGTGGTCTCCTTGGCAACGGGGTCACATATCAATTCAGCAGATTGGCCGATAAATCTTCTTAACTTTGCAGAGTCACACCGAATCGGCCAAGTGATTTGTTACACAAGGGCACGCTCTCGGGCCAACAAAATCACCCTTCCAGCCGGGACCTGCTGAGTAACGGAAGCTGCCCGATTTTCCTTTTGACAAACATCAGAATGTTCATTAGAAACAGAAACTATGCTGGAAGATCTTACACTTTCCATTTGGAAATAATCAGGGGAGCCTTGAAATCATTTGAAATTCACGAGCGAGTTGTTAAAAGGGCTGTAGTCGCCAAGCAGGACTTAACAAAAAAGGCTTCAGGCGGCCTGTATCCCTGCCTTACTGATGCCTCAGTGACATGACACTGTGGTATAGTCAGCGTGAGGCGTCACCATTCGGCAGACACGGTGCCCCAGTGGGCGGGTGGAATTCATTTTTGGAGATTGGGGGGGTGTTAGTAGCGATGAAACCCAGTGGGTCACACCATTGGCTGGGAGAGCCTCAAAAGGTCTATGACTCATGGAAAACCATGAGTCTCCAGTGATCTATAAATCCAGCCCCACTAGTGTGAGCAGTGAATGGATAACGGCAGGAGGAGAGAAGGCGAGTGATTGGTTATGGCCCTGGGCGGACCAGAGAATGCTTCATTATGAATCGGGGGGCCCCCCCGAGACTGCGGGTCTCACCAAAGCCATGTGGTTGTCGCTAAGTATCCTCTCTTCCAGGAAACACTTTATCATCTCTTTATAAGCCGAGAAAACATGACCCTGCAGCTCGAGGAGACCAGACCCGGCTAAAGGTGACGGGCTGATCTTAACACAACAGACAGGTAACTCATTAGCTCATGTCATATTTTCTTCCATCACATAATATTTGTTCCATAGTAGGCTTGGGATTTGCTGAATCACAGACTGAAAATATGAGCTTTTCTCTGCTCTGAGCTGCAGTGAGAGACTCACATAGCCAATCGCAACCGAGGCAATGCAACAGGCTACAGCTTCAGCCAATCAAATAGAATGAAGATGCGTCCCATTTCAGAGTGGAGGTGGCCTACCTTAGAGGCCAGCCGCTTGACAGTCTCCTCCCTGGACCTCTGGAGCTCGGGTGTCCCAGGACAGCTGCCATCCCGCAGGGTACCAGGAGTGCTTGAGGGAGAAGCGGCCTGGCTGAGCGATAATTCTGAACTGCTGTCGCCACCTGCAGGGCAAAAACAGGTATGGAGACTAATGAGTAAATACTGTCTTTGTAGACCAGGTACCCTGAAAGAGCAACCAAGACCTGGCAAACTGGCTAATTCACCTTCCTTGGTATTTCCAAGATGCACAGTTTACTTGTGAAGAACTTCAGATGAGTCATGTCCTGCCCTTACCTCTGGGGGGCGCTCCCGGGCTGTTGGAGGCGATTTGACGCATGCGCCCTCCATGGCAGCTGAGGGCCACCAGACGGGAGACTACCGCGGTCTTGCCGGCGCCAGCCCCAGCCACCAGCACGGCTCCGTGTCCCTCGCCAGAGGCCCGACTGCCAAGGGCCTGTTCCAGCTGCTGGAAGACCCAGTCGCGGCCCATGAACACAGAGTCCGATGTGATGCTGGGCACCTCGAAGAGCAGCGGCTTCAGCATGATGTCTGCTGGCTTGTAGGGCAGGAACCGAGCTGAGAATGCAGAACTGGATATCACTGGCAAAGCAGCTGCTCTGTCACCTATCCCAAAGCCTTCCACATCTCCTACACTTGCGACTTTGGAAGCCGACAGAGCCCTTCCACCGATCTTGTAAAAGCTTAGTGAAATATGACAGGGCTGAAAGTGCAGGTCTACCCTTGGAGTCCTGCAGGGTCTTCCCTCCCGCACCGGAGCACGGTAGGCGCATGGAGGCGCGCAGGGGTATATTGCGCTGCTCATCGAGGTAGCTCAGGTCTTCCAGCTTGGTGGAACTGGTGGCTGTGGCCAGAGAGAGACAAGGGAGCAGGTCTCTTTAAAGATTTCCAGAGGTCCAGAAGTCTACCCAACTCACCTAGTCCACGTGACGTCCCTTTTCAACACTATGGACAGCCATCTTGAACAACCTATCCAGCGCAACTTAGTGTAGTGTGAGCAGGGTGTTGTGTAAAACAGCGAGTCACACCACTGGTACAGGGATGCAGCTTTATGAAGGAAGCCGGCAGGGTCGTTCCCAGTCCTTAGTCAAGGCGGCAAAGTGGCGAGGTGCAGTTCACTGTTACTCACACTGCCCCACTGCAGCCTGATCTCCCAGTACAAAGCGATTCACTCTGACAGCATGAAAGCTGCTGAATGGTGCAAATCAGAGTGCTTACATGCGCTCACACACACAGACACACGCGTTCACACACACAGACACACGCATTCACACACGCGCTCTCATACACTCATACATGCTCATGCACACACACATACACTCTCTCACATACCACACACACACGCGCACACACTCACACGCTCACAAAGAGCAGGGTGGGGGAGGAAGGGTGCTTTAAAGGCAGCAGCGAGGGGGGGCAAAACAGTTGCCAACATGCACAGGCACACTCGCACAGAGAAGCCCTGGTGAAGAAAGAGGAGTACAAATGAAGACGGCAACACACTCAGACACACAAAGGCTTACGACCTCAAAGGAACCATAGAGAAAGGAGCCGGGCAAACGCCTGGGACGGGGACCTGCTCTGTATCTCCACAGACAGGCACAAAGGCAGGGACAGAGACACGAAGGCACAGAGGTGACACACACAGACAGAAACCATCTCCAAAGCTCGCCTTACATCAGTAAATTTGGCGAGAATATCCCTCCCCAGCTCTACTTTTCCAAAATCCAGCAGAAATGGGAGGGGCCACTCACATCCTCAGGCGTCCGGAAGTTGGGCGTCTGCCTCAGTTAAGCGCTCCGTCCGTGCAGATCGAAGCTGTCCTCGTCCACAGAACTTGGAAGGCGTTTTAAAAAAACGCAGCCCGTCACTTCACCGAAAAAACACGCTGTTCATCCCGGATGAGAAATCGAACCCCTATCCTTCAGAAAGGCAGCCAGCAATGTGTTCTCATGCTCCATTCAAAGCATGAGACTGTGCTGTGCACCCGCGCTCTCGACAGCCCTGGGAAGCAGGCAACCTGTAAGCACACGGTGCCTCCCAGGAGCCAGACGGCGCCGACGCCCCGCGTGAGTCCCCGATAGCGGAGGTCGCCGCGGAAACTAAGGGAAGCTTCCGTGTCACCACCTCCGTCCGCGAAAGCCGCCAAACTCTCCGATTGCTGTTGGCCGCTGGCGTCACTGCTGCAGAGAGCTAATGCTCAAGCAGTGAGGGGAACAGGGTGGCTCGGGAGGGGCACGGCTCGGGGGGGGGCCCACATGGTGGACAGAGTGGAGTGGAGATGCACAGAAGCCGGGAGCCGGTGAGCACTCCGACGTGAGCTGTGTGTGAGAGCAGAGTGGAGGGAGGGATCAATGAAGGGGGGGAAAGAGGGGGGTGAGGGAGGGAGGGAGAGAGGGATGGAGAAAGAGAGGGAGGGAAGAGGGAATGAGACCGAGGGTTGAAACAGGGAGAAAGAGAGGGGGTATGAGACAGAGGGGAGAGAGAGGGGGATGAGAGAGGGGTAAGAGAAGGAGGGAAAGAGGGATGAGTGAAAGTGGTGACAGAGGGAGGGAAAGAGAGGGAGGAGACAGATGGGTGAGAGGGAGAAGGACGGGGTGAGACAGAGGGGTGGGAGAGGAAGGGAGGATGAGACAGGGGTGACGGAGGAAGGGAGAATGAGAGAGGGGGATGAGACAGGGATGAGACAGGGGGATAAGACGGGAGAGAGATGAGGATGAGAGAGGGGTGAGAAAAAGGGAAAGGGGGATGAAACAGAGGAGTGAGAGGGAGGGAGAGAGATAGGGGATGAGACGGGTGAAAGAGGCAAGGGGGGGTGAGAGAGGGGTGATAGAGGGAGGGAGGGAGAGGGGAAATGAGAGAGAGGGAGGAAGGGAGTGAGGTGTCTGCTGGTTTAAGTGATGAAAGAGCTGGTTTTCAGTTCAGCCTCCTCTTCCTGTAGTGGTGATATTTCCACGAAAAAAGGGAGTGGAGGAAAAACTAAAGATTCCTTGTTTTTCTCCAAAATCTTTCTAAGCCTATTTTTTGGATCATGCCCACATGATCACCCTTCCCCCCTCCCCTCTTCAGTTTTTGAAGTGTGACAGCGTGTGTGACAGCGTGTGTGTGTGTGTGTGTGTTTGCACGCGTGTGTGACGCTACTCT
>JAAGVU020000035.1:20988460-21009743 GCA_011763525.2 Mormyrus iriodes | reverse complement strand
GAACCCAGAAAGAGGATATCAAACAGAGAGAGAGATACACACAGAGGATATCAAACGCAGAGAGAGATACACACAGAGGATATCAAACAGAGAGAGAGATACACACAGATGATATCAAACAGAGAGAGATACACACAGATGATATCAAACAGAGAGAGATACACACAGAGGATATCAAACAGAGAGAGATACACACAGAGGATATCAAACAGAGAGAGATACACACAGACGATATCAAACACAGAGTTACAGACGATATCAAACACAGAGTTACAGAGGATATCAAACAGAGAGAGAGATACACACAGATGATATCAAACAGAGAGAGATACACACAGAAGATATCAAACAGAGTTACAGACGATATCAAACAAAGAGAGAGATATACACAGAGGATATCAAACAGAGAGATACACGTACAGAGGATATCAAACAGAGAGATACACACAGAGGATATCAAACAGAGAGATACACATACAGAGGATATCAAAAACCGAAAGAGATACACACAGAGGATATCAAAAGATACATAATATAAAACACACAGACACTGAATATTAGATAAAGTCTGAATTTCAGAGATGCACAGAGAGCAAGCGATAGCATATACCACACGTGGAGAAAGACACCCAGATGAGTAGCACATACACACACGCACACACACACACACACACACACACACACACACACACACACACACACACACGTACAGTCCATGTATCTTTGTGGGGACTCTCCATTCATTTCTATGGGCAAAACTCTAATCCCAACAATGTCGACCTGATTGCAGTCACAGATTTTTATAAAACTGAGTTTCCCCTTATGGGGATTGAAAAAATGGTCCCCACAACATCAAAATAACAGGTTTTTATCACATTGAGGGGACATGTGGTCCCCACAATATAATGTATACCTGGACTGCTCACACTCTCACACACACACACACACACACACACAGACAAGCACATTGCACACACGCACGGGACAGTGTATGGCTGCAGCTAGTGGTGTGTGCAAAGGTGGGCGGAGTCAGACTATGTGCCTGCCCTGATGGGAGTGAGTTTTAGAATTTTTTCTTCTTGTCATACTTAATTCAGTCGTACGCGAGCCTGGGCTGAAGATGTCCGTAGGTAAATTAAACCGGAGAACAATGTCCTTCACCAGACTGATGGCCCTGATAAGGGAAGGGAAGCCAAGATAAGAGACACACAGAAACCGTGATTAAAACGCCAGCAGACAGCGTAACCACGGAGACCAAGATCCACTCTACCGGCTTGCGACCTTGTGCGGATACATGCAGCTGCATGGCAAAGATGCAACCAGCAGGACCCTGAGTAAAATTCCTGTACAAACACTGACGGTCAGAGGGAGAGAAAATATCTATAAATGACTGAAAGAACAACTTGAAAGGCACAGATCTTCCTGTGGCAACTATGATGCCAAGCGCAGACTACAACCCAGATGCATGAGCGAAATAAAATGTGGGAGGCAACAATGTCATGGGGCACCTCTGGGTTCAACAAAACTAAATGAACTGAATGATTGACTAGCAATGATGGCTACAGTTGCCAGTAGGGGGCGACATGTCTGGAAAAAAAAATTTTAAACATAGGATACACTTGTTATACGCAAAATTAGCGAAGTACAGCTAGCTGGATTTTCCTTCAGGGTTGTGTTATTAATACAAACAGTCAGCATGTGAGACGCGCTGGTCATAGATCGACGCCCCAGAACACATGGCCTCCTGCCTCTCTCACACACACACACACACACACACACACACACACACTCAGGGGATCACGCGTGCACACAGGTGCTGACGAATGCAGGGACTCCCTTCTACCACTGGGGGGCAACAGGAAGGACCAGGATTCTTGACTGTATGGACCCCAAACCTCATGTGGCAAGCATGAACAGCAATCTGGGCGGAGTGGAAGATGACCCTGAAAAACGCAAAGGCTGCAGAGATCTGTGCCTCCATACATGCCACAACTGTAAATTTGAAGAGAACATGGAGTCCTGTGTAATATATTTGCTGGATAAACCCATGTGATTGTAATGCCTGCAATGAGGAGAGCAGCGCACATGACCGAGTAAATTACATTAGAGGGTACCAGCTAAATCGCAGGGCCTCCAGGTTTGCCAGAAGAACCTGCACACCTCATGCTCACCTCTACAGGCATCCTGCTCCTGTCTTCAACTGATCTAGGGTCCACTCAGCTCTGTGGCTAAAAATTAACCCGTGGGGGGCGGGGGGGGTGTTGAGCACCCATCCACCCCACGGCCCACCCCGACTGAGAGAGGACCACCAGCTGGGTACTGGGGAATGCCTGCTCTCCAGGGGACTCGACTCCCGGACCCGGCTCACCTCAGCCAACTGTGGCGGTGTGCCCCTGCTCTGGTGGGTGGGCACCAGTACCACCCAGTTATGAGTTCTCTGCCCCTCTCTCATACAAACTTTCAAAAAATTTAAGTGCCATTATCATTTTGGCAAAATAAATATTGAGTTATCAGAGTATCTATCCACAGTGCAAATAAAACAGTGGAATTGTAAATAATTTTTAAAAAAAAAAAGCACCCTCTTCTCTGTGACATTTAAAAATGTCAGTCACTTGTTCTCTCTCTCTCGCTCTCTCCCTCTGTCTCTCCCATTGTCTTCCCTTCTCTCCTCCGCTAGCCGCTGTAAATTGGCTGGACAGTTAGAAACTCAGACCTGAAAGCCTGCATATGGAGGCCGAAGCTAAACCCTCAGCGCATATAGGGCACCGTACGCCTCCCCATCGCACTTCACAACCCCATGGCACCACAGGTTTTAGTTGCATTATTCAGCCGCTATGCTGCATGGGTGCTTCGGGGCAGCTTCACCAGGATAGAGGTTTACAGAGATGGTTGGGGGGGGAGAGGAGGCCTGGATCTCTAGGGGAGAGCCATGCTCAGGTGCTGGTGAGGGGTGAGGGTGCAGAGATGGAGATACGGGCCGGAACGCTCACCTGCCACAGAGTTAGGGCGCTGCATCGCCAGCGACGAGGCGGTGGTGTGCAGAGGTCGAGGTGGTGGGAGTGGTCTCCCCATGAGCAGGGGGGTGGGGCCTGGGCCAGGGGTGGGACCGACTGGCTCCTCCTCCGCCACGGGTGAGCAGGCATCGGCGCGCGCCACCCGCATGGGTCCGTGTCGCCGGCTGTCCCGCAGGCTGCCCTCCTTCCGCCACTCCAGGCTGGAGCCGCCACGTTCCTCATTCTCCGAAGAGCTGGTCACGGTGGCTGCATGCAGGTGCAAGAAGACGGGCGGGCGTCACACTCACTCACATCATGGACGTGGCGCGTGGCACTCAACGGGTTACGCACGACTGCCTGAGGGGGGTGTAACAGGTGCGGCCCCACTAGTCTTTGTAAGCGCGCCATCGTTACTTACCCAGCACTGTAATCTAAAACTGCATACAATTATGCAACTAATGCAGCTGGGTAATTAACTGGAGCGGATCGAGCTGACTATCTCTGTGCTGTCGGTTTCCTGTGGGACTGGCTGAAAGGGTGTGATTCCTCCGTCATTCAAAGCCCATTCTTAAAAGCAGAAATGCAGCCAGGTGTAAATGCAAGGCCCCTCGTACATTCTGCACAAAAGAGCAAAAGCTCTGACTGAAATGAGAAAGAAGGACGATCGGACACTTTCCCCCTGTGATTTCAGACAGGGGTCTGTTCAGATGGGAGAAAATCCAACTTTCCAGAGCTTAAAGTCTCTGAAATATCAAAACTTGAGAACTGAGCTCAGAGGCATCCGTCCAATCAGAGGAGGCAAACCACTAGTCACTAAACCAAGCTTTACATATAATATAAATTTCATAACACTGCCATGTGCAAAATTACATCTGACTGGACTGAAAACAGAAAGAAATTACTTAGGGCATCTATAGAAACAGACACATCAGGAAAAAACATTTTTGTTTAGCTGTTGTTTTCCCCCAGCATTCTTGGAAAATCATGTTTTCTACATTCACAGCACAAACAGTCTTTTTTTATAACCTACACTCATTCAGCAAGACTATTGTAACCTGCCCACAGATGTAAAACACCCAGCATTCCAAGCAATGTTGTTTTTAAAAATTGGTCAAATTAGGATACTGTTTGATATAAACAATTCCAGTCCATTCTTGAATTGGCCCCCCCAACACCCCCCCACAATGCTGCTACCTTAGTATCGGGGTCTTTCAAAGACCCAGGAAGCATCACACCTCTGATTCTATGACAGACCAATAGAGCTGCCCCCCCCCACTTGATCTTATCCAGTAAACTGAGACCCTCTTGACCTGGGTGGGGAATGAGGAGAAACACCTTACATAATGCAATGGCTAACAGAGCGTTAAAGCTGACATTAATTATTCAGCTGTTATGATACCAAACCGGGTGTCAGAGATGTGAGTCAGACTTGAGCGGGTCTACCACAGCTCCGTGCCGCAACGCAAGGCTGCTGCTCGGACCAGAGAGCACAGTGGCCCGCACACAGCCCCTGGGAGGGGGCGTGCTAAGCTCCCCAGCTGAAACACGAGGGACAGAACTCAGACACGTGCCCTACTTAGACACCCACAAAAAAGGCTAAAGGACCACTCGTTTGGGCCAGTTTTCTCAAGAATGAATCATGTCCAATCAAAAAAGGAGATAAACATATAATTTATCACACATCATATAACATATAATAAAAATTCAAATATTTTTGGTCTCACAACAGGAAGATAAAGTCACTTCCTGTTTATTGTCACTGGAAATGATGCTTCTTCACACCAGCCAAAACCTAAAGCATTCCTGCTACGGTGCCGGGTTGCCAATATGATGTACACATCCCAGCCGATGAAAAGGGCTGTCATTAACTGCCATGCTAACTTGGGTTTTGTATTTTTGCTTGGAACCATAATAAACTGAATTCAACTGAAGAGATTTCACAAAAGGAAGGGGCTTAATCCTCGTACCTGCAGTGTGATAAATAACAGTTAATAATCAAAACACTGAATCAAGGAGTTAAAGGCTGAAGGGCATAAAAGCTCAGACTGAGAACAAAGCAAATAATGTTTCAGTTTTAGTGAAAGACTTTTATTGTGAAAGGTAGTGGTCATCTCATTAACCTCTGCTGCAATGATGTATATACTGTAGTGGGGGGCACTGGCAGTCCTGAGCAGCAGGAGATTCTGGGAAATGGATGCTGACAGAAAATTAAAGGTGTCGGTTGTTGGAAAGAACAGTCCCCAGTTTTTGGTCTTGGTCTGTGCTCACCTATGATGCCGCTGTCCTTGCTCTCCAGGGTAGAGCTGGGGCTGGGGACGGTCCCACAAGGGGGTGGCCGGCCGGCACGGTTGCTGAGGGTGGAGCAGGGGCTGTCCGTGCTGGGGGAGGTGGTGCTGCTGGTCAGGGTGGAGCAGGGGCTCACCCCTTGGCTAGGCACAGTACACTGGAGGCGGGGTATCATCATTAAGACATCACCATTTTAACATTGTCACATGTCATCATGACATCAGCACAATGACATCATTGTCATTCCATCAGCAGTATGACGTTATCCCTATGACATCATCACCGTGACATCATGAGAGACTCATATAAGCCCCACTTTACATTCAGGGCAGCTCGAGCACATACTGTGTACCGTCTGTGAATCAGTTACAAAGGGAACAGTACGCCCCCCAATTTACTTGTTCCTAATGCACTTGTGAAGACACTGTATCTTTGGGCGGCCATGTTAGCACAGGCTTTGTGTACAAATGAAATTAAGTGGCATGAACTCCTCAGGGGTCTCTCCCAGGACTTGGGCCTAAGGTTTGGCAAACCACAGCTCCCTATGTGACTACGGCACGAACCACATGATTAGGGCCTGACCTGACCCACTAACATCCTCTCAGGCCATACCATGCAGACAAAACACTCACTTCTTACCTGTAATGGACCTGGAAGCTACTGGACCGAGCCCCAGAGGACAGCTAGCCTGCAATGGTCTGTGACAAATGTATGCAAGATCTTCCCCATAAATAAACACCGAATCTCAGTAAGCATCGTCTGAAGCAGGCCAACTTAATATTCTTTTCAGTCTTGAAACACATTTTCTCTGATCCAGTCCAACATGGAATTTAAATAACTTGGTCCAGCCAGCACAAAAAAACACAATGTTCCTCAAAGCAGAACAAAAACATTAGCAACATTCTTTGGCAACTAACACCGTGTTTTTTTTTTAGGTGTACAAGGCCGAGAGAGTGGCTGTTAGCAGGTGACCGCAGGCATGAGGATAGACACACTCGTGAATTTGGGTCTACGAAGACAAACTACAGTCATGATTCTCCACTCCGCAGGCCCGCAGACGACCAGGGCCTCAGACAAACTGAGAATCACCATAAGCTCTGATCTGAGATCAGCCACCTGCCCGCCTCGCTGCAGTGCAAACAGGCAGCACACATCTGACCCATTAAAATGTGCCTAAGAGACTCTTATCCAAAGAGTATTAAATAGCTAATCTATCCTTCAATGCCTTAACTGTTTATCCAGCTGGATAATTGTACAACAGCATAACTCTCTCCTGTGGGTCAAAGCCGAGTCCAGTCACAGATCCAGTACTTGAAAGCTGCTTGTTGAGGGGGTGAGGTGCAGACAGTAGGCATCCATCTGGGACTAAACCCCGTAACATACCAGATAGCTTCAACCATATTTCTTAGTGTGGTCCGGCAGGACACGCCCCTCGGCATCCGATCTGGCTGTAAATAAAACAAGAGCTGAGCCTCGAACGGCCAGGAACAAGACAAGGCGTCAGCTTCAGCCACAAACCGTCAGCTTCAGCCACAAACCGTCAGCTTCAGCTACAAAAAACGCAGGCCTGGATACGGGGGGGCGGAACTATTGAAATCTTTTGAAAATGGCTCATTGAGCTCAAGCCTCTTCAAGGCTGCTTGCTGATATCAAGGCCAGGCCCTGTTAATAAAGCAGTTCCCTGCTTCTCAGCAGAAGTGAACGCAGAGACGACACAACTGCCCCCGCACCAAGACAAACCAAGGTGTACCCAGCTACAACAGAATGTCCGGCCCGCACAGAACTGCACGTATCCCTGGCAGCTGCAGAAGCCAGCTTGAGACACAACATGCAACTTGGTGTAAGAACACAGGCTGAAGAGCAATCCCAAAAATCGTGAAACAAAGTGCTACCTATCAGTGCAGAAATTACTGCCGGTCCAAAGACAAGAACAGCTAACACGCTCCTCCAGAGACAAAGAAGCCAGCAGATCCAGTTGCAATGCATGACATTCCCATGATCAATGTCCGATCTCTCTCTCTCTGTCTCATGTGTTCGATTCTGCATTAGCGACATCTGTAGGTTGGCTGGAGCAGGGGCGTGTCCAGAATACCTTCTTCTCATTCCTGTCCTCCATAGGTAAGCCAGCAGCGGTCGGGATGCTGTCTCCCAGTAGGAATCCCAGCCGGGTCATCAGTTCTTGAGTGGCAGGCGAGGAGGCGGAGCTCAGCTCCCGCTGGGGGCGTGGCTCTGCAAGACAAACGGGCCAGGTTAGAAAAAGTGACAGCCCCGATGACCACACCTGAGAGCACAGGGGGCAGGGATATAAGCAGGGTGTAGACAGACTCCCTCCCCACCGATCTGGCCCTTATGTGTGCGAGACTGAGCTAGCCAGTGAAGACTGCATTCGTACACCAGCTCCACTGTGTTTCAGCCATTTTTTTTCTTGAATGACAGCGAGATCCTATGAGAGGTAAAGAGAGCGGAGGTGTCCATTAGAGAGGGAAAACAAGCTGCACATTTATTCTGCGTGGCCCATTTTATTGTCTGGGGGGCTGGGGAGGGGCTGGTTGGCAGGGCGACAGGAAAGATGGGACCTAGGAAATTATTCACTCTCCTGTCTTCTCCCTCGTCTTGTTTTGGTGGATTTAACGTAACCCATCTGGGTCCAAGGAAGTTGCAGCCCAGGCTGAGGCGGCAGCCCGAATTAGCCATGCATTCAGCACACAGAAGGTGTCCTCCAAGAACCACGGTGCAGTCATGAGAGACGCCAGCGCTCGCCTGTAAGCCAGCTAATCTCAGGACTGAATAGTAACTGTCCATCACATGGAATTTTACTGCCGGGGCCTAAGGAGGGGCCTAAGGAACTCCCCTCTCAGATGGCCAATGGTCACCCTCACATCCAACTGATGATAGCAGCAAGCCGAATCTTGGGTCCAACGTAGGCCAGTATATTGCTGCTTTCCATTTGAACTCAGAAGTCGGAATTTCCAAGTTCCTAGTCAGAAATTTCAACTGGAATACCCCTAAAGTTGGAATTCCAACTCAGAAAGTCGGAGGATCCTCTGCACCCCAACCTCAGAATTCAAGATGGCTGCACCCTTTATCAACTGAGTGAAAGCTGTAGTTATATATTTCTTATTAGCGCTTATGTCTTGTTAATGTTTCATTAAATCAGTGATATGTACAGTACTGTCCAACTGCTATCTGTGGACATGTTGATACAGCGTTTGTATGCACAAAATACCGCATAATATGATGTTATCAACTGGTATTGTTAACAATGGCTAACGATGAACCTGGCTAGAACCGGGGCCTGATTCACAAAGCAGGATTTCTTGCTTAGCCGGATAACTTGTCAGATTTAGGGTAGTCTGGGCTAAATGTATGTGAACGAAGATAAAGGCCATTTAAACTGGGGGACCTTAAACCCGACAAGTTGTCCAGCTAAGCAGGACATCCTACTTTTTGAAACAGGTCCCTGGTTTTGCTAAATTTCGATTTACTACTTCTTGTACTGGAATGGAGTTAACTCGGGTGTGATGTCATTCCCAGCTCCAACCTTGGAGGTAAATGGAACACAGCATAGGGATCATGGGGTGGGGTGTGGCCAGACCTACAGTGATTTTGGCCTCCTGTTTCTGATAGGCAGATTTACTCCTCAAGATGCTGGCGGCGACAGGCCTGGCAGTCAGGAGAAAACAGAAGACACAAATCTGGCCTGGGCGCCGAAGGCGTTCTGCACTAACTTTCGGCATAACTTGCAGTACGTACGTGAAAGGAAGTGACAGAATAAAATTGAGTTTTAGGTGGTCTAATTCAGTCCACACTTATATAGGACACCGGCTGTGCGTGCACTGTTCCGACAGTGTCCTTCTTACAGCTGCAAAAAAGAACTGGGGGAAAAAAAACTAATTTTACGTACTTTTGGCCCACATCAATACACTCAGCGTAAACCCAGTAACTATGACACTACAAAACTCACCAGGAGAGCATGTACTTTGCCACTGCGCAGGACTTCCTGTCAACTTACGCTCTCCCAGAGTTGACCATTTTAACCCAGGTTTCACGCATCCTACCAGCAAGAATTTAAACTTGATTGGCTCCATGATCACCGCTAACACCTCTAACTGCAACAAGGGCAAACGTGGAGGCAAGTGGGTTTTAAGGCTACCCAAATCGGATGTGCTCATTGGCTGATTTTAAAAAGCTTCCTCGAGCTGGGTACTGAAGAGGACCATGCTGACGTCTGTCTTTTGTGAGCTAGGATACAGATGAGTCAGACCATCACTGTGGCTGTTTCATTGACGTTATCGCTGGGGGGGTGGGGCAGAAGCTAACGCTACGTGTGGCTTTTGAGCCCACCCCAGGGTGCGGTAACCTTCAGCCGCACGAGTCCATGCGACACGCTATTGGCCTGCCTGCTTGTAGGACAGGCCGATGATCAGAGAACCTCGCAAGCTATAAAAATGAGAACACGATGCTGGTGGAAAGCTAAGGATCTCCCCGAGCAGAACTCACAGCTCCGCTTTATCTGTCCATACGAAAGTCTCCTAAGATACAACAGTACCTCAGGAACATACCAGAAAACGAGTTACAACACAGTCACAATTCACAATGGATATCTCCCTAACATCTCCTCAAATATCATAAAATACCCCACCCTGAGGTTTGATGGGTGCCTTGTCTTTGAATAAGGTTGAATAAGGGTTCAACAGGCTGATCTAGCCACTCACAGCCCGGCAGCAACCTTCAGCCGATTGGAAATCAGTTAACGTGTCACTAGGTACTAGTGAATCACCGGTGCTAGCTAGCGCAACCACTCTGCTAAAACTCCATAACAACTGTCAGACAGTACCAACCCAGAGGGATCCTGGGAGTTGAGTTAAACCACACTACAAATGCACAAAGATAAGTCAATGATCGACCTTAAGCCCAATGCTGCCCCCAGAGAGTCATTGACCCCCCCCAGAAACCAGGCTGTTTAAACTGAGCCGTTTCCTCTGGCCATATGAAAACATTGTTCGACCTCAAACCCAGATTAAATCGATGACAGAGGCCGCTCAGCCTAATTGGAATGGTAAGAAAAAGAAACTAAATAGCACACAGAGTAGAGTCCCATATCGCTTCCAAACAAGTTGGGAGGTAACTGTGGTAATTAACGCTCGATTTACGATGCAAGATGGAGGCCAGCACATCACATAATATAATGGCCTCATGCTGATTAATTCCCTCCTCGAGTCTGTGGTGGAGATAAATCACGTGCCTGGAACACGGCGGAACCCCACCTTATCCTTCGCGCAAACAGATCAATCATGGTGATCCATGCTATGCTAACCTTACCATCATCCCAGCACTACCTCTCAGGACCGAGCCTGAACGGGGCACCCGCTATCCTTACTGCCATCGTATAGATGTCACCAAAGGCTGCAATTGCCGGGGTAAATATCACAGCTCCAACCCAAAACACATCGTTGTTTATCCTGCTGATATTTCATTTTGTTGAGCTCTATCTAGCATCAGGTCAGGGCCGCACTCCCCTGCGGCGCCCAGGTCAGCCTGGTAAACCCAAAATATTTACGAGCCATAATCTTAATCACATGCCAAATGTGAAATAAATAGAAAATATGTCTACATCACGCTTTTCCTTCTCCTATCGGAGCTGTCTGATCTGCCTGCTACTGCCTTCTGCATTATCTTATACATAACAGAGGAGTAAATGGCACAGAAATATGCAATATGTAAGCAAGACAGCCGAGCTATTCAATGTGAAGTGCACACAGAAACGATGAAAGTAATTAAAATTCAGCCGGAAAACTGAAAGTAAAATTAACTTCACTGTGATGTCATACTTAAGGTTTAATCCTTAAACCACCTTGGTGTATACCTCCCGGGTATTCTCGCTTGATGACGTATGTGGGGATATGTGGATCTATACTGAAATATTACAGAAAGTGGATTTGAATTTAAACCTGAATTCCAACACCAAGGTGAAGTTAGCTTCATATGCAGTTCTCCGGCTGTAATATCTTTCAATGTTTGTGCTATATTTCAATGATCGCGTGCACTTCACCTTCAATAACTCAGCTGTCTTGCTTAAAGTCACTGGCGGTTAATGGACACAGTGCAATTATTAATAAACAAATCCCCCATAGTTTAATGCTTAAAGCATTTTACAGAATATGACTATCGTTTAGGCTCATACTTATTAGCCCATAAATAAATTCCATCTTGTACTTTAAACGGACACAGCGCAGTTATTAATGGTAACTGAAAAGTATTGCATTTTACGCAAAATGTCCATCCCATCTTTGCGAGAGTCCATTTTTTTTTCCAGCCATCTATTTTTCCCCGCCATGTCCCTTGCGGGGCTCCATACTCTCTGCAACAGGCTGCCAGGTAGCGTGAAGTGTTTCCAATGTAACTATCTGAAAAAACCCACCCACTAACCACAAAATATTACATGCAATTCAAATGCAATCCGAAACGGCCCGATCTGCCAGCACCGCTCCGGATCGACCCAGCTTTAATCACGGGACAATGTAGCAGCAAAGGTACATGGGTAGAGTGCACAGAATTTCAACAACAACAACTTTTCTTGCCTTTGTCAGTTTTTTTGTCTTGGATTGCGAGAGGCAGTCGCCATTGACGACTGCAATAAAAAATCTAGTTGCATTTGTGACCATTTGAGTCGCCATCCGGAGCCCTGCAGGTGGCATATTTTACTTTCAGGAACAAAACCTTTAGTCTAATTCCATGGCTTCTAAAGGTCACATCTTGGGATTTCTTGTTTCCGGTCGGCAGTTAAATTGTTTCCCCACCCTGATGGGCCAGCTGTGTTCCTTTCTCTCGATTTCTGACTTCCCGGGGAAGAACAAACAGACCACAAGCTCACAGAGTCAACATTTGCAAAGTCAGATAAAGGGTTAGTGATCGCATGAACGACCAGCAGCCCCCCCCCCCCCCCGACTTTGAACCCCACTTGTGGATAAATACTCTTTGTGTTAGAAGGTGGGGGGGTGGCTCTCAAAGCGCTCACGTGGGGGACACGTTTGCACCTGGGGGATTAGTACAGTTGGCCGCTTAAGAACACAGTAGCAAATAATGGACTCGTGCCAAGGTCTCCTTCCACCGTGAAGGGACCCAATTTTCTACAGGTGGCTGTTTCTGTTATTGTTTCTGTGACTGAAAAAAAATGGCAGACTCTAGGGTAATCTGTATGGCAAAAATGGCTGTGCTGTTTGCACGGGACCAGATTTGAGAGTCTCATTGAATTAATTAGTGAATAGAATCAAGCTCTGGAATGCAACATTGTATAACAGGAGACCCATGCTGATCACCATACTAACCACAGCCCAGCTAGTGTACATTACAGACGGGCTATGTTCTCCTTATAGCACAGGGGTGGCCAGAATGTTCCGGATCTAACAGTGAACACGTGTGTCTAGCCAAATAAAATGCTACGTTAGGCTTCAAGCAAAATGGTCTATGCTCTGAGAATTTCAGTTAATAATGGTCCAGCTCATAAGTTAGTAAGTCATTTTTGCTCTCTGAAAATGAGCTATGTCAGGATGCTGTTTGTTTCCGAGACCCTGGGTGAACATTTCTTGTTTGCGCAACAAATTCTTGGTAGTTTTCTAGTGGAATTAATTGTGTACATATGTATTTTAATCCATCCCTTCCAGTTCAAGTCATAAAAGCAAAATCTTACTTATGGAATACCTTTGAAATGAAGCAATTCTTGAAACAACGAGCAATTACCAGCAACTACGGTAAGTCACGGTTTAAAAGGAACCCACACAAACAATGTAGCAAACGGTTAAGCAAAGGAGAAGACACTGCTGCAGGGATGTCGAGTTCGTCGAGGATCTAAAGACAAGAAGTGTGCCCTTAAAAACCAGCGCTGAATCCAGGGAAAGATGTCCAGAAATACACATGCACTGCAGCACATTAAGGATTCCCTCAACAACAATGAAAAGGATAAGTGTAATTTTCTAACAGAAGGGGGTGTAGTTGTTAACTAATCAAGCTCAGTCACCAATGGTTCGGCATGCAGCTGCGTCCAGAACATAGACTAAACAGCAGCTGTTGAAAATATGTTGAAAAGGGGGTGCAGAATAAGAGGCAGGACTACCGACGAAAAAGGTATTCGCCAACTGACAGCGTTAAAGGCCCTCAGACCCATTTATCACAATGTCTACAATTAGGCAGTGAAATACACGGCCAAGCATCAGAGGACTGGGTGAAAACAAGCAAGGCTAATATTTACACGGGGCAGAAATGGGGCTGTGGTGTGCAAGCGCTCAAGTCTGGCAGATAATTACAGTAATAAGCGTGTTTACCAGCATATAATTAAAGGCGGGTGTGTCCGCGGGGCCGCAACGGCTATCTACACCTCCACTGAGCCCCCCCCCCCACTCCCCATGACCTCCGGCACAAGCAGAACTGTTGGTATACAAGGTCAGGTGAAGGGTGAAATCCTCACTTCCCCGCACAACGCAATTAGCATTTATGACGCCGTCTGAGAGAGATGAAACGATCAGGCTGCAGGAACCTTGCCGGAAAACAGAACTGAAGGGCAGGGATGCGGAGCAAAAGCATTGTCACGCTCTAAACATAAGAACCTTCTAGAAAAGGATGGCGGCCACACCTCTGAGCCGTAGAGCCTTGGCTTAACGGCGCCATCGCTTGGACCTCTCCGGCGGAGCGCCACACCCACCACCTCGAAAATCCTACTGCCAAAGAAAACTTCTGGTCCAACTCCTTAAGCGCCGGGTTACCCGCAGCCCAATTACTGCTGACCTTTAACCTCATTTATGGACGAGAGGAACAAAACATGCGAAAAATAAAAGCGGTTCGATACGCAAATATCGCTAATGATAGTGTGCGCCTCGAATAAATCCCTTCCAGGTTGGTGGTTTCAGATGTAATTTCAATTTTGCAAAGTTTACATAGGGATTAATTGCAGCCCTCCGTGGAGCCTGATAACAAGGCCACGCAGAGGTCAGAAGTTTCTCTTAATTAAAAGGATGCTCTGCAGGGAAGTTGAGGGATTCCAACATTAATGGTGCAGTTTGCATTAATTACAACCCCCATCTCTGAGCCGTCAGGGACACCTTATTTCCTGCAGAAAAACAAGTCAAACACGGCGACCTCCAGCCCACAAGAGGTTCTAAGCCATCATTGTTGAGCTGAGTATCCATGAAGGCCCTGGTAGGGTCCAACTGTGAGCTGCCCCTCAATACAAGGCCCTCCGTCACGATGCCCGTGAATCATAACATAGCAAGATGCAGACGAAAGATATAAGCAGATATTTAAACTTTTTATTTATACATCCAAAAGTGCAAAATTACAGCCGCTGTTACTTCTGGCACCACCGTTACTGCTAATGCTTTTTTTCTATAACCTGTCAGTCGTTCTTTGCTGGTAACACTGTCCTCTTTACCGTAATTCCTCAAATACGCCACACCCGCATCATTAGGGAGCCTGTAGAACTTCCTGAGAAGCCACGTGTGGCCCCACTCAACTCCAGCCCTGTGTGGTGACTTATCTCAGCGATCTGGCGCCCAGCATTCAACAGGGGCCGAACTCTCTATGAGCGGGTCATCAGAAATGGGCCCCAGCCATCTGGAACTGCTACAAAGCGTAATAGCAGGGTGGGGTTTGGACTCCTCAGAAGACAGAGCTGCTCCTTTAAGCATTACCATGCTAACCGCTCCCGGTTGGTTTGTTTGCAGTTCTTCCATGTGACAACGCAGCTGCCGAACGCAGGGAATGCTAGCCTGGGGGGGGGGTGGGGGCTTCATTCCAAGCCATGACCCCAGGACTTGCAGGCCTCCGACACCCTCCTCCAAAATGCCGGCTCGGAATACACCAACCGTGACAGCTGAGCCTCTAACGCAAGGTGCGAACATCTCACAGCGCTACAACCACACAGGACAATCAATCTTGTGTGTGACGGAAGACTAAGCACATGTTCAAACCCATGTTTGTGACCTCCTACCTCCAGGTCAACATGGACTTCTGTATGGAGCATGCATATGTAGGAACCAGACAGTTGAAAGCAGCACTACAAAGGCGTCATGCTCCTTGTCAGGGTAGCACTTTGGACAGGAAGGTCACATTTAAGCCATAAACAGCTCAGGCTCCTGTTTCCGTGGCTTTTTGTGAAAAGCTCCTCCCAGACTCCTCCAGATGCTCTTTCCTCAACCTGGACACATTTTGGGGTGACCGACAAGTCGGCCTTCACCTGCTCTCTTGGACGTCTGGGCATTATGTGTCCTTGACAGAAGCCATTCTCTCTAGGCAGTGTGGTCAACTTCCCGCAAGTAAGAGGACTGGGAGATGGGGACATGTACCTGTTGTTATATCTACCCAACACATTCTCCTGACACGCAGACAGAAGATATCATGAAGCTAGCTCAGTGGGACCCTCTGTTGCCTGCTTTTTACCTGGTGACACATGGAGCACATAAACCTGTTAGTATCTCATTGATGACATCTCATGGGTCTTTAACAGGTGACCAAACATCTCCAGGTCATCATTCAAGGGTCTTCAGAGGACCATGGTGCCGTGATGTGTTTCAGCACTTCCAACTCAAGGGCGTACTGTAGAGAATAGCTGGTGCAATGCAAATCACACACACGGTGAGCACACCTGGCCTACGCTATCTCTCAGGGATCTGAGCATCTCCCAGATGTTTAAGTTCTGCTACCATCCACAATAGCCAAGATCAGAGCTGCAACAATCCATGCTTCAGATCCACTGCAATCTAGCAAAATGCTACTTTTGCCCTGAACCAAATAGAGTTTCAGGGCTGGTACGTTGCCGAATATGTGTGATTGGATGTGACCATTCAGCCTCAAACGCCAAGAGGCAAAAAGTTACAGAAGTGTGACACACTGCAAAATCCATCCACCACATTAGTCGTCCCTTAACTCTCCTTGAATGAATTTGAAAAAAGTACCAGCTACGCTTTGCATCAGTATCCTAAAAGCTCAGTGAGCGAAGCTGGGGGTGGGTGGGCAGAATAGTGAGATTTAAGAAGTGGGAAGCTGGGGGAAAGACTGTTTATTGCCTTTTGTTGAGGCCCTACCTCTAGTACAGCTAATACTGCGTTCCATTTGAACTCTGAAGTCGGAATTCTGACTCGAAGAGTCGTACGAACCTCTGCAGCCCAGACCTCAGAATCCAAGATGGCTGCACCCTTCGTCAACAGAAGTGAAAGCTGTAGTTTAATACTGTTTATTAGCACTTATGTCTTATTTGTGGCTCATTAAATCGGTCGTACACACAGTACTGTCCATCCGCTATCTGTGGACGTGTTGCTACAGTGTTTTTATGCACAAAATACCACGTAATGTGTTGATATCAACTAATATTGCTAACAATAGCTAACGGTGAACCTGGCTAGAACTGGGGCCTCTTTCACAATGCAGGTTTTCATGCTTAGACAGATAACTTGTCAGATTTAAGGTAGTCTGGGCTAAATTTAAGTGAACGAAGATAAAGGCCATTTTAACTTGGGTATCTTAAATCCGACAAGTTGTCCGACTAAGCAAGAAATCCTGCTTTTGAAGCAGGTAAATTGCTAAATGGCTTTCCGACTTGTAGTACTCGAACATGGTTAACTCCGGCAAGACATCATTCACAGCTCCAACTTTCTGACCTCAAAGGTAAATAGGACACAGCAGAATTAGTGGAGTTGATTGTCCTTCCCAGAACCCCCAGAATGCACAGGGCATTTAAACAACGTAATGCCATTGGCTGTCTTATGTCAAAGCCCAAGTCCTTCCGGCCATTACTAATCTTTCTTCACCTCACACTGTGATTCTGAAACGATGGTCTACAGTCACTAACAGCGACAAGATTGGCCTGGCACTAACCTAACGCTGGGCACCTAACCTGGCAGAAGGCTAGCGTCACAGCCATGCCCACGCAGTCTGAGCCAAATGATTGTGAAGCTGGACCACCTCCAAAGTGGTCCATGCAAACCGGGCGATGGGGAACCGTTTCCTTGTCATTCCACTAATGAGGGACGTGCACATGGCTCAGCCCTGGCGTGCAAATCACTGACACAACACACTTGCACACCGACACCCAACTACTGGACTGTCGTTATTGTCCGAATCCAAACCCAACGGATCTTCTGCTTGTTCCTATAGTGACCTCATATATACAGATACAGCTCAACAAAAACGAAACATAACAACCTAGAGACTGCATCTCAAAAGCAGCATCTACATCACGAGAACCTCTCAGTGCGTGCACACGCACACACACACACAGACACACACAGACATATAGCCAATAAACATCTAGCGATAAACAATCAGTGACCACAGGCGTCTCACCATCAGAGACTCGAAATACAGACAGTCTCAGCAGACATGGAAACTATCAACGAAAATCAGAACATAAACACAGAAAGCTCATCCCCAGCTCACGGCGCACACACACAGACAGACACACAGACAGACACACAGACAGACACACAGACAGACACACAGACAGACACACAGACAGACACACAGACAGACAAACTCGCTCAGACCTGAAGCAGAGCTGGGGTCCTTTTCTGTGCTTAACTTCTCAGAGGATGAAAATCAGGTTTGTGCGTTTCAAGGCCACCTCTCCATGACAGCTTGACCCCATCATTGGACTGTGCTACTCGCTACACACACAGACACACAGACACACACAGACACAGACACACACACTCACCAGTGTGGACAGTCTCGGTCTGCTGGGCCACCTTCCTCAGTGCAGAGACGATGGTATCTCCGGGTATGCAAGGGCTCTCCACATACTTGGGCTTCCTGATTGGACCTGTGGGTAGGATGAGCGAGCACGAGAGAGAGAGAGAGAGAGAGGGACAGAGAGAGGGAGACACAGGGTGAGAGAGGGAGAGAGCAAGATAGTTAAAGCGGGAGAGAGTAAAAAGGAAAAAAAAAAAGAGTGAAACAGTAAGTAAATGGAAGAGAAAAGGGACAGAGAGAATAGGCGAGAGAGAGAGAGGGGAAGAGAGAGAGAGAGGGGAAGAGAGAGAATCAATATTGGATTAAATGCTTCCAGATGGGATATGGGGTGAGGAATCTGATTCCTGGTGGGGCTGGTCTGGCCCGGCCCGGTTCTGCCATCCCTGTGGGTGTGCCAGCGTGCTGCAGGGAGTCCCGGTATAAGACGGAAAATGGCAGCAGGAAACCACGGCAACTGATCACTCGAGAATGTTGTGACGTGCGTCTGTTTGCACTGGTTTGTTTGCTGGTGGGTCTGTGCGCGTGCTTACTTGCGTGGGATTTCTGTGCTGTGCTGTGCTCTGCTGTGTGTGTGTGTGTAAGACCCATGCTCATGCCTTCAGGGACACTCCATACCTCTAATTCCCAGGCCGTCTTTGCCGTTCAGGCTAACGGCCTGTCAAAACCGCTGCTGGAGTTCTTTGCTATATTGAGAAATACTGGGTCCCAAGAAACTCCCCAACAGAGAAGATCAAACCATTCTGCCTGATAGGTAAGGCATCGCTGTGCTCCAGAGCACCCCCCATCCTCGCACCTGGGACTGCGACGACCCCCCCATCACCCAATCCCTGCCGAGCTGGCTGCAGGAACCAGAACTCCTCCTTGGGCGCCACAGATGGACTCTCCGCAAGAGCGAGGCGCCGCCACCAGCACCGACCCGTTAAATTATTTGCTGCGAAACCGGATGACGCATGACGTGATTGGCTATGGGCGGCTGGTAGCCGGGCTGGCTCCCCCCTCCCCCACTGCCCCCTGCGTGGGACATGTCCTACCTCCCCCAATGCGGTAAATCAGGCCCTCCCCCCCTGAAACGGAACGGCCCAGTTCCACAGCACAGGAAAAAGGACACGCTTCAAGCCCCATGAGGTCTGTGGTTCAAAAAATAATAATGAAGTCACAGAATTAAGCGGCTCTTACCCCCCCCCGCACACACGCACAAACACGCTATCTGACTCACTGTGGGTCCAGACAATGTCACATGACTAACCCAATCGTAATGAAGGGGCGTGGCAATGCGATGAGCTGGCATCCCTGTGCCAACATGCATCTCCCGATTTGCCTGATCTGGGTTCATGTCCCCATTCCTGAAAAAGGAACACTGGAGCCGGGCCTCGCTGGCCCAATAACAGCTTGATTTATGCTGCCACCTATGGACACTTATGGTGAACTGTAGGCTGCAGGTGGCCCACTGCCGACCTGGATGGGGGCTCACAGTCACACAGAGACTAAAAAGGTAATGCCAGGTAACAGAGGTGGGGGTGGGGCTTAGTACAAACAAAAATACATGAAGAGAGGATCATGGGAAACAGTGGGAGGAGCCTGTTGCTGGGAAACACCAGCTTCACACTGGGGAAAGTCCTCCATAGGCAGACATGCTAATTCAGCTAACATGCTAAGCAGCCTGATGCCATAACCTACTGCTACAAAACCAGCCTGGAACCGCTCAAGGAAGACTGACGAGCTGCTGACTCAGCATGCGTAGGTCACCCACGGCTGCAGCACCATTACTCCACTGAGGACTGGCTCACCGCTAACTCACAGCCTCTGTGGCCTGTGTGTCGGTCTTCCTATGGTGGGGTGGACAGTGGTGCTGCGGTCTGCCAGTCAGGCTCTATTGCTGCCTGTAGATACTTTGCCCGCTTAAAAGATTTCATCCGGGACGACGGATACAGCAGGTGGGAGAGAAGGTTGGATTAGGAACAAAACACAGAAAAAAACAGATTCTGAATGAATTTATTCTCTCCTACATAATTAACCCTTTGGGGCTCCAAATGGAGCAGGGGAAAGTGGTCCAGTGCTAAATATAGGTCAACTCCGTAGATGGAGACGCCCCTTCACAAAACACAGCTTAATATATGCTGCTTTAATGACTGGGGAGAAAACAGAGCTAGGCTAAAATCAGGCCCCGCTAATCTGCCCTGGCTTATTCACGGTTGACACAGTCACCCCTCCATGGGGACGCAGAAATGTGACAAGGCAGGCGGCTGGCCGGCCCTAGGCTTCACAGCTCCTCCTCCTGCTCCACACAAGAGCCACAAACATTCAGGATAGCGCTATTGTGCTAAGCTATGAGGAACCAGAATCTGTATTGTCAAAGCCATGGACCTTGGGTCCAGACTCTGCAGGTAAAATAGACTTACTGCACATTTACCTTCACCACTGATTTCCACGACTGACAGGTTGAATTCAATAGGACTTACAGTTTGACTGAGTTTCACGCCAACACTCTTGCTCAAGGGCACAACAGCAGGGACGTTAATGACTAACTGCTTTCAGTTGCTTTAATTACTATCCCATGCTAGCATTAAACAGGCCAGAACACAGAGGCTTGCTTAACGATGTTTGAGCGATGGATTCAGATACATGCCATGAAGACAAAGCATGCCCCCCCACCCCTCCCTGCAAACTAGATAATCCAGCACCACCATTTACCTCCAAAACGGGCCTGGGGTCTCGTTATGCAGATACGTAAATCAAAAGGAATGGCAAGGGGGCTCCACTCACTGCTGGGGGAGAGGGACAAAAGAGAGTTTTATCTCCTCCCTGCAGTCAGGTGACTCATGAGGCTCCAGAGCTGTCCCATTTGTCAGCAAAGCCAAATAAATTAGGACTCATGAGGATATAAACTCCACACCTGCTCTTGTCATCCTGGTTTATACTCAGTGGTGTTTCTGTGAGTTGGGGGTAAGCCAGCTGATCTGCAGCGCTACGGGGTCCCGGTATTACCCAGAGAGCCCTGCATGCTACGGGGTCCCGGAATTACCCAGAGAGCCCTGCATGATACGGGGTCCCGGTATTACCCAGGGAGCCCTGCATGATACGGGGTCCCGGTATTACCCAGGGAGCCCTGCATGATACGGGGTCCCGGTATTACCCAGAGAGCCCTGCATGCTACAGGGTCCCGGTATTACCCAGAGAGCCCTGCTGCTACGGGGTCCCGGTATTACCCAGAGAGCCCTGCATGATACGGGGTCCCGGTATTACCCAGAGAGCCCTGCATGATACGG
>JAAGVU020000035.1:20958141-20975696 GCA_011763525.2 Mormyrus iriodes | reverse complement strand
GTGTGTGTGTGTGTGTGTGTGTGTGTGTGTGTGTGTGTGTGTGTGTGTGTGTGTGAGTGAGTGAGTGAGTGAGTGTGAGAGAGAGAGAGAGAGAGAGAAGCCACCACCTTAGAGGGGACAGTGCATCTTGGTGTCGAGCCAAAACATTTTGGAACATCACAGTGACCTATTCCAGGGTTTTCGGTGTCTGAACACCCTGCGGGCATCACGAGGCTGGCCACGCCTCCCGCCATTGTCTGACTCCAGCATGATGCCAGCACCTTTATGCGTACATGGCACACAAAAAAGCCGTGAAACTGAGGAAGGGGGATCTCCTGAACCTGGCTCAGCCCGGGTCATAGAAACAACAGAAAAGCTATACTCATCAGAGCCCGGGGCACAGGGCCAGAGGCCTGGGCGGCACCCAGGGGCCAGTGTCTCCACATTCCATACGATATCATAGACTGGATATCATGCAGGCTTATATCAAACTCTAAGCGACGGATATGACCGGCTGCAAGCCACTGAGAGGCTAACAGACTCCACGACTGGCAGGGTAAAAGCCGTAGTGTATTTCAGACGAAAATCCATGTCGGTTTAGCAATACGACGTCGTAGGGGCCGTAATCACCGCGGTGATCGCCGTTTTGGCGCACCGCCTATGAATTTTCCGTTTGTTGCCATCTCACCCACTGCGCACGATTGGCTGAAAATACTGTGACGCTGTGGGGTTGGTCAATTAACACGACACTCACAGTCACGCCCTATCAAAACACAGGCATTCCACGGCAAACACATTTACCATTAACAGAAATGCACAAAGTGTGTAATAATGTACAATATTTAAAATAGCTGTCATCTCCTTTATTAAAATGACTCATGCACTCGCCAAAATATGTTTTTTTGCACTCGGTATGTTAGTCTGCTGCATCAAAAACATTCTGCGCCCTCCCGGCTTGTGGCGTGACACTGAACAAACAAGATGGCGACCTTGTTATAAATATGTGACTGATCGCTCTCGCGGCGTGTTCCTTTTCATTTCGCCCGGACATTGTTCAAAGTGTACGCCACCTTAAGTCCTTGGAAAGCTTCTTCTGCTGTATGCCTACCTAGATCCGTACAAATGATAAAAAAAGATGAAAATAAACAAAGAAAGAGCTAAATAATGACCTTTGCCAAGTAGCAAAGCACCACGGCTTAATTAAACATCTAAAAACAAGGTGTGGAGCCCCCCCCCTGCAGGGCTGGGATCAGCCACTCCACCCCCGGGGGGTGTAGCCTTGTGAGTTTAGGGTTAGCGTTCAGCTAGTGCCATATTTACAGTTGGCACATTTGCTGCGGTGATGTTCCCAATAACGACTTAAATACGGCGCCACAACAATGGCGAGCAGCACACCCTGGGGGCCCCAGGACCGCAGCTGCCCACGCCGCAGGTAAAGGCCTCGTTTTTCCAGCTTCTCCTCACCCATTGACAACAAGATCCCTGAAATGGGAGCCATTAGTGTCAAATCAAATGAGCGTTTAGGAAGAGGACTGCCCCCCAGAGTGGGGGGGGGGGGGGGATTTCACTGAAGAAAGCAGGGGAGAGTGAATGGGTGTTTTGCTTACTACAGGACATTTCATTGTTCCTTGGGAAACATCCCCAACTAAATGAAACTGTCAAAGAACAAACTGTGTTTTCTTTACATTGGGTTACCAGCACCAGTTTGCCACCCGCAGTTTAAACTACCACCCAGTAACCTTCACCTAGCCAGCTCTGGTTTCACCTCTCTAACCACCTCTAACTTCTGAGCGGAATTCCCGCATCAGCGGGAAAATTTATTTGCCCTGTGGGTGAGACGATGCGTCTATGGGAAGCAGGATGTTGTCGTGACGATGAAGACGTTTCCAACTCCCTCAGATTCAGCCAATCCTCTACCGGAACAGCCACAGGAAACGGTCACGAAGAAGGCCCCCGGGCCAGCTGATACCAAAAACACCACCCCATCTCCGATTTACCCACAATCCCCTCTGACAGCTGGGACATCCTGCCATCACTATCCAGCATTAATTCTGTCAGCAGAGGCTACAGCTTGTGGGAGAGAAAAGGCCTTTTTTGGAGAAGAAAAAAAAACAGTGGCTTCCTGTAAAATTGTTCTTTTTTTGAATTTTTTTGAAAATTGTTCTTTTCCATTTGCAAAAAGCACTCGGCCTTTCTCTGGCTGCACAGTCACCACGTCTCTCGCACTGGAGGGCCGGCAAATGCCATGAGTAACGAAACTTAAATATGCTGCTGGCTGGGCTCTAACTGGTGTGTAAACATTATACCAGCAGGGGGGCAGCATCCTCCTCCTGCGTTGAATCCCCCCTTCCTCTGGTCTTGGTAAGGACTGTGTCGATATGCCCGTATTCTGTAAGTGATTCGCAGAGATAGGGCCGGGATTCTCACGGCGAACCACAACGAAGACCGTGCGGATCTGCCCTCTGTGGTTTTCCGTACCTACGGGACGAGAGCAGCGGAAAGGACAGGCAGAGCGCCCCGCGTCACATGACCTCACTGCTGTCTGCGGCTGCTGATGGCCATTTGTCCTCAAGGTGCGTAGAGGAGCCATTTACGAGAGTGCCAATAACCCGCTACAACCCCCTGCCCCTTCCCAAAGGGGTGAGGCGCTAATGTTAGAAATATGCGTCCCATATCCAAAACACATTACATATATTATATGCACTCAGATATTAAGCAACAGATGAAAGACATTGACATAAATTTCACCATATGGAGCAAAGCCAGATAATTCTGAACAGACGGTCACAAAGAAAAAAGAAACTGATTCCTTAATTGGACACGCCTGAGGGGCCTGTGGACTTGTGGCTGGGGACGGGCTGGCTCCGACAGGAAGCGGGGGCGCTATGGTAACAGCAGCGCTTTATTCGTCAGAATCAATCCATCCGGAGTACTTCACCAGCCGCTGCGTCGAGCTCGGACCAAGCAGCGTTCCGTGTCCGTGCCGAAAACAGCGCGTGCATTTGCTAAAGCACCCCCCCCCGTTATCATTTAGGATACAATAAGGCCAAAGCAATTCTAAAAGTGTTAAAGAGACCATGTCAAAAATGGGAGCTGCCGTCTTCTTACCTACTGGCACGTTACTTACAGCACCAGTCAAAAGTTTCCTATAAAAAGGTTTATCTGCACTATTCTCTACATCTCAGAATAATTATAAAAACATCAAAACTATAAAGTAACATATGGAATTATGCACTGAGCAAAAATGCATTAAGCAAAAATTTTTTTTGAGGGGGCAGCTCTGTGGGTTGGGATTCAGAAGGTTGCTGGTTCAAATCCCTGGGCCAGCAGTGTAATTCTATTATCTCTGTATAAGGCCCTTAAACCCAATTCCTCCAGTGACTGGCTGACCCACCTGTCTCCTGTACACCAGTTTCACAAGGTGATCACCTGGGATGCTTTTCCAGCTATCGTCAGGAAGGTCCCACATTTATGCTGAGCTCTCACTCATTAGTCACTTTTCCTTCAATCTCTGGTCAAACTCCTCCAAAACCATCTGTACTGTGCTTAGGTCAGGTGGCCAGGTCATGTAACGCGACACTATCACCCTCCTTTGTAGGCTGCTTGGCGTGTCCAAACATTTGGCCGGTTCTGTATGTCACTAGCACCTGCAGTAGTGGGCTCTGGTATCCCAGTAACCCTCGTTAACCCGACTAATGATCCCCGTGTCTGCTGGGGGAGGCATATTTCCTTCATTTTATGTGCTTTTCCCTGCAGGCGAACCTGTCAGACAGCGAAAAGTCCTCCCCCCCATCGGAGCTGCGACTTAATTACGGACCAGCCAGCGCTCCCTCATCCACACTCTCCGTTGTGCCATGTGCGGCACTACCCCGCATCGCAATTCGGCACCTCCTGCAGATGTCAGCAGCACAAACAGCACGGCTCGCAGTCAACTAGCGGACCGCTAACCAAGAAGCGAAAGAAGTTTTTCCAAAGTTGGCGCAGTTTCCTGCCCTTGCTGGGGAGCTGGCCTGCACTCCCTGTGGTTCAAGCTGAACCTGGATCACTGTTGTCACGATACCAAATTTTCAAACTTGCCAGGAAAAAAAAAATGAAATTCGATAACATTTTTGACACTCAACATAGGAAACAGGTCGTAGTTGACTTACAATCGCGTTTGGCTCCAACTGACCAGTCGCAAGTCGATAAGTCGGCTCTTTATTTTATATGCTAAAATTATCATGTATAATAATATTATAACATCTTTAAGTTATATTGTTTGGTGTTTTTTTAACCTTTTTATCACCATTTCCTCGTAGGGATGCTCACGCTGCTGGCTGTTGGGGCAGAAACTCATACATTCACGCTGGGCGTCACTCGCACTGCCAGACGCAGCTACATGGTCGCAGGAACGGTCGTAAAGTCCATCAGCCATGAGCCGCATAGGCTGCAAGTCGATGACAACCTGTATCATTTTGATTGCAACTTTGTTTGCAGTAAAAACTTCACAACCTTTTGCAAACTAAGGTCAGTATATCTATAACACCTTTGCACCGCATTGTCGGCAAAGCAGAATGATGTTAAGTACAGCAGTTGACACTATTTGTGCTGTAATCGTGTTCAGAGACATTTGACAGTAGTAAATAAACACTTAAAAATTAGATGTCACTTTATATTATTACAATGCATAACAGAACAGATACGTATACATTACTTTGACATGCCTTATTAATCTTTTGTCTCAAAACACAGGATCTTCTAAAAGTTTGTATCCGAATGACCAACACTGCGGATATCACTTTGGGTGGGGATAATGTAAAGTGCTTTTAGACAATGTAATGTTGTGAATATGCACTATACAAATAAAAATTAAATGAAATTGAATTGAAGTGTATTGAATTGAATTAATCGAGAAGACCTCACGAGATCGTATGGGGCTGAACACGGGTAAAAATAACTGCAGGCATTGTGGCAATGCTGAAATGTTTAACAGACTACAAAAAACCAGTACCTTACAGCTCTACTTCAGCCATAACAGGCTCACACAGGCTTGCATATGTCCTGTGGTTTACGGTCTTCATTTTGCACAGAGCCAAACTATTTCCAGATGCCACTCCAGCTAAATTCTTTAGTGATTAAGTGCAACAGAGACAGATCTGACACTAGTCATCTCAGTAAACCCCCATGTGGGAGACCACACTAGATGTGTACATTGGTAACCTATGAGCCGGTGATTAGAACGAGCCGGAAGTGTGCGCTGTAGAATCAATACCATGAAAAAGGAGTATTGAAACCACTTTATACACAACGGAATCAATTCTTTGGGTACTTTCGATACTCTTGACAACACTAACCTGGATCCAGTCAATCTGACCCATCCCCATGCGATCCGAAACCACCAGAGCCAGACGGAGGTGTGGCAGCTAACAGGCTGATCTCAAAATCCCTGCTGAAGCCGCAGAACACATTACAGAATTAGGACTAAACTAGTTTCTTCAGGAAAAAAAAAGACTGTAGCAACTGACCATTAAGTCCCAGAAGTGACTGTGCATAACAAGAGTGACATACTGTTACAGTGCAACGCCACCCAACTCCACTTCTGATTTGATATGAATAATAAACCAAATCTAACCAAGGCCACATCCAGACACCCCCATCCAACAGAAGGTGTGGTGAATATTTTATATGAAATATGCCCCAACGGAGGCACGCGGCCTCATATTTTGTGAGTGAACACAATCTGATTAACTCAGCTTTCCCTGGGGTGGGGTGGGGTGCGGTGTGGGGGGGCCTGTATTACTAACCTCGTTTGTGGTGCAGGCCACAGACCAACGGATCTCTGTCCAAACACAGTCGCTGCACCCTGGAGTTAGAGACCCCCCCCCCCACCCACCCCCCGAGAGCATCATTCGCACGGACTTGGCATGGAAGTGACCGGATGCTGAAGCAACAGTCCCCAGGAAAGCGCGCGGCGTTCTGGGAACGTGCAGGGTCCGTTTCATGAGTCGAGGCGCTCGTCAGACTTGCTAGGAGAAACGCCTGACACATTTCCTTATAATTGTGCAGACTGAGAACAAGGAACGTGAACCTTTTATAAACGAGGCTAATTAAGCTGGTTTCTCCCATGTTTCCAGGCTTGGAAAGGATGAAATTAAAATTTCCATATACTGAAACAAAATCACAGGTCTCAGCCTGCACTTTAGAAACGCTTTGAAGCCTCAGCTGCTGTAACATTAAGATGAACTTGGTCATCAACAAAAGAGAAGCAACTCAGCACAACTATACGGGTATCGCATTCACGTCATTTTTGGGAATACCTGTTTAAAATCAGCATGACCCCCATCGACATAACTCAACTGGGAAATGAAAGGAAAATGATTTGCTTGCAGATCCGTCAAAGACGGCTGGAATCCGATCACAATGGGAAGGCATGTGACCAACAAGTTAACCAGACAGCTCATCTGTGTCATGACATTTGCAGCCAGTGAGCAGCCGGGAGGCGGGGCTTTGTGCTGTCGTCACGGTTACCATGAAGAAAGGGTGTGGCATAGCCGAGGGCGGACAAGTCCTTACTGGTTAAGGAAGCAGCAATCCAACAATCATACTGGCTGAGCAGGACTCCTCTGCTAGGCCTTATTTTCAGAGGGGTGGTGGGGGGGTTGAACTCGGATAAGTTTTAACTGAGCCTTTCCCCACCCAAAGGCATCTACAAAAAATATATCGACAAAATCTTTGTGAAAAAACTTTTTCCATAACGTATTTGTGCTTATGGGTAAGTATACCATGGCGCTGCAGAATTTCAGTCTGGTTGGTCAGAAGGGTGTTGATTAGTTTTCTATGCCCACACATGTAGTGCTGGCCAGGCGAATCACAGTAATAAATCAATGCACTATTATCATCTTTAATTCTAACTAACATCACTTTCGAGACCTAGAACACAATATAAAATCCAGCAAGGGGCAATTTTGAACTAACGACTGCCTTACGGTTTTAGCAATGGACAATTTTAGAATTAATGACGGTGACTGGGTTCATATCAAAGGGAAACGTTTCACTGTTGGCTCCGCTTCACGTTGGGCAGTTCTTTGCCTCCGCAGCTGTGCGTTTAAAGACATGCGATGTACGGCTTGTCATGTATGAGCCCTTACTTGACAATTCTGTTGAAGTTAGTAAGTGGATAAAGATTTCAAGAGCCAGACACCTGCTGGGACTTGACCGGAAACTTCCTATTAAATGGACCAATTTACCACAATATCAGGATCAAAGTGAAGAAAAAGCTAATTAAAGGTATTTGTTTAATTAGTCAACGGGGGCGGGTCCTCTCGCTTTGTTCTGGCCGTCCAATGGAGCGCAGCACAGACCGACAGCCTGCCTGCTTATTGGTTATAAGCCAGACAGAGGCCGTCAGCAGGGGCAAGTTGCAACCAAGCCGGCGCTGGAAGCCAGCAGAACGAGTAGGAGTGACAAGACTTTCAAACTCCCCTGCTGAAGGTGTGCCAGCCAGGCCCCCCACCACCGCACCGCTGGAGTGTTTTCTCACGGGTGTGCAGTTACGGGTCGGTGAGCGATTTACGACTGACGGCGGCATGCTGGAATGTGGCGAGCCCACGAGAACATGCAAAACATGGAAGGGCCCCCCCCCACAACTCACCACTGTACTACAGAGACGTGGATGTCGGGAGCAGATTATCTTTTGTAGGACTAAGATGTAGCAACACCAGGAGGAGCACACACATCACACACCCCTACACCAACACACACACGTCAGTGCTCAGCTGAATCCTGCTGAAAATTTTATGAGATTCCGCTGAATATTTTCTGGAGGCAAGACTTGTTTTGCAGCTTAAATTTATACCCTCAGAGGATTCAGCACTGCCCACCAACAGCTCAGACACGACGTAGCAGCCCGGGAGACTAACCGAACCCTCTGGTGTGGCAGCCACTTCACTAGTGAGGGAAGTGTGCGCCTGGAATCTGTCACAGAACGTGCTGAGAAGTGAAACACGAAATGGCAACATCTTCATATTTACATTGGTTAGTGGAATGTAGCATGGACTCATTATGCAAAAGCATGAGGGTAAGACCTTAAGGGTGCGTGAAACGCAACAGAGTCTCCCGACTCTCACAGAGGGTCACAGAGAGACAGTTACGGACTATGGGGCAGCTTGGCCAGCGAAGGGTAACGTCGTCTCCTTGGCGGATGGGGATTCCTTGGATGCCAGGGCTCATGTAGCCGTCTTAGGTTAATATCTTTAAAAGGAAAGGAAGATCCACCCCCCCTCCACGTACCTGGTTCCCCCCTGCTCCCCTTTCTGCTCTCTCTGTTCTTCTTCAGCACGGCTTTGAACATGGTCTGCTTCCTGGGCGTCAACGTCGCCAACTGTCGGGACAAAGCCAAGATGGTCTCAGTCACAGTCAGCGGCCGTAACCCCATCCCACCCTCCGATTCCCCCTCGGTGCCCCCCCCATCCAGGTAAGAATGAAGCAGCATGTGACCAGGAAGAACTTAGTATCTTATATTGCAAGACATGTGGACATTCGCAAACCATCCCAACGTAAAGAAAGCTGGCCAGACTCCAGCCTCTCCAGTTATAATAGGAAAAAGAGACAAATTGTTTATTTTTAAGTTCCGGTGAAACCATAAATTTTTCTCTGCAGAATAAGTTCGAAAAATGAGACTTACGGCAGGTGGTCATGAGCTGCTACAAAATCTGAGGGATTGTGACAGTGGGAAGGCAGAGACGCCTACCCTTGTCAGAGGGTTTAAGGCCTAGTCACCTTGGCTCTTCAGGGTCCAGATGGTTCCTAAATTCTGCAGACTGCCTGGGGCGACGCAAAACTCAAGCATAAACTTGGGGTAACGTCATGCTATGATAAGTGGCAGATCACAGGTTCAGATTATTTTCCAAGCGAAAGAGGTCTGAGAACGCGGGCCGTAAGAACGTGAGAACACGGTCATGGTAGCTGCTTCCCGTGAGACTGGCCAGCAGGCCCCCAGAGACAGCAGGTATCCCAAGTAGACTTAGGGTCACCCTGCATGCACTGCCGGTTCCGCCACTCGCCGATTCGTATCAGAAGCTTGGCCTCCTGGCTGTGGGATCTACTGGATCTCAGAGCCACACCACAGATAAGCAGCGCGAGTCTGAGCCGTGGAGATCACAACCTTGGTAGAACCCTGGGAGCAGCTTCTCCCAAGCAAAGCCAGGAGCATGGCCGCTCTGACGTGCAAGCCGACTCCTCGCCAGGCCCTTTGTTAAGCAGGCAATCGAGGTCTAGATAACTCACCATACACTACGCTCTCCCAGATTTTGTATAAATAAAATATATATAAATGCTGTTTTGGCAACTCTCCTCTGAATATCTTTCAGATGAACAGAGAAAGTACCAACCTACACTACTGGCCAAAACTGTGGCAACGCCTAACATTTTTGGCATGACATTTTTGGCTTAAAAAATTGGATTAGCACTTCCAGGGTTATACTCTTATTATAAAAAGTATTACTTGCCAACAGAGTTTTTTGAGTGATAGAATTCTTAGCTCAGGTTCTATTGAACCAGTATCAGAATGAATTCACTGGTGAGACTTCTAAGCACTTACGTGAGTCACTCTGGCTAAGGTGCGTCTGCCAAATGCCATAAATGTAAATGTAAACTACTACACAAATATTGGCGGTAATATTTATAAACAATCGAAGAATGTTACAAATATAATACATTAAGTAAGTAACTGGAGCAACAGTTGAATAAAGTTCTGAAATCTCTAAAAATTGGAAGTGTTTCCACACTTTTGACCACTAGTGTATACTTTTCCTCAAAATAGCAGGAAATGCCTGTGTGTTAGCTGCCAGCTGTCGCACACCTCCCCGTTACCGCTGATGACGAAAACGTCGGCGCACAAATGCTGCCATAACAGCTGCTAAGCAGAGCGGGGCGGGAAAGCCCTCCTGACCGCACCAGAGTACCACCTCGCTTCACGGGTAGCTGACCTCCCATGGTGCTCTGTGGGGGTCCGCAGCTCTGTTCACCCGCATTCCCTCATCTGCCGTCAACAGGAGGCGCCCTTTCACTTGGCCGATAAGCCAGAGGGGACATTGGAAAGCGATGTCCGGCTCCGGTCCAAATTAGCACTCACGAGGCACGCTTCCTGCACGAACACAACACGGGCTGAACGACTTATGCTCCCACAATACTGAAATTACACAGCCCCGAGGGGGAGGCCCCCCCAATATAACCCCAACAGATTGGGCTCCCCTCCCTCCGAATCATCATCAAAACTCAGGCGTCTTCCGATATTATGGAAAATCTGGAACCACCAAGCAGGACCATGAAATGTCTGTGGAGATGAAATATACAGATGTATCAATGTGTGTGTGTGTGTGTGTGTGTGTGTGTGTGTGTGTGTGTGTGTGTGTGTGTGTGTGTGTGTGTGTGTGAGAGAGTGATATATAATGCATTGTGAGGACCAACAATGTAATAAAAGCCTGTTATTCTGACCTTGTAGGGACTACGTACAAGGTTACGTCTGGTTAAGGTTAGGGCTGGGTAGGGGTTAAGGTTGATATTGCTGGGATTAGGGTTTTTCCCCATAGAAATCAATGGACATTCCCAGCAGAGATGAATACAAACGTGTGCGCGCGTGTGTGTGTTTACTTCTAGTCGTCACCCTAGGAGTGGGTGGCTGACAGGACTGTGATTCGCCTTGGTTTACGGCAGACTGACTCATGTAAGGAGTCATTAAACCTCATGACCCTTGTGGCCCTTTCCGCACTCCCTAAAATACATCACTGGTTGCACATGTCATGATAGCAGCTGGAGGAAACCAGGTGGGTGCAGGTTCAAATCTGGGGAAGGAACCCTTAATGTAACCACTTTGTTGAGTTGTGTTTTTCTAAGCGGATGCCTTGACATTTATACACCATCTACTGCAGCTGGATGATTCACGATTCAGGATAAGAATCTCGCTCAAGGGTACTTCAAATTAGTAAAGGCATTCACCCTTCAGTCCCAAGCTAGGGAGCCTTACCGCTATGCTTCCCACTGTCTGAAGGCTCTTTCTTGCCTTTAGCTTGCAACCAGAAGAATGAAATTCAAACATTATTCACCAATGCAAGTTCAAGTCCGACTGGAAGGTATATTTAGCTGGATGCCACAAGGTTCCTCCTTGTTTTTCTGCCATTCTGCTCGCTTACAAACCTCGAGCCGACGCCAGGTCCTACCCCAGCTCACATCTACAGGAGACTGGCCATCCACAGAGATCCAAGTAAGTTCTACTTACTTCTCCAGCACAGACATAGTCATAAGCAGTCATGGGAAATTAAAGGGGACAGCAATTCATATTTTTTAATGAGCAGGACCGCTTACTGCACCAGCCGCTAAAACCATTCGTTCCTGTACAAGAAGAATGGGTAGATGAAGAAGCAATTGCTCTCTGTCTTGGTAAGCGTTCTTCCTGCACCGAGTGCTTGGTGGAACACTTTCAAACGAGCTTGGCATTCTTCAGACAGGAAAACAAACAAGGAAATGACGAAAAACATGAATGCAGGAGCGAGGAGATCAAGACCAGAGTTGGCTGACAAGGTGCTGAAAATTCTGGCTGATCCAGTCCAACCACTCAAGAATGGGCAGCATTAGCTGGGGAATTAGCTGGTGTACCAGCTTAAAAACACCAGGTTTGCCAAGGACTACCAGAGAGGACAAACCTGGAGAGAGCATTTAAGACAGCCTCTAATCCATCTACTGAGTAACGTAAACATACGGCTTAAAGTGCTGCAACGACACTCGGAAAAAGGCGTTATGTAAGAGATAAACCGATGACTACAGCATCGCCGTAAATAACTATACGTTAATGACGTGATGTCACCTAACTGGGTTACACAAGAAGCCAGAAAGGCTGCACTTTGAACCCTAAGATCCGTCTTGGGCAGACCCCTGGTCTATATGGACACGCACCCGATGCCCAATTCCTCATGGAAAAGGTGATGTTCCTGAACCACACGGTTCCCAGGAACAGGGCAGCCTGGCTCTGAAGACGGGGCCTGCTCTCAAAATGGCTCTGCCGGCCGCCCGTGGCCACAGGTGGTGCTGAAAAGCGGTAAGCTCGCACATTAATTGTTCTCCTTTGAAGAGACCACATCCTCTGTATAAAAGACTTTTCCCACATCGTTATGAAAATAAATGAGAAGAAAAAAAAAAACCTGTTCCTTCTTTTAATGCCACCATCAAGGACCATTTCCTGTACATTGACTACAAAGCAGACATCTGCGCACCAATAGCGGGCTTTCTGTGAATGGCAAGCAGCGGGGCTCCTGATTGGATAAACGGGCCGCTATGAGCAGCGCCCACGGCTCAGCCCGACAGACAGGAATACAGCACAGAACAATACGTACATGCATCCATCCAAACACAGTAGCTGACAACGCTGTCAGCCTCTCGTATGTCACAGGGACAGGAAACGAGCCTCCAAGCTTCGGAAAGGAGGAGGCCTTGCTCTTACCCTGATCCCCCCCCCCAACTCCTGACAGAAGAAACAGCAACGGGTCCCCAGCAAGAGCAATGCATAGCACATGCAAGCAACAACTACCCTTCAAGTCCCACCCCCCAAAAAGAACATACATCCGGAATAACAGGCTGGCCACAGTGGGGGGTCTGCAATGTCTCCAACATCTGTGCACCTCTGGAAATGCAACCTAGGGGCTCCGGAAAATGAGGACCCCCCTCCCCGCTGGATGAAACAGGGTCTTTAAAGAAAGTTACACAGAGCCCCCACATTAGAGGGAAGTGAAATGGGAAGGCCGTCTGTTGAGCCATTCAGCTCACGCTGGACTCCCCGGCATCCAGCCTTCAGGTTCATCACCTGGCAGCTTCCGCCTTCCAGCAACCAGAAGAACAGCAGTAGATGGAAGAAGACATAACAGCCAGTCCAAAAAGCCCTCTGGTCCCACCCAGGCTGAAGCCCTCACGGTAAATCACGGGGTACCTTCACGGTACAGCTCGACAACCAGAAAGTAAACAATGGCCCTTCTACCACTTTGCCTTCTTTCCCTAATTCTACACCATCCTCTTCAGGTTTATTATTCATACAGGTGAATAGTTAAACACACAGTTCCACAATCTCCTGTAACAAACATTAACGGCAGACCTGGTGGTTGTACAGAAAAGGTTAGTGACTTTCCACTGGGTACTTTCACAGGATGTCATCTCTCCAACACAATGATTCACACCACATTCTGGACAGTCCTGCTGGAGCTGTTCTGGTCAACCGCAAGTGACCGTGAAGATCAAAACGCCTGGGAGCAAGTTCGGTTGTGCAGTGGTCACAATCTCACAGAAAGGGACCTGATCGCCCAACATCAATACCCAACTTGAATCCCCCCAGCCATGTTTCAGCATCAAATGGAAAGCCTTCCTTAAAGAGCCATGGTAACAAAGCAACAACAAACCAACCAACTTCATATTAATTCCCCTGATTTTGGAATGAGATGCTGGACAAGCTGGCGTCCACATACCTTTGGGCAAATGGCAACAAAGTCTTCCCTCCATACTAAATGCTATGGAAAGTGGAGAGTGATTAAATGTGATCTCTCTGTATTGCAAGATGTGCTACACGGCACGCTCACAGAATTATGGAATCATTTTAATTATGCTCACGCAGCTTTTGGTCCTTTGAGGGTTGTTCTGAAATTGCCATTTCTTTCGGAGCTGAGAGGCTGCGTGAGGGTTTTAATGAGGTCCAGACCCGACATACAACAGCTCCAGTGCCGTCAGAAGGCCTTTGGAAACGTGACCTCAGAGAGAGCTAATTAAAGCATTGTGTGGTTTCATGAAAGAACGATAACCAACCTCAAAATAACGAGAAGCCCAAATCCGGCGATCGGCCTTCTGGAGAGCAACTCTTCTGGAGAACGTTGTGATGTGGATCAGTTACTCCTCCCGGGACTTGGACCCAGCAACCTTCTGGGATAGCACAGATCCTCACCCGCTGTGCTACATAAACAGCTCCAGATTGTGAATCTCCCCCTCCTCTTTGAGCTTCTGTGCAGATGCCCCGCCCCTCGAGAGAGCCTCTCCGACGGTCCGCCAGGGTGACCGCAACCGTTTCGCCGGCCCTCGTGCTGGATTACTGGCAGGACCTCCAAACTGTGGCTTATTTTGAGGCAGGCCACTTTCTCCCTGCTATTCCCATCAGCGGGGCTTCTGTCCCAGAATAGAAAGTGATATGGGTCACAGCCACTGGAGGGGGAGTGGGGGGGCTTTATAGTAACTATTACAGTCTCAGTTATGAAAACAACAGAAGCTGCAGGCACAGTTACAGTAACGAGTATGAGCACAGTCACGGTCACATTCACAGTCTGTAGCAGGACCCTGATGTGACTGAATCCACGGCCACAGGACCTGTTTTCAATTTTACAGCCCAGTCAGTCAATCCAAGATGCAAAAAATTCAGCAGTTAGCTGTTAAAGTAAAATAAAGTCCCGAATCAAAGTGCCAAAGTGGGCTCGGCGACGCGGACCCCGCCCAGCACGAGCGGCGTCCAGACTCCCAGGCCGTGCTGCCATTTCCCTCCTAAACCCAGAAAAACCAAGAATTTAGCAATGCTATTTTTCACCTCAAACTGTATTTCCAAGACTATGAGGCAGGCAAACCCTGCTCCACCATTTTAAAAGCAAGTCAGAAAACAACCTAGGGCGGCTCCGGGTCCCACTGGACTGAACCTTTGTGGACTAGGCCTGTCTGAGAACCAGAAACTGGCGCAGGGTCTTACTGTCGTGCTATTAAGGCCAGTGTGATTTTTTTCCGCAAAAACATCCACCAGTATGAAACGGCTAAGTCAGCAGCCCAGGCCCTAGCAGATACGGGCCAGAATTCACTGCTAAGTAACTGGAATAATAAGGAAAAATAAAGCGATGAAGATGAAGGCCAGGGAAAGGATGAATCACTGCCGGCTGCTAGGTCACACCCCCCGACCCAACGGGTCCAGGACATCCGGAAGCTGGGCGAGACCCAGCAGAGAAATCTAAACACAAGATATGGTTTCACACAAGTCATATAAATATTATAGGTCGGATTCAACAATCCTGAAACCAATGGTTCCACATCAGCACTGTTAAAAGGAGGGACCACAGGGAAAAACTTGTCTGAGGATCACGGGCTGGTGGAAGGCTCCTTGGGTTACCATGATGATCCTCTCTGCCTGCACCCGCCACAGACGAACCCTTCTCCCTTGCTTGTAGGCGTCGGGACACATGCAAAACATCTGACCACCCGCTGAGAGTAATTACCGAAGTCTTTACGAGAGGAAAAAACAAGGCAAAGCTTGGAAAGTTTCAGCAAGCATTTGCGGGAGATGGTACGGGAACAGACAGGAAGGCCAGAGTCCGCAGCCCGGAACAGCAGCCACTCTTTGGACACTGATGTCCTTCCAGCAACCTAATCATCCACTCACTGGCAAACCTCACAGGGCTAAACCAACACGGATGCTCTGCAAGGTGGAAAAGCTGGAAACAGGACCATGACCAACACTCCGACACGCAGTGACAGCAGCCTTCAGATAGACGGGCATCCCTGCCTGTCATTACAGAGGTAATAAGCAGATGACGCAGCCAATTCCAGACAAGGATGCCTTTCTCCTTGCCTCGCTTCTCATATCGAATATTCTCTCATCACATATCGAGCTCCGCATTCCTCAGAATCCCTGGTATGTCTATGACTGTCAGCGGTGAAATGAGGCCCCTTAAAAATAAGTTAGCTATTTCTGGATAAGAACAGGACCTTGTTGGATAAGAATAGGTCTGAATAAGACCTCACTGGGAGACGCCAGCTAAGCGTACAGTTGGTGGACCTTCTGACCAGCTGCCGTTAGCCAGGGAAAAGGCACTGATGACCCGATGCAGGCAATGTGGTTCCCATTACAACCTGACTAAGACTCATCCGCCCAGTGCGGGATGGCAAACGGGGCCCCGTCATGAGAGGATGGGAGGAAGGAAGAGGGACATTATTTGGATACAGGAGAGAAGATGGGTTTCACTGAGCGATGGACAGATGATTCAGGTTTAAGCAACACAAAAGCAAAACAGGTATCAGGTTTTGGGAAGGGGTCCAGGATCAGGTATGGGTGTATAGTATGGGGGGTGGGGGGGAATAAACAGAACCTAGTCATATATGACCCCACTTGACGAATGAGAGTAAATACCAGCCCCCCCTCCCAAACACTAATAATCCTAATATATTATTTAGACTGACATTTCTTGCAAAGCTATGATTCACCTGTAAGCAGAATCAGTTTATAAGGAAAACAAAACACGGCATCGTCCATAAGGGGGGGGGGGTGTGTTGAAAGGCCCATTGTGAAAGGTGTGACATTCAGCCCATGGTTACGTCTCCTTGCCTCTCGCAAGGACAAGCATCTTAAGCATTGCTACTCCTGTCATCTGCAGTTAGTAACAAGATATGTATCCCAGAGTCCTCAGCAGCTTTCATTCTGCCCGGTGGCGTGTTATAATTCAGCTTTTTATATGCACACCCAAGTTACGCATCAGTCACACGAGTGGGATAATGATGCCTCCTGATCTACAAACGCTCCACATCTCCTCTTTTACTGTATCAACACCAGAGGTCATTCTGGGTGGGAAATACTACTGCAGGTAGTTTCCCATTAAACCAAAGAAGCTGGAGAAATGAGTATTATGAGATGTGAACCCTGCAATTAGAGAAATTCTGCTGCTTTCGAACACGAAGCGGAAATAGTTATGATCCAGCTTTCTCTTCTTCTATGAGACAAAAAGACTTGTAGAAGGCCCACATCTCCAAGGTCTTCAGTGATACTGGGCTCCAGCCTGGGTCAGCTCTGTTCTCCGGGGCCCAACACTGACACATATGTACCAACAGTTAGTGCGATCAGCCCTGGGGGGGGGGGGGATCTGTCTGCCGTCAGCGGACCCTGGCTCAACAAGGACAAGACGGTCGTTAATCCTCGTAAGAGCGAAAGGAAAGCAAGCTGGCTCCGTTTGCCGAGAACCGGCCTCACCTTGAGAGAATGTCGGGTCTGGCTGCTTGAGACCGACCTCGCTGGTAGTGATGCCCACCCGCCCGCCCCCCATGCTCTACTTGTACACTTACCCTGGCTCAGAATAGACTTGCCTCGTCCCGACTCTATTCTGGAACAGCAGCTTTGTGCCTGGAGGGCTGTGGCCCTCAAGAACACGAGCGTCCTACATACGTCAAGCACAGGTTTCTAGAACAAGCAGGGACGCCATCAAAAACGGATGAAAGTTATTATGGTCTCACTGAGAACAAGACTAGCAGATCACCTGGCACGCCTGGCAGACCACACCTTCCTCAGATCTTCATGTAACCATTTTATAATGTCTCTTTATGCTCCACCTTCATACCAAGTCACATGACCAAAAAACTTCAACCAACCAATGACAATGTCATCAGACAGAGAGGGCCTCGGAGATGGCATGGAGCCGTCCTCGTGAAAGCCTAACTTTCCGCCACATCTGGCTCACCCCATGACTTTCTCGGAAACTCCAGCTCACGTTTAGGCAGGAGAGGTGACATTCAGCCAGCGCTAACAAAATGAACTGGGGAACCTGGTG
>JAAGVU020000035.1:20947308-20958041 GCA_011763525.2 Mormyrus iriodes | reverse complement strand
ACCCCAGGCCCGGGTGGGGGGAGAGGGGGTACAATCCCCCCGCGAAAAAAAAAAGAGTGGGGGGGCGGGGGGGGGGGGGGGGGGGGGGGGGGGGGGGGGGGGGGGGGCGGCACGGGGCCAGACCATCAAGATCCCAGCGCATCCGCTTGGCAGGGGTGCCCAGGGGCTTCCTGCAGTTTGTTCATGGTTAAACATTAACCACCAAAGGTGGGTCCACACAGGCTTTCACTGACAGATAGGCTGTACGGAAATGTGCCTGCTGACCCACACAGAGCCCTGAATCTGTCCTCCGGTGGCTGAGAAACCCACCTGACAGGCAAACAAACACAGGCAGCAGATACTACAGCACAGCTAATATTTTTCAGCAGACAAGCTTTAGAAAAACATGGCAGTCAAAGCAGGATGATCAGCAGTCAGAATCCTAGCTTGCGAACCTAGTGAAGTCCATTTAAATTTAACATTAAAACAACTTTCAAATTTCAAACCAAGTTTAGATCAACCAAAACAATTTCTGCCACCAGGTCTCTGTTAGAATATTAGCCATTTTGTTCAAGCTACGCACTTAACAGGAGCTAACCTTAAAGGCCAGCTGTTCTCAAGCTGGTCCGCAGCCACCTGCCACAATCCACGTCCCACCATCTACGCATCTGACTTTACCTGTCAGACAGTTATAAAGCCCTTGAAATGCCTGGTTCAGTGCAGTTGGTGGAGTAGAACAAAAAAGTAGACTGGCTTGAGGACTCTGAGGACTGGGCCGAGAATCGCTGCCCTGGAGATCTCAGAAACTCGGTCAGAGTGCGGCGTGCTGGACACCAACCCGGGGGCAAGCTACCACCATAAGCAGCTGCGGTACGCGAGGTCCAACCAAGTACTACCAGCTCAAACCAGTGCTGCCCAGTGAAGTCAGCTACCAGTTCAAACCAGTACTACTCAGTGAAGAAAGACAGTGTTTCTAAACCCTGTCCTTGGGGACCCCCAGATGGTCCACATTTTTGCTCCCACCCAGCTCCTTGCCACATATGCCATTGGAAGCTGGGAGGGAGCAAAAACGTGGACCGCCAGGGGGTCCCAGCGGACCGGGTTCAGAAACACTGGTCTAAGATCCCATAACCCAGGAATAATTTCCCCTCGAGGGGAAAATCTATCCCATGGAACCATGGAACATGGCAACCCAAACCAGAAAATTAAACATTCACAATATGTAGGAAGTTATACAAAAAATAAACAAGTAAAAATAAAAACCAGCAAGAAATACACACCTCACTGAGCTGGATATGTTTAAAAAAAAAAAAAAAAAACAGATTATATGAATTATGGATCAGTCCGTGTATTAAACAGGAGAGCAGGGAAGTCCAAACTGACATCCCACACTGAAAAGCCAAACCCAGAATGAAGCATTACTCAGAAGCTCCAGGGGGATTCCTTCAGTAAGCCGAACGCTGCAGCAAGCAGCATGACATCATCACACCTCTGACAAAACAACATATCTGGTTGCCTAAAATAACCCATGGCGGCATTGTCTGAGGAAGCCGAGCTCGCTGGTCCTGGCAGAGCAGCCCGATGGCTGACCTCTGGCGGTCCGGCCCGGCCCACTCACACCCAGCGCGCCAAGGGCCGTCCGGCGTGTCAGGGAGCAGGCTCGCTCTCCAGGAAAGTCAGAGGGATCAAACTAAATGACCCTGACCAGAATAAGTGGTCAAAGAATGGATGGATGAAATTAAATGGGAGTGGGGGGGGGGCTATATACTGAGTGTGCGCTCCTCAATAATTTCCTAAATTATACAGCAGGGCTGCGTACGCCGTGTCACCGCAAAACGGCGGCCTGGATGCCGCAAACGCCGTCCGCGGTTACAAGAGACGCCTCATCGCCCGAGTCGGATACGCCTCGGTAGCCCGGATGATTTGGGAGAAGCAGATCGGGGGGAGCATTGTATCACCGATCTCGCTAAGCTTTGGCGAGCGGCCCGTCGAGCTCCCCTTCTGCATCGGGCATCCCGCTTTCCGCCGCTGGGCCCAGAGGGGGTGAGACACCCTAGCCCTCCTGACCATGGAGGGGCCATGCTGGTGGCGCCAGGTTACGATGTCAGAGCTGCCTGAAGTCGCCTGTTTTGCCCCCCCCCCCGCCCCGATCAGCCAGGCCCTGCGGATTACGCCGGCTTTCCATTTCCATAAACAAACAATTGACAGGGTTCTGTGACGGAACCACACAGCCCTCCATCTGTGCAAGGAAAAAACCCAGTGCTAAGCAGTAAAGGGGGGAGGGGGAGGCCTGGGTTTGGACCGTGCCCATAGCCACACCATCAATTTTAGGTCTAATCTGTTGCACAGGGCTCCCACATAATGGAGGTCCTGTTCGGCCAGGACTTCAACCTCTCCGGGTTCAGGGAGGCTTTGGTGACCCCAGTGCCAACACCTGCTGACATTGCCAACTGGTCAGATACCATGGAAACCACCCACCCCCTCCGAAAAAGAATGAAAAGCTTCTGATCTTATAGATCAGAAAACCCAAAGGCCTTTTCCATGTGATCAGAGATGGCGAATACGTTTTTTTGACATATTTACTGTACGGGGTGGGGGGGGGGGGGGGCTGCCGGCCCTGAGATTAGACACACCCCCAAACCAGACGTGAAGCACAGCATAAGCGTTTTTGAGTCAGTAAAGCAGACACAATGGCGATTTTAAGGCCATTTAATTATGCAAAACGCAAAATAAACACCTACACTGCAGCTTTGCGTTTCTCAGTTTATCCACGCTCATAAAAGTGATTGCAGCAGCGAGATCGAAAGCCAACTGGGAGTTTAAGAAAGCATCTTTGTAATGATATCCGGAATCTTAATCAGAACCTCCTGTCCATTTACTAAACACGTACTGTCGTTTAAGAAAGTAATTTGTATTTTAAATTTTTCCAGTTTACATCGTTAGGTACCTGGGTTGCTACGAAGACTATAATTTACAACACTCATGAATATCCTTCCGCAGTATGGACTGTTATGGGGGGCGGGGTGTAATAAACTTTCAATGAGAATTTCCACAGTACATACAGAGATCCGGAGCAGGGAATGGCAGGGAGCATAATAAGGGGGGGGGTGATTTCTCAAAAAGTTTCGGGACTTCTGGATGCACTTCTGGATTGGTATACATTCAACACCCGGACAAGATCGGCAAAGCGGAGTTACATCCACACGGAGAGCGGTCACGAAGACAGAGAGTACAGAAAGACAGTAAAGAAAGACAATTAACAATGACTGTGATTGCATTTAACAACAGAAGGTACAGCGCATAAAAACGGGCACTTCATTGCCATTTGCGAATCATATTTATTGATACTACAGAAAGCTTATGCACTTCAAAATAAACGTGACTAAAACTCATAAAAAGCAGAAGCCACCAGGTTTACGAGCCTCACGTGAAGTGTCGGCGCTATGATTTGCACTGGCTTTAGTAGATCGATAAATAATGTCTATAGCACTTAACATGCCGTCGACGGCCGTCATCCACACATTACTGACATTTATTATTCAGCGCTGAAATAAGTATACATGCTTTATACCTCAGTCGCGGCAAACGGCGTCAAAATCAGACAAGCAGTTTGCGAAGAAGTCATATATAAGTGATCAAACCATTACAACCTGTAATCTTAGAGTACCAAACACGCACTAGTACAGGTAAGAACATTAAAAAAACACACGCAAAACTTCGTCATTATGCCGCTATATTCCACAAACTACAGTATTAATATAATCTAGATAATTTGCAGTTTAATACCAATAATTTATCGACTCGATCAGGAGATTAACAATCTTGTAACGGCTTAATGTTACTCAGAGGCATGCCCTGACATATTTCACTGCCACCTTTTATCTAGCCCCCCTACTACATCCTTCCCTAGACACAAACGGGGCTGATCCTGCAAAAAAAAAAACGTTTTTAACCGTATGAAACTTCAGCAAAGTGGCAGAAATACCTGGTTTTAATCACCAATCGTCCGTCCAGCGGAAAAAAAACTTTTCCTAGTCTTTTCTTTTTTATTTCCAAAGCAATCCCTAATAAAGCGAGAGAGCTAGACTTCTCCCAGGGATAAGCTAGCTTGATGGGAGCAGAAAGCGAGCGTGTCTCGGCGAGGTACAGTACCTGCGGGTCCGGGACCGACGGCCAGCCGCTGTGCTTGTTCCGCAAACCAACAGGCAGACTGCGAACACCCAGATCTGGATCCCCGGCGAAGAGAAAGGCGCAACGTGGAAAACTTCTGCGCAAACTTTTCTGGGTTAACTGGGAGCTGGGATAGCGCCCCTAGCGGCCATACGATGTAAGCGCATGGCACTCTGCTGATGGAGAGCAAGCGGCTGCCGCGCGTATAGTGAGGGTGATGAATGTCACCGTTCCGTTGCCCAGTTGTGTTTCGATTTAATAGATGTCTTTAATATTATTGTTATCAGTCGTTACAGCAGATTTTGACATTTACCTAATTTTACAAAAATGCGAAATAATTAACTCATAACCTATGAGTTATTTAGGGAAATAAAACGTGTTACCTAAATGGGTCATGTGAGGCAAATTTAGGTCATATCTCCTCGTTTGTGTGTGTTTTGTTTCTGAAAACCAACAAGCAACTTTAATTTCATCACACATGTGTAAGGACGCTGCTTGTAGGTGCTGGCTTCTCAGAAACTAATATCGGTCTATTAACTCTTATAAAGCAAGTTTAGAAAAATCACATGAAAATCAAACGGTCTTATGACTGGCACAGTTAATGACAACAGGAAGCAGAAAGATTGAAATGTATCGGTTGTGAAAGTGATCTGGGCTTCATCTGTATACAGTTTGAGCAAAGCATCTTATTATACCCGCTGGGGTGTTAGTGACACCCCAGGGCAGAAAAAACATCCCTATTGCTCCCCAGCATATCACGTTTATTTAACTTTTCAATATAAATATAGACTAAAACTAGGCTACATTTTGTCATTTTTAATTAAAATCTCCTGAGGCGGAAAATAAGGAAAGTCGTGTCTTAAAACAATCTGCCTTTCGCCTGCATGACTGTGCCCGACATTCAGCGCAGCCACCCTGCCGGCGATACCCGATCTGCCGTCACTTTGCCGTGACTGGCACCCGGCGGCGGAGTTACGCGGGGGAGGCCCCTTCATAGCTACTTCCAAACGCGCACCTGGCGCCCATGGCCTCCCCCTTCTAACACATTCCCTGCTGATACTGTGGGTTTAAAAATTACACTCCCGCTACCAGCAGGCACGTTTATTCCCTGACTAAATTATGCAAAGTTAACGTGGTAAAACGTAGCTTAACCATTCTGTAGGCCTATCGGTTGGAGGGCATGATAGTGACTCACATCCATAGGCTTTTCTCTCAAGGGGGTGTGAGGTGAGAGCACAACCAGTCAGTCATTACAGGCCAGGTCGAACTGAGCTACACAGAAAAAACTAAAGACATTTACAATGAATTATTATTACATATTGATATGACTATCATGATGTTACATGTTCAACTATAACTTTACAGTATAATTACATTTTACTGAACTTCCATCCATTTTCTATAACTGCTTATTCCATATGGGTCACAGGGGGTCTGGAGCCTATCCCGGAGGCTGCGGGCACAAGGCAGGGAACAACCCAGGAGGGGGCACCAACCCATTGCTGGGCACACTCACACACACACCATTCATGCCTATGGGCAAATTGGCAACTCCAATCAGCCTCAGCATGTCTTTGGACTGTAGGGGGAAACTGGAGTACCTGGAGGAAACCCCATGACGACATGGGGAGAACATGCAAACTCCATACACATGGAACCCGGGTGGAGACATGAACCCTGATTCCAGAGGTGTGAGGCAACAGTGCTAACCACTGCACCACCATGCCACCCCCATTTTACTGAACTTAATATGTTCAAATAACATTTCCTTCTAGCCAATAGGGGGTGCAATTGCACCGCCCGCTAAAATCGTCTATGCCCACATCACCAGGGCTGACTGGGGGTTTGAGACTCACTCCCTGGTATCCATGTACGGGGTTCAGTGCTACAAATTAGCCAGTATGCACCAGTACGCAATACCAGCAACTCCTTTTTTCCTCTTCAGAGTACTGGCAGAGGTGGGGAGTTCAGGTCCAAAGAGTAAAAATCCAGACTTAAGATGTTGTTTCAACCAACCACTTGAGTATAAAGAGTCACAGTCACAGAGTACTCAACTGATTGGCTGAAACAAAATCTTGGTCTGGACTTTTACTCGCTGGACCTAAACTGTCCGGTAGGGGCGGGGAGTGGCTCAGCAGGCTAACACACAGGTTCAAACCCCAGCCTAGACAGTTGCACGTCCGTGGGCACTTTGAGCAAGGCCCTTAACCCCCAACTCCATAGGTGCTGCACATTGACTTACCCTGTGCCGTGACCCCCAAGCTATGGAGAGCAGGATGGGGTGGGTGAAGAGAAGAATTCCAGTGGTTCTGCTCATGTGCCACACTGTGGATTATCGATCAGGCTAATGTCTTACCCCCCTCTTAATTAGCTTCTGTCATCACTGACTTAGCCATATGTTTTAAATGATGTTTCACCAGTTTGTGGCAATCGAGGAGACCTTTAGGTGATCTTTGATCGACATGACAAACGACCCGTGATCTCGTGTTGATTTGTCCAGCCTGATCCAGGGCCCCCGGGAGCCACACTCTTAGGGCGGAGTCAGCAGACCACAGCCAATCACAGACCGAGAAGCCCTTGGCTATACCTGCTCCCATCACATCAGCGTGAGATAATGCTCTAGCTGCAGTGCTAAAAAAGGGTGCTGAGAAAAATATTAAAGACAATATTTAAAAATACTTAAGAACCCTGGCCTGGTTGAACCAGAGAGCCTGTGAGGTTTTTCAGCCATCTTTAACAAACATGACACTTGAAAATGACTTCAGCCGGGAAAATGATTAATATCACCATAAACTAAAGTTTCAAAATGAAACAAAAACTCACTCACACTGACTGCTTTGGGCCCTGATTGGTGGAGCCTGACTTTACAAGGACGTCACTGAGATGGAACTGCCCCTTGGTGTAAAGGTCTGCCAAGACCCATCTCACTGAGTTGTTTCTCCACGGTATAATAACCTCGGTGTTATGTGCCTTATGTTCTTTGCAGCAAGAAGCCCAGAAGCCGCTGTTACATAACATCTTAGTAAAAAACAGCTTTTCTTGATGTTAAAATGTTTTCTTCAAGAGTGCTATTGAAAAGTTCCTTGAAGTAATCATCTGTCCATTTCACATGACTACTTACGGAATTGCGTACCCTAGGAAGCTCAACTCACCCTGAACCGGTCCATCACCGGGCACAACCCCAGAATTCTGCCAATGTGAGTGGTGGCCTGATTAATTCAGCATCGCCTGAGTGCTTGGGGAACTGCCCGCTCAGGTCCAGCATCGATGCCACCATGTGTGTTCAGAAGAGCTCTAAGCATTCCCATTGTAGGAAGCAGCCCCTCACACACCTGGGGATTCCCTCCTGGGGGGGGCGGGGTGTCCCAAACTGAGCGGACATTTATTTTTTTCTCCCTGGTGGCCCGAGCTTGTGACCCAGGATACGTAGGGTTCACCACCTTTCAACCGTGTTCCCGACCTTGCGGTCCAGCAGTTGTGAGATGAAGAAACCGACGATGATCTATATCCCAAAACTCATGTAATTCCTCCGGACACTATGCTTGTTCTGCTATTTAAACTTAATACTCAACTGCTGCCAAAGCATGACGAGAATTTTTGTGTGGTATATGCAAATTATATACCACATTATGCAAATTAATTATATCCAAAATGGACGTATGTCAGAATAAGATAATCGCACTGACTCTTAGGTATGAGAATAAGACTGGGAGATGCGTGAGAGGCTGGGATGGTCATGCTGCCATCCGGTACAGTACTTTCCCACAGCAACAATTGTACCGCACGCAATGTGCACCAGGAAGCTTAGTACTGCCAGGTACATGGCCACCCGAAAAACTTTAGTATGTGTGTGTCATCGGGAGTCGCACAGGTAGTAAGCTATGGGTGGTCTATATTTACATTACATAAATGTAGAGGAAATTATACCATGTGGACTGTATATGGATGTAATCACTAACGTTAGTATGCATTGTTGACATGTTCACATTTAAATCATGCTGTTTATACTTCACATATGCATCCAGCTAGATGTTTTGCTGAAGATATTAAGTGCCTGTTTCTGCATCCAGTTTTCTGTTGATTTCCGTGGCACCCAAGTGTAACATGATCGCCACTGGACCTTGGTTCTGTACGGATATCATACAAATGCCTCTGGTTGGTGACCGCGACCATTTACTTCAGACTTTTACGAAAATAACCCGGCTGCCTGTTTGCATGTAAATATTGATGGCTGATGTGTAGATAGGGCTCCAGGGGTGTGATTTTAATTACTCTAGAGCTTCATGGTAGGTGGGTCAGTGTGCATTTTCATCACTTGCTGGGGAGTCGTCTTGTCCTGACACACAGGTGAGCAGTGTGTTCTGGTTCTTCAGATCCCCCAGCAGGTCTGTTGAGATGATCGACTCGGTGAATTGTGCTGGAACGGTGCCTGCAATTCATCCTTGATTTGAGAAAGGAGAGCTAGGCCACCCCACAGCTTGGACAGCAACCATGGGTCAGTTATTTGCTGACATGCCATTGTTCCCAGTCACACCAAATCAATGCATCTAAGGTCCTCTGGGTATATGTATGCAGAGAAGAGCAGCTGGAGCATCGGGTAAGGACCTACACTTATGACCACATGGTTACAGGTTCAGGCTGCTGGAATCACTGTGTCCCTGCAGATACATCACCTGGATTATTGCAGGAAACTCAAATCGATGGAGCTCAAGCCTCTACACACCAGCAACTTTGAGAAGCCAAAGCACGACTTGACATCTCTGATGAACAGATGGACGGATAGCCAGATGGACCATCTCCACCTCCCTAAAAGGCTCCCACAGATTCATAGATTTATTTTTAATGACCATAGCTTTACTCCGCTGAAGCCTTGCTTCAAGCTCAAAGCCAATATGATCTATGAATGCAGACAAACCTTCCTGTTGTATGAGAGGGAAGAGTGACAGGTCCAAGAGCTCCTTGCCACAGGGCAGCAGTCATCCACTTAACAGTTCTTAGGCTGACCAAGCACAACAAAGTCAGGGAAGCCAGCAGATCTGCCTGATCCTGAGCAGGTATGTCCATCCCACATTATTTGCAGTAAGGCATCTCAGATTAGATGCTCTAATCACCAACGCAATTTTAACATGCAAATTATGACAAAGGGCTTTGTGGAGTCCCACTTAACTTCCATGTATGCCACAGGAAGTCTGAAAGACCCAAGATACATGGGAAGCAGTCTGTACAGTATAGTGACCCCTACATGATATATAGGGGACCATTCAGTGTAGACTGGACACAGGCTTAAATCACATTTTAAGTTGTGAAACCAACCCTCCCAGCCCCCACTGAGACTGCATACCATGAATTCTGACAATTTCCCAGAACAGAAATTGATATATCCAGAGATTAAGGATTACAGACATACTCCATGACAAGTTTCAGTGACAGTCATGGGCACAGCTATAAACCCAAGTGCTATGGCACCACCTTGTGGTCGTAGTGAGATACTACAGCTCCACTGATGCATGCTAATGTTTGCATGAGAGAGTGATGCGCTCTTCTCCATGGGGAATCTGGGTAGTTGTCAGACATCCCCATTTCTCTAGGAGAGATGGACACATGCAGGTACAGGTAAGAGGCTCTGCATGAGGGCACAGGGTCCGCCCACATGCAGCATGCCTGGAGAGGTTGGGCGTTAGACACTAGGGCATATGAGTGGACTGCTGGCTCCAGGATTTGAACCCATGACATCTGGACAGATCCATAGCCCACTAAACTATAAGGGTAAGAGGATGCCATCTTTTAGCACATGGTTTTAAGAAAAGGGGGAACAGCCATTAAGAAGTCAGAAATGCAGTTTTATTCAAGTCCAGACACTTTGGAACACATCTGAAGTCATAATGAACGAGTGCATATTGCCCACCTGTCCTTAAAATGGACAACAAAGTGCAGATCCCCCTTCAAAAGTCACCAATGATAGCCAAAAGCTACATATTTGTAGGGAAGTGAGCATTAAGACACCCAGAAAAACAGCTTAATATAGGTGGTTTGCACACTCTGGCTCCCTAAGGGCCCACAAAGTCAAAGCATCTACCAGAGGTTTCCAGTCTCACCCCCACATAAGTTCTGCACTGCCACAGCGGGGAGGGGCAGCATGCATCCAGCCATCTCACTCAGCTCTTCCGGGGCTGCTGGATGACAAAAGCCTTGGGCAAATGTGGCTTCTCCACAGCAGGTCTTGGCCGACTGTGCCTTACGCTCACTGGAGCCGCGGGGAAGTGATGTGCCAGCTGAAAGTGAAACCACGTCTTAACAGTTTTAGTGACCATGTCACCCACCTGTTGGAACGTCTTCAAAACCAAAGTCTAGTAGTATAATAGTCCTGATCATGGTCTTGCTGTAGATCAGACCCACAATTACTTTAACACACAGGGGACAGACGGGCCATTGCTGACCTTGCCTAGGGTGCCTGCCAACAGCAGATTAACAGACTGCATCCTGATAGGAGCAGGCAAGGTCCTGAAAGGAGACACGGGGGGGGGGGGGGGCAGGGGCCCCCAGCAGGGCACCATCTGGACGGTGAGAATTGGTTAAAACCCACA
>JAAGVU020000035.1:20913311-20927634 GCA_011763525.2 Mormyrus iriodes | reverse complement strand
CCATACACACACACATGCACGCACACACACACCATACACACACACATGCACGCACACACACACCATACACACACACATGCACGCACACACACACCATACACACACACACACACACTCATCAGTATATTAGCAGTCTTGGTCTAGCTGGTAGTTATCTGATTAATATCAGTATTTACAGTACCAGGATTACTCATCTATGTTGTGGCCATTCCAGTAGTACTAGCAGCAGTACTAGACTTACCAACAGTACTAGTAACAGGATTACACTTTCCAACAGTACTAGTAACAGGATTACACTTTCCAACAGTACTAGTAACAGGATTACACTTACCAGCAGTAACTAGCCATAACAGTACTGGCCTTAGCAGTAATAGTACCTGTGAATAGTGTCTTTGAGCAGAACAGCATGGGTGTTAGTGTTAGCAGGAGGCTGCAGTGAGCAGCAAGCGTGGGCTGTGTGGTACCTGGGGTCCTTCTGGATGCTGTCTATAGAGGGGGAACGTGTGGTCCCTCCGTCCACCGTCAGGACCCCGCGAGCGTAGCTGGGCTCGGCGTGCCGGTACTGTGTGGCACGGTACGGCTCCGAGTAGCTGCCGGCTGAGCTCAGGGCGTAGCTGCTGCGCTGGTACTTGGCGCTGCCACGCAGGCTGGACCCCCTCTGCAGGACGGCCGTGCCTGCGGGGATGGGGCAGTCAGGCCACACTGCCGACAGACTCCGAGTAAATGGACCTTTCCCGACCCCAGCCTGTGTTCCACACCACGTTTAGGCCCTCTGCCTTGACAACTTTATTTTCACTGACCCCCAAATCAGCAAAGCCCAAACGCATACTAGCTGCTATTCAAAAAGGAGGGCAAAAAAAAAAATTCATGAATGTGGTTCTGGAAAAAACAAACATTAAATTCAAATTTCACAGCATAAACAAAGAATATTTGGGACTGAAACTGGACTTCTTGGGTCTGATGACTGTGGCCCGTCCAGCTTGCGCCGTGTTACGCCCGTGTTCCACCTGCTGGTTCCGGCTGCGCCAGTGTGGATCTAGTGCCCGTTTGCAGAACAGCACCGGCCCGTTCTGGAGGAGGCGGGGGCAGGAGCCTTGATGAAACCATAACCGTGGAGCTGCCCACGAGGGCGGCCCAGCGCCCGTCTCGCATCCGTCTTCACCTTATTTCTCTGACACTCCAATAATTGCCTTTCTTCCCCCGGGAGTATACACTCATTGCCCAGCGTCTCCCATCTCTGCTCTGTGAACCCCCACCCCCACCCCCTCCCTAGCTGAAAAGGTCGTTCAGCGTTACACCCAGAACCCCGGGGTCTCCACGGGGGCACACCAAGGCACTTGTCCTTGGAGGGGGGAGGTCTGATTGACATACCCGGTCCCGCCCTGTAGATGGAGCCGTTTCCAGGGCTGTGGTACACGGGGCTGTGGAAAGCCTGGTCCTCGTAGATGGGCACGATGTGGCGGTCGGGGGACACGGCGGAGCGCAACTCCAGTCCTAGAGGGCTGTGCTGGCTGGAGTAGGAACTCCGGAGGCCTGGGTGGGGGGGGCAGTGAGGACTCAGAGTCAGAGGGGGGACATCACAGAGATAAAGCTGCATTCTTGGTCAATGGTAACCATGACGATAAGTGGGTGGACGGGTGGATGAATAACAACAAACAATCAGAATTAAAATCACATCACATAAATCAAAAGGCCGCAGGACAATTACACATCAGAAATGAATGAACATAAACAGAACCAAAGGCTTTCTGGCCTGGTTAAAACGGGGGCAGCTCACAACACGCAGCGATGCCGCCTGATCGCCACCATTTGGCGCTCGGCCTCGCGGTCTGACCCCAAGACGGGGCCACGGACTTGTGCCAGAAGCAAGCTCCTTTTTCACTGGTACGTCACTGAGGACGTCATCGCTGCCGCATTCGCACAAACGCCAGCGATGGGGTCTCTGCCAGAACCAAAGGCGGCACGTCGGTGAGGCAGCACCAGAGGAACTGGCTAGAACCCCCACCTGACTGGCGGGGCGCCACGGCACGCGGGGGCCGCTCAGGGACATGGTCTCGCATGGGCAGGAAGCGAGCCTGTCACACGGCTGACCTCACAGACACCCAGCCTCCCTCGCTGTGGAGTCAAACATACCAGCAGCCTCCAGAGTCTGTATTCGGCCTCCCCTCTGTGGCTCCGACACCTCAAGGGCACCCGGAAAGGAGCCCCTCCCACACCCAGAGTCACGACTCAATGTGAAACAGATAGAGGAATAAGCTTCAGAATCCTTTCCTGCATCATCCTGTCACTTCGTTAAAAAACACTTTTTAAATCCCTAACTAAACAGGGGAAGATGGCATGACGTGAGTGTGAGGCTCATGTCTGCATGAAGCAGTGACCACACATGGCCATGGGAGGTCCTGACATCCGCACCGCCTTTCCGGTTCATGGTGGGAGGGCGACCTTGGAGTTGGATGCAGCGAGAAACTGGGAGGATACATCAGTGTGGATGAAAGGCCATGGGGATGGGGCGGGAGGAGCTGGTCTGTGCGAGGGCGCTGGGGAGGGGGTTGGGGGGGGCACCCTCCACAGACTTCAGGGGAAATAGAGTTTTTACATTCCAGATTCACGTTTTGCATCTGAATAAAATTATACTGCTGAAGCATGTTTTTTTTTTCTTGCTGAAAGTCAAATTGAACAGGCTGTGAAAATTACCATGGGGGGGGGTCAGGGTATGTTTAGAATAATCAGAAACAGAAAATAAAAGTAACTTGCTGGTTTGGAGAGTGTATGTGACAGAGATGGGTGATCTGTACCTGAGTTTGTCACCTTGAGTAACAAAATAAAGAGGAGTAATGAATTTAATGAAATTCATAATCAAATTAAGTTCATTAATTAAAAAACTGAAAATGTAGCACAGTCATAGGGACCATGCTGATCTCCTTAAATACCAGGATAACCGTTCGGTGCTGATTAACATTCCATGAAAGGAGCAGCCCTGATTGCAGGACGCATCACCACATGTTCCAAAAAGAGCCCACCACCAGCCAATCAGAAGGTGGCTCTGAAGGTCACATGATGAGAACCAGCCAGCTGTTGTCAGAGCACCGATTACGATGATTTTTATATCGTACCAGCCCACGATTAAGTCAGCCTTTCTCGTCCAGCATGAGCCTAATCAGAGTTCATGGAATTCTGGAGGTAAACTGGAATATTCTACATGGCCTCGTCTGACTGCACAGTGTTTCACGGTAAAGCCTTTGATTTTGTCTTTACAAGTATAAATGATTCAAAGAAAAAACACACAAAAACACAGATGAACAGGCTGAATACTCCAGCTAAACGTATTCATGCTCATAGCAAACACACACACACACACACACACACACACACACACTGCAGTGATACACACACAGACATACAGACACAGAGAAACAGACACACAGACACACTCTCGCTCTCTGGGGCATCACCTTGCACCTCATCCATCAGGGCGTCTGTAGAGTCCCGTAAGCCAGAAAAGAAAAAAATGCTGTCAGCAATTAACCAATCAGGAGAGGACTTTTCCACTGGAAGAGGGAGAATGGGGTGGGGGGGTGTCCAGAACCAGATGGAAGACCCTGCTCTGCTTTATTTGCAGATGCCATGTGCTGGGGTGAGAAGCACCAGCAGGGGATAGCGCCAATCAAACGGGTCGATCTTTAATACTGACAGCATTGGCAAATCAAAGTAATCAAGCGGAGAATAAAATGTGACCCCCCCCCCATCCCCCGATCCCCGATCCATGCCAGGTCCTTCAAAGGACGACGTGATTGGCCTCTCTGACTTAAGATGAAAATAATGGATAACACACATGCTGATCAGCTCCGAGTGAAGTTGCAGAGCTCACGCCCTTTTCGGCAGGTCCTAGACGCGCACCCGCGAGGATGGCAGCAGTACGGCAAAGCCCAGGGGCAGCATGTGGCGAAGAGCGCAAGCCGCCACGATACACACGGCGACCACACTCAGGAACTCCCAGCCATGCCGAAATGTGAATAAATTACACCGTCATTCAGCTGGCTTACCGCGATGACCTGGTGACTTCCATAAACTGGGTATAAGCACAGAAACTAAGGAATGGGATAAGCCCACAGACAGGAAGCCAATCAGATGCTAGCGCTGCACATTGAGAAGGCAAGTCCACCAATCGGGGAGTGACGCTGACATTGCATAAAGCAAAGCTGCCAATGAAAATGCGACGTCGCTTTGACAAACCGGAAGTCACCAAAAAGGCCAATCTGACAAACTGCTGCATGAAGCCACCAATCAGAGAGCAGAGGCTGGAGCCTTTCACACATTCAGCCCTTACTGTGCGTCAGATTGGGGGCACTCTGTGACCTTGGCCAAAGGTCTACTACTGCTGTGATAGAGCCTCCCTCCGTGTTAAATTCAGAGAGCCGTGTTGGTCCTGGGGCCGGCTGACGTCACAGCAGATCAGCGGCCTCTGGGTGATGGCAGGGACGTCAGCTGCCAAGCCCCACCCCCCCAGCTGATCTGTCATTCCAAATTAGAGTTACTTAGTGGGTGTGTCTGTTCAGTCCCACACACGGCTTTCAGTGTAAATAACAGCTATTTGTATAATAAACACCTCGTTCAAAGAATCCAACTGAAGTGCCCAGCCAGGAACATCTGATCACAAGTTCAAAAGACCCCTAGCTGAGCTGGTAAGTGAAGCAGGTCACTTGTGTCTGGGTAAAGAAAAGCCCCGCCAGCAGAGGGAGCCGTCAGACTGACCTGCGAGGCTGTCGGGGCGTGTCAGGATCAGCCTGTCGTAGACATCGTAGGCGGGCTGGCCGTAGGGGTCGCCGTCACGGTGCAGCGCGGGCCGGGACAGCGTGGAGCTGTAGTGCTGGGGCACGGCCGTCATGCCGGACCTCGGCGGCGAGGAGGCGTGACCGCCACTGCCGGGCCGGGAGCCGGCCGAGCACATGCGGCGCAGGACGCCCGGTGAGCCGCTGCGCTGGGCCTGGCAGGGCAACGTGGTGCTGGCATAGGCGGTGGCGGACGGGCCCCGTGGCTCCGGAAGGGCCGGACCAGCGTAGCCCCGCAGAGAGACCCGTGACGGGGACGCGCAGGTGCCATAGGATGGGGACTGGGCACGGGATGGCACAGAGCACACCCTGCGCATGGCCCGGCCTGGCGCCGTAGGGAGGGTCATGGGGGTCTGGGGGGGAAGAGCAAGGGAGATGAGGGGAAAGAGAAAGAAAGAGAGAGGGAAAAGAGAGGGAGGGGCAGGGGAGAGCGGGAGGGAGAAGAGGGAAAAGAGTGAGAAGGAAAGGGGAGAGAGGGAGGGAGAAGAGGGGAGAGGGGAAAGAGAAATAAGAAGGGAGAGGGTGGAGAGAGAAAAAAGGCAAGAGAAGGAGGGTGGAGTGGGAAGGGGAAAGAGGAGAGGGAGGAGAGAGAAAAAAGAGGGGAGAGAGGAGAAAGGGGAGAGGGGAAGAAATAAGAGGGAAAAGAAGGGAGAGAGGGTGGAGGGAAGAGGGGAAAAATGCAAGACGGGAGAGGAATAGCAGGGAAGGAAGAGAGGAGAGAGGGGAGGGGAAAGAAAAAGCAGGAGAGGAGAAGAGAAAAGGGATTAGAAAGAAGAATGAAACAGGGAGGAGAGCGAGAGAAGTAGAGGAATGGAAAGGAAAGAGCAACAAAGGAATAGAGGAAAGTTCTCAGTTTAGTTGTCAAACTCATTTATCTAAAAGGAATCATCCATCCACCCATCCATCCGCCTATCCACCCATCCACCCATCCATCCGTCTATCTACCCATCCATCCATCCATCCATTCATCCATCCATCCACTTACACCCTATCCTGGGGATGTGTGGCAAAATGAACCAGATTTATGAAAATACCTCCATTCAGAGGCCAATACCCTTTACCCTTTCAGACCTACCCAGGTCTTTTACAACACCAAACAATGACATCACTTCATAAGGCTACTTCCTAGCGACCTTTGAACCACCAGGGCTAGCTGCTTACAGACTGGCGTCACTCTTCTCTTTCCTGACCGTGCCCGCCCCTCTGACCGTGCCCGCCCCTTGGTGGTACCTGAACAGAGGCCTGCCCCTCAGCCCTGGAGTTCCTGGAATGGGAAGAGTTTCCACCGAGTCCTGGGTACGAATGCTGGGCTCTCATCTCTGCCTTTCCCTGGATCGGTCCGCCATAGTAGCTGCCAGCCTCTTGGTAACCGCTGTCTGTGTATGAGTTCATCTGGGCGGAGCTGCAGGAGTTCCCAGCGAACCCTAGGAGAGGAGGACGGGGCGGAGTCAAGCACACACACAAACTGGCACACGTATACACGCACTGCACCGCTGAGGAGCAGGCCCGCCGTGATCACATGGGTGGTGGGGGTTGGGCCCTCACTTTCAGAGAGAGAGGGCTGTTCGGGGGAGTACGAGGGCGCCATCTCCTGGTCGCTGCGCAGGTGGAATGGGGGGGACTGGGACCCGTCTGTCACACGGGACTTGGTCTCTCCTGCGGTTGAGGCGTCTGTGGTGACAGTGAGAAACGGGTAGTTAGGGAAAGAACTACTGATAACACACTTGTTATCTGGTCAAAAAGGACAGTCAGCACTTGTCTTACAGACTAATTTCATGCAAATAAATTTAACTGTTCCAAACCATGAATTATTCATTTAAAAATGCACTGAGAGCATCGTCCCAGGAATTTATCAGGATAAGTAAGACTAACAGCTTGTCTCTGTGAGACACAATGTGATCCCTGCGGGAAGCAGAGACTGGCTCGGTGTGAGTGAGATGGGGTCCATTTAAAGGGACGTGTTTAGTGTTAAAGGTGCTCCCAGCTGGTCGTCTGAGCCTGACTCACTGGAGACCCGTGGCGGTGGCGTCGGATGGTGATGGATCGCCGGTGCCCCCCTCTCTGGGCCTCTGGCATCTCCGCCAGGGGCACAAACTACACAAATTATCCAGTACTGTGTTGCTGGTCCAAAGGAACCTGCTCGTATCTACCAGGGTCTCTCACAGCAACTGTTTTTCACCAAAGTTTTACTACAAATATCATATCTGCAGCACTGTATGTCATATATGCGAGTTTACAGAAGTACTGACACAAAAAGGCGACAGACCTGTAAGCAAATTTACACTTTAGATGGGTTTTAATTTAATTTAATAAAGTGGCCACAACCCCCTTTTAAAGGGATGCATTCCAGTATTACCCACCCACCCCCCAAGTAAAATAGCAATGCCTAGCACCGCAGGACAGTGCTAAAGATCTTGGCTCAGGCATATTTGGTCCAAAAAGGGAGCCTATGAATGCGATGACTAAACCAGACTGGTTCTCTTAACGGAGTGCCCGGCTTGGCCGAAGGGGACGATTATGACCCCGCCCCCCTCCCCAGGAGAATTACACCCACGCCTCATAAATGGCAGCACGACCAGTCACTGCATGATCAATGGACCAGTGAGAGTGTGTCGCTACCATGACACCCCTCCCACGCCTGCGATCCTGTATCATCCCCCCCATAAACAACAGGTGAGCTAACGATCACCTTCCAGGAGGTAAACGGTAACAATGGACAGTCAGGCCGTTAAGCAGACACGGCTGGCGTTATGCAAATGCCGACGGCCCGGCCATCGGTATGTATTCATACTGAGCTCCCCCACCCCCTGGCCCCGCCAACACTCTGACCCCTCTACATCGTGGATATACGGGTCGTAAAATATGCCTGCTCAGGGTAATTTGCCTTACATTTTGAGTGTATTATGATACATGCTCTCTGGGTCTCAGAGATACTGAGCTTACCCCACACCCAGTGACCCTGATCAGAGGGGTAAGTGTATCGGCACTGATCGCACTTGTTTCACTCTCTGTGAGACACCCGAAGGGTACAGCAGGTCAGCGCACAGAGGGGACAAGCCCACTGCCGAGGGGTTACAGCACTAGTGAGATGGAGACACATTCTGCAGGCCGAGACCCGCACACACCGCGATCCCCCCCACACCCTGTGATTCCGCCTGGGGAGCTGGGGAAATCATGGAGAGAGGGGGGCAGGGTCTGAGGCGGTGTGCAAACTGCTGGGAGGTGATGAGGCAGCTAGCAGCGTGCTCACGGACACAGAGAAACCCGCTCACGACCCGAGCTGAGGGTCACCTTCGGAGGACAATAGCCACAGGTCTGGCAAAGGCACCGCGCTGGGCTCTCGTGGTGGCTACGCGTCCGACTTTTGTTTTATTGCCAAAAAATATAAGCACTTTATAGCTCTTGCAATGTAGCTACAGAAGCTGGGGGGAGGGGCACAGTACCTGTGGATCTCCAGGGGGAGGACTTCTCTGACGAGCTGTGGGAACAGAGGACGACGGGTTAGTGCAGGGCCAGGTATATAACACGGAGGGAGGGGCACACCTACCTACCCCCCCCCCCCACCCCCCCTCCCCCGGCACGATGGGGACAAAGGGAAAGGCAGGACAATTGGCTATGGGGAGAACCCGACTGGGGGCCTGTTCCAAATGTTCCTACACACCAGCACAGCGCGGCATTTCTTATACAGTCAGCACACTAAGTGCCTGCATGTCTGACAGGCTAATTACACCATTCCAGCGCTCCACATTCAAACCAAACAAAGGCAATCAAGCCGAATTAGTCAAAGGGCCCGGATCAGGGAAAATGGCGTACCCAAGCTTTTAATAACACGCAGAAATGAAAATCACTGAACAGCAGGGCGCCATCTTCCCACTGACACACACTCTGACCACAATGTCCAGGGGCACAGCACCTCCAGCTATTTCTGCGTCCGCGTGGGTGGGACGGCAGCCACGGGTCCGTAGCATGAGTGCTGGGGTACGGTGTGACGGAGGAGGGCCAGAGGCTACGCAGACGCTGAAGAGGCTGTCGCTCAGGTTGTGAGCTTGATTGGTGAGCCGCCGTTCAGAAAAGCAAAGGTCAAAGGTCACAGTGACTGAACCAACACCCAGCGAGTCCAAAGGTGTCAGTAACTATTGTGGGGGGGGGGGCTGAAAGATGCAAATCAGTTTAAAAGACCTGGGAACAAAGTGCACAAAAAAATAAGTTTCCAGGGTATCCACCTAGAATCATCTGTTGGGGGGAGGGTGCTTTCTTCTGACTCCATGCAGATCAAGAGGAAAAAACCTTGGTGCTCCAACTAAACTCAGGGCCTCTGGGACAGGAAACAAGACCGGAGCCAGTAGTCTCAGCCGTGGCATTTCTCTGGGTGTGCTCATGGTTGGCCAGCCGGAGGCGAGCACCTGTTCTCCCTTCGGTGCCAGCCACGCCTCTCAATCCGGCGGAGGGCCAGAGCGGACGGCGTGAGTGAGGCTGCTGGGAGGAAGGGTGACGCGGGCGAAAGGCAATCAAGATGAGAGCCCTGGGAAAGAGCTGCGTTTCTGCACCCCGCCCTGCAGGGAGCGAATACCGACAGGCTCATATCCAAAAACACTGAGTTTCACCCGACCAGAAAATTTCAGGTACGATAAACAATCAGCCAGCCAGTTTTTTTGAGTATAAGCTTGTTACACAAGAATATTCTACAGTAATCAGTGTTTATTTACTCTGCAGTCTCAATTAGTGGCTTAGCTGACATTTTAATCAACGCGGCGCTGTTCCATGAATTTTCAGGGGTGTAAATCAGGTTGCGACTCTCCCATCCACCGGCACACAGCGGAGTGCAGAATGGCTAAACGTTACTGTGATGTCACTCTATCTCGTCAGTTGTCAGGACAACCACGTAAATTACACTGAGTGTTTCGGGTAAGCTAGAAACATACAAATGCTTACAAAGGCCTCCTTGTAGTCACTCTGCCCAATATTGCCTCTGCTCCTTTCACAGCGTCCCCTCCCAGGGTCTGGGGTCACCCCCAATGTCTACTGGGCCAAACACAAAGTATTTTACAACAGAGATGGGGGGGGGGCGTCATTTCCATTCAAACACTGTCCTGGGTGTACTCTGTTGCTTGATGTTGACGTGCCTGTTGGCCGCGGTGTTAGAAAGGCAGGGCCACCCAGAATGCCAATGGAGCACCACACAGGCGGGGGTCTCGGTCCTGCAGGGCATCTGAGGGTGCTGGCACCGCTTCCGTCACGAGACACGTGCATCTGTCGCCATGGCGGGAAGACCGCGACAATTCTATAGCACCCCAACACCCCCGAAACCCTACTGTCCTCACGCTCCAAGCCCAACACTCAGGGAGGGGGCAGAGAACATCTTGGGGGCATTAACGTAAATTTCCAGGCCGGCATGAAGCTGGAGTCTCCAATCCCAAAAAGAACAGGAAGTGGCCTTTCTGCGCCTGTCAGGGGGAGCGCATGGCACCCAGAGGACCCTTAATCAGCCCCCTCTCAGCAGCACCGAGCCACGATTGTCCAGCCACTAATCCTAATTACAGGCGTGATGCACAGCTCCAGAGCCGCAATAAAAATAAAGCAAGCTTGTTTGCTCTCAGTGGGGAGCTGGCGTCCGCTAAGGGTGCCAGGGAGGCCTGTGTCTCACACGTACGCACGCACGCTCACGCACATGCATGCACACGCACACACACATGCGGGCACACAGACACACCCCAGCTCATTCATAATAAAGACTGATACTGCGGGCTGGGGGCAGTGTTGAGTAGTCCAGCAAAGAGCAAATTCATTCACTGTATCTGTGCCTTATTACAGAAGCCGCAGCTGATTGGGGGGGGGGGGGATATCACCCCAGGCTATACACCCTGACTCCACACCCAGCAGCGCCCCTACCCCCCAAAACTGCAGGAGGGACTCTACGACACAGGCGTGCCCACAGACAACCCTCTCACCCCCACTCAGCGGGCATGCAACCCCCCACCCCATTAAGGCAGCGGGATATCCGCTTCTCCTCCCGATGACTGACACCCCCAGTAATAATGCTAATTAATACTAATGAGCTGTACGCTAATGAGCAGGGGACCATGGAGGGGGGGGGGTGGGTTACGATTCGTCCCTGTGCTGCAACACTTGGGTGTTTAGTACCCCGTGGCTTAGAGGGTCTCTGAGACATCTGACTGTGCCAGGAGCTGTGCCATGATGTCAAACAAGGGGCGGTGCCTGCATCCAAAATCGCATGCTTGCACTGTACACACTGAATTTAATCAGAAGTTTGACTGTTAAAGCAGTACGTACGATATGTATGCGAGAGAACAGTATGCATGCACTTGGATACACTGCGGTTGCCACCTTGCAAAGATTTCTGACTAAGCAACGATCAGCATCTCTAGTTGCATCTCCATTGGTCCTGTGGGATAGCGGTGCCACCATCCGATGCAGACTTTGGAATTCTGCAGAATGTTGTATGTCATCCGGGTACCGGAGGAACCAATACAGGGTTGCATGGGGAATGGGGAAAGCGGAGATACTGTGGATATCCGCGGAAACAGTAGGAATGAAGATAATCTTCCTGGTAATCCTGTGGGGATGGTGATAAAACCGCAGTAACGGTAATGAAATCACTCATATATGCATACGCATATATCTGCTATATTAATTATAAGTGCTCTGTTAAATTATTTATTCTTGCTAATACCACCAGGTGGCAGCATCACGTGAGTAATTTAATGATTAAGGTATTTTAAAGCAAATATGCACATGTTTAATTATACACTGTAGTGTTGGTGTATGGGGAACGCGGGGATGGATGGGGTTGGGATATCACCCCCACGCAGCTCTCTGCTCTACAGCTCCGACCTCAGAATCCAAGATGGCCGCCCCCTTCATCAACAGAAGTGAAAGCTGTAGTTATATACTGTTTATTTGCACTTATGTCTTATTTGTGGCTCATTAAATCGGTCGTACACACAGTACTGTCCATCCGCTATCTGTGGACGTGTTGCTACAGTGTTTTTATGCACAAAATACCACATAATGTTTTCTTGCTTAGACAGATAACTTGTCAGATTTAAGGTAGTCTGGGCTAAATTTAAGTGAATGAAGATAAAGGCCATTTAAACTTGGTTACCTTAAACCCAACAACTTGTCCGGCTAAACAAGAAATCCTGCTGTTTGAAGCAGGTCTCTGGTATTGCTAAATGGTTTTCCGACTTGTTGTACTGGAACGCGGTTAACGCGGGTGTGACGTCACTCCCAGCTCTGACTTCCGACCTCTGAGTTTAATGGAACACAGCATACATTTCACCTGCTACAAAGCAAAGAAATATGCGATTTCGGATGCACCCAGGGTCTGTGCCCTACCGGACTGAGCTAGGACCTGTGCTCTGATGTCATAAACAAGGGACTCCTGTCTCACTGGACTAAAGCATCTGCCATGCAGTGACATCATCGATGAGCAACCAAGGGGTGGGGCGGGTCAGGTACCTGGCGCTGGCGGCACTGGGGGCGCCGGGCGACTCGGCCCCTAGTCGGCAGCGCTCCAGCTGGCTGGCCACAATCTGGCGCTCCTCTTCCAGTTCCCGCGTCAGCCGCTCGAACTGCAGCTCCTACGGCAAGCGGCAAGGAACAGCAGGGTTAGCAACGCCAGCAGCCATACAGAGGGGTGTCAACTCGGCACCTGGAGACATATGCTGCTTTTTTCCTGGGTAAAGGCGTCGTGGGGTTTGGAGGGACAGTGACGTAAAACCGAAGACGTGCTTATACATTCGCATATACCATGATTTGCTATATGCAATTATTACAATTTTCTTTTTTTTTTACCATGAGGTACAGTCCGCTGGCACGTCTGTGAGAATCTCCACGGCTCAAACGCTAACGGAATTATCACTGGTTCGCGTAAATTTGCATTACGAATCCATTCCGTTCAGCTGTTACGTAGCACTTTTTAAGCAGGAGGTTGGAAGTTTTCAAATTCTGAGTTTTCGGGAATGGATTGTGATGTGCAACCGTGTCGTTTTTGTATGATAGCCCCCCCCTCCCCAGGGAAGGCATTTCCAAAGTCATGCAAAGGGACACATTAATCCATACATTCCAGAGATACCCCTCCCCCCAGAAGACTGAAAGCCTTGAAAAGGGACGGACGAACAAAATCGGCAGTCGGTACCTTCTCCCCGATTGGCTGAACTGAAAGGGGAAGCACCATGTTACCATCCATGAATTTCAACATGTGGATTTTAACAACCTGATATTTACTATCATATTCTATCCTGAAGATGACGGCATACAGAAGTGGCAGAGCGGAGCGAGGATTTAGTCCCAGGCTGGGATTCTCTCTATATGCTCCTGCAAACACGAATCCTTTCCTTGGAAATGTGAGCATCTGCAGAAATACAGTCAGAAACGGGATGTGTGAAATTACACCCCCCAAGAATGTTTATTACAGCATAGAGAAGGGGGGAACAATTAAATGAAGTACCAATTCATTAGGAGATTAGAGAATCATGGTAGAAATTCTGACTCATCAGTCATCTTGTAACAGACCAGGAAAGAACGGGAAGGCTTTGGTGGGCTGTACCAAACCCAGGTGCGACCTGTCTGAACCCGCAGTGCCACACAGCTCCAGGTGAGGGTCAAGGGCACACTTTTTTCAGCTTTGTGTGACTCCTCTGAACCCAACAGTAACGGAAGCATCTGAACAAACTTACCGACTTCAGCAGGTAAGGCTGCCATGAGTGAAAACCAAGGAAAATACGCAAATGTTGAGAATATGGTCGCATGGGGAGAGGGACTTACTGCACAGGAGAGGCAGGGATCTGATGGGGCGGGGGGGGGCTTGGCCAAAGGACCTCAGCCTCCACGACTTGGCCTTTTATTAAAAAACTGCAGGGGGGGGAGGGACAAGGCCAACGAACCGTGTGACATACACGATGGAGTCGACCGTGGTGTCAGCACAATGAACCAAGCGGAAGTGGACTGGGGCCATGCAGCTGGCCTGCTGCCTCGGGTACGGAGGCAGAGCTTGTGAAGGGCCTCGTAGAGGGGGATGGGCTTGGGGACATGGCCATATGGGGCAGTACCAGCGAGGCTCCTCGAGTAACAGACGCTGTGCTGGCCATGTGCACAGCACTGATTAGCCAATCAGGGTAGCAGTTACACCGAGATGCACGGGAAGCTCGTATTTCACATCACCCCCTGGAGGGCACTGAGCGCATGGCACGCTTACACTGCGTGTCCGCCGTCGCCGTGGTGAAGTACGCAGGGAGGAACGGCCTGCCCAGCGTACGGAGAGGCGACTGACAGGTGAGCGACAGCCCCACAGACGCTCCTTCATCTAATCCTCCGCACCGAAAACTGAGCAAATTCGCCCCAGATTTGTCCCTAACCCCCCATAAAGGGAACCCTTATTCAGCAGCAAATTTGGGGATTAAAGACACGCAGATGTACCTACTCCTGTACCGGGGGGGGGGGGGGGCACAAGGCGGGCCGGGGCCTTTTGAGCA